>CAWUFW010009299.1:600000-797785 GCA_963921515.1 Calotriton arnoldi | reverse complement strand
ACAAAGTGATACAAAAGGGGATGATGGACGGAGCAGCTTGAGCCAATCAAACACTCACCCCCAGTCAACTGATCTGGGTTTAATCCATCATCATTCTTTAGCTCACTCCACCACCCCAGTTCAGACATGGCCATATGCAAATCAGTCTGACCCTGTGCCTCATGGGAACAGTCCAGCCCGAACTGCCAAGCCATGTCTTCCCTGGACCGGAAACAAGCATCCTAGGACCGGTTTCTGGCATTCCAGCCGTCATCAGCCAGGCTTGCTTGAATCCAGTGGCAAAGTGAGCAAGGGACCCACGTCTGGGCATACCCCCGCCAACTTAGGGCGAACAAAGTGATACAAAGGGGATGATGGACGGAACGCTTGAGCCAATCAAACACTCACCCCCAGTCAACTGATCTGGGTTTAATCCATCATCATTCTTTAGCTCACTCCACCACCCCAGTTCAGACATGGCCATATGCAAATCAGTCTGACCCTGTGCCTCATGGGAACAGTCCAGCCCGAACTGCCAAGCCATGTCTTCCCTGGACCGGAAACAAGCATCCTAGGACCGGTTTCTGGCATTCCAGCCGTCATCAGCCAGGCTTGCTTGAATCCAGTGGCAAAGTGAGCAAGGGACCCACGTCTGGGCATACCCCCGCCAACTTAGGGCGAACAAAGTGATACAAAAGGGGATGATGGACGGGCAGCTTGAGCCAATCAAACACTCACCCCCAGTCAACTGATCTGGGTTTAATCCATCATCATTCTTTAGCTCACTCCACCACCCCAGTTCAGACATGGCCATATGCAAATCAGTCTGACCCTGTGCCTCATGGGAACAGTCCAGCCCGAACTGCCAAGCCATGTCTTCCCTGGACCGGAAACAAGCATCCTAGGACCGGTTTCTGGCATTCCAGCCGTCATCAGCCAGGCTTGCTTGAATCCAGTGGCAAAGTGAGCAAGGGACCCACGTCTGGGCATACCCCCGCCAACTTAGGGCGAACAAAGTGATACAAAAGGGGATGATGGACGGAGCAGCTTGAGCCAATCAAACACTCACCCCAGTCAACTGATCTGGGTTTAATCCATCATCATTCTTTAGCTCACTCCACCACCCCAGTTCAGACATGGCCATATGCAAATCAGTCTGACCCTGTGCCTCATGGGAACAGTCCAGCCCGAACTGCCAAGCCATGTCTTCCCTGGACCGGAAACAAGCATCCTAGGACCGGTTTCTGGCATTCCAGCCGTCATCAGCCAGGCTTGCTTGAATCCAGTGGCAAAGTGAGCAAGGGACCCACGTCTGGGCATACCCCCGCCAACTTAGGGCGAACAAAGTGATACAAAGGGGATGATGGACGGAGCGCTTGAGCCAATCAAACACTCACCCCCAGTCAACTGATCTGGGTTTAATCCATCATCATTCTTTAGCTCACTCCACCACCCCAGTTCAGACATGGCCATATGCAAATCAGTCTGACCCTGTGCCTCATGGGAACAGTCCAGCCCGAACTGCCAAGCCATGTCTTCCCTGGACCGGAAACAAGCATCCTAGGACCGGTTTCTGGCATTCCAGCCGTCATCAGCCAGGCTTGCTTGAATCCAGTGGCAAAGTGAGCAAGGGACCCACGTCTGGGCATACCCCCGCCAACTTAGGGCGAACAAAGTGATACAAAAGGGGATGATGGACGGAACGCTTGAGCCAATCAAACACTCACCCCCAGTCAACTGATCTGGGTTTAATCCATCATCATTCTTTAGCTCACTCCACCACCCCAGTTCAGACATGGCCATATGCAAATCAGTCTGACCCTGTGCCTCATGGGAACAGTCCAGCCCGAACTGCCAAGCCATGTCTTCCCTGGACCGGAAACAAGCATCCTAGGACCGGTTTCTGGCATTCCAGCCGTCATCAGCCAGGCTTGCTTGAATCCAGTGGCAAAGTGAGCAAGGGACCCACGTCTGGGCATACCCCCGCCAACTTAGGGCGAACAAAGTGATACAAAAGGGGATGATGGACGGAACGCTTGAGCCAATCAAACACTCACCCCCAGTCAACTGATCTGGGTTTAATCCATCATCATTCTTTAGCTCACTCCACCACCCCAGTTCAGACATGGCCATATGCAAATCAGTCTGACCCTGTGCCTCATGGGAACAGTCCAGCCCGAACTGCCAAGCCATGTCTTCCCTGGACCGGAAACAAGCATCCTAGGACCGGTTTCTGGCATTCCAGCCGTCATCAGCCAGGCTTGCTTGAATCCAGTGGCAAAGTGAGCAAGGGACCCACGTCTGGGCATACCCCCGCCAACTTAGGGCGAACAAAGTGATACAAAAGGGGATGATGGGCCGGAACGCTTGAGCCAATCAAACACTCACCCCCAGTCAACTGATCTGGGTTTAATCCATCATCATTCTTTAGCTCACTCCACCACCCCAGTTCAGACATGGCCATATGCAAATCAGTCTGACCCTGTGCCTCATGGGAACAGTCCAGCCCGAACTGCCAAGCCATGTCTTCCCTGGACCGGAAACAAGCATCCTAGGACCGGTTTCTGGCATTCCAGCCGTCATCAGCCAGGCTTGCTTGAATCCAGTGGCAAAGTGAGCAAGGGACCCACGTCTGGGCATACCCCCGCCAACTTAGGGCGAACAAAGTGATACAAAAGGGGATGATGGACGGAACGCTTGAGCCAATCAAACACTCACCCCCAGTCAACTGATCTGGGTTTAATCCATCATCATTCTTTAGCTCACTCCACCACCCCAGTTCAGACATGGCCATATGCAAATCAGTCTGACCCTGTGCCTCATGGGAACAGTCCAGCCCGAACTGCCAAGCCATGTCTTCCCTGGACCGGAAACAAGCATCCTAGGACCGGTATCTGGCATTCCAGCCGTCATCAGCCAGGCTTGCTTGAATCCAGTGGCAAAGTGAGCAAGGGACCCACGTCTGGGCATACCCCCGCCAACTTAGGGCGAACAAAGTGATACAAAAGGGGATGATGGACGGAGCAGCTTGAGCCAATCAAACACTCACCCCCAGTCAACTGATCTGGGTTTAATCCATCATCATTCTTTAGCTCACTCCACCACCCCAGTTCAGACATGGCCATATGCAAATCAGTCTGACCCTGTGCCTCATGGGAACAGTCCAGCCCCGAACTGCCAAGCCATGTCTTCCCTGGACCGGAAACAAGCATCCTAGGACCGGTTTCTGGCATTCCAGCCGTCATCAGCCAGGCTTGCTTGAATCCAGTGGCAAAGTGAGCAAGGGACCCACGTCTGGGCATACCCCCGCCAACTTAGGGCGAACAAAGTGATACAAAAGGGGATGATGGACCGGAACGCTTGAGCCAATCAAACACTCACCCCCAGTCAACTGATCTGGGTTTAATCCATCATCATTCTTTAGCTCACTCCACCACCCCAGTTCAGACATGGCCATATGCAAATCAGTCTGACCCTGTGCCTCATGGGAACAGTCCAGCCCGAACTGCCAAGCCATGTCTTCCCTGGACCGGAAACAAGCATCCTAGGACCGGTTTCTGGCATTCCAGCCGTCATCAGCCAGGCTTGCTTGAATCCAGTGGCAAAGTGAGCAAGGGACCCACGTCTGGGCATACCCCCGCCAACTTAGGGCGAACAAAGTGATACAAAAGGGGATGATGGACGGAACGCTTGAGCCAATCAAACACTCACCCCCAGTCAACTGATCTGGGTTTAATCCATCATCATTCTTTAGCTCACTCCACCACCCCAGTTCAGACATGGCCATATGCAAATCAGTCTGACCCTGTGCCTCATGGGAACAGTCCAGCCCGAACTGCCAAGCCATGTCTTCCCTGGACCGGAAACAAGCATCCTAGGACCGGTTTCTGGCATTCCAGCCGTCATCAGCCAGGCTTGCTTGAATCCAGTGGCAAAGTGAGCAAGGGACCCACGTCTGGGCATACCCCCGCCAACTTAGGGCGAACAAAGTGATACAAAAGGGGATGATGGACCAGGCACGCTGAGCCAATCAAACACTCACCCCCAGTCAACTGATCTGGGTTTAATCCATCATCATTCTTTAGCTCACTCCACCACCCCAGTTCAGACATGGCCATATGCAAATCAGTCTGACCCTGTGCCTCATGGGAACAGTCCAGCCCGAACTGCCAAGCCATGTCTTCCCTGGACCGGAAACAAGCATCCTAGGACCGGTTTCTGGCATTCCAGCCGTCATCAGCCAGGCTTGCTTGAATCCAGTGGCAAAGTGAGCAAGGGACCCACGTCTGGGCATACCCCCGCCAACTTAGGGCGAACAAAGTGATACAAAAGGGGATGATGGACGGAGCAGCTTGAGCCAATCAAACACTCACCCCCAGTCAACTGATCTGGGTTTAATCCATCATCATTCTTTAGCTCACTCCACCACCCCAGTTCAGACATGGCCATATGCAAATCAGTCTGACCCTGTGCCTCATGGGAACAGTCCAGCCCGAACTGCCAAGCCATGTCTTCCCTGGACCGGAAACAAGCATCCTAGGACCGGTTTCTGGCATTCCAGCCGTCATCAGCCAGGCTTGCTTGAATCCAGTGGCAAAGTGAGCAAGGGACCCACGTCTGGGCATACCCCCGCCAACTTAGGGCGAACAAAGTGATACAAAAGGGGATGATGGACGGAATTGTTCTGCATTCTGTCCATTAACTGTTGTTTTTGCATTTGTCACCCCGAGTGGGACGGGTATGCCCAGACGTGGGTCCCGTGTTCTCCATGCCACTGGAATCAAGCTATCCTGGCTGAAGAGGGTGAAACCCCGAAACCGGTCCTAGGATGCTTGTTTCCAGTCCAGGGAGGACCTGGCTTGGCAGTTCGGGCTGGACTGTTCCCATGAGGCACAGGGTCAAGACTGATTTGCATATGGCTGGGTTCAAACTGGAATGGCATGGTGAGCAAAAAAACGATGGATTTAGGCCCAGATCTCTGTACTGGGGTGAATGTATGACATTGTTCTGCATTCTGTCCATTAACTGTTGTTTTTGCATTTGTCACCCCGAGTGGGACGGGTATGCCCAGACGTGGGTCCCGTGTTCTCCATGCCACTGGAATCAAGCTATCCTGGCTGAAGAGGGGTGAAACCCCGAAACCGGTCCTAGGATGCTTGTTTCCAGTCCAGGGAGGACCTGGCTTGGCAGTTCGGGCTGGACTGTTCCCATGAGGCACAGGGTCAAGACTGATTTGCATATGGCTGGGTTCAAACTGGAATGGCATGGTGAGCAAAAAAACGATGGATTTAGGCCCAGATCTCTGTACTGGGGTGAATGTATGACATTGTTCTGCATTCTGTCCATTAACTGTTGTTTTTGCATTTGTCACCCCGAGTGGGACGGGTATGCCCAGACGTGGGTCCCGTGTTCTCCATGCCACTGGAATCAAGCTATCCTGGCTGAAGAGGGGTGAAACCCCGAAACCGGTCCTAGGATGCTTGTTTCCAGTCCAGGGAGGACCTGGCTTGGCAGTTCGGGCTGGACTGTTCCCATGAGGCACAGGGTCAAGACTGATTTGCATATGGCTGGGTTCAAACTGGAATGGCATGGTGAGCAAAAAAACGATGGATTTAGGCCCAGATCTCTGTACTGGGGTGAATGTATGACATTGTTCTGCATTCTGTCCATTAACTGTTGTTTTTGCATATGTTCACTTCACAGCAGCATTTTAGGCCCTAAGATTGGGATATCTATCAGTATTCCCTACACTGCTTCATTGTCTGCCTTTGATGTAATGATGTATGTTGTGTATACCTTGCATTGGTCAGGATAATGAGCATTATTTCAGGATTAGCCTTATAGGTGCAGTGATAGTGGGTTTTGTACCGGGTGCAATCTACAAGTATCTGCATGATTGCAATACCTTGTGATGTTATGATAATTGCCCAATTGGCAAAGTGACGTATGATCTATGTGACAAGTGCCTAGTGGCACAGTGATTTATGTGATTATGGTCTAATGTGTTTTATGTGCAATACAAAGGGTATTTTTATATAACCTTGTGTGGAGTCTCTTTTTTTGGTGTGCCTAGTGTGTCTCTGGTGCGTGTGTGTGTTGCAAAAACGCTTTACACATTTCCTCTGGGATAAGCCTGACTGCTCTGCCAAGCTACCAAGGGGGTGAGCAGGGGTTATCTTGGGTGTGTAACTCCCTTATCCAAACTAGAGTGGTGGGTTCTGCTTGGCTGAGGTGCATACCCTAGTCAACCAGAAACCCCATTTCTAACAGTGTCCTAGAGTGTAGTGTAATAGAATGGCATAGAGTTGCGTAGAATAAATTAGAGTGGAATAGAGTGGAGTAGAGTGACGTGGAGTATAGTAGAGTGGCGTAGAGTGTTGTAGAGAGGGATACAGTGTCATGGAGTGGTGTAGAGTGTTATGGAGTGGAGTGTTGTAGAATGTCGAGGAGTGGTGTAGAGCAGGGTGACACAGCGTAGAGGGGAGCAGAGTGTAGTAGAGTGGAGTGGCATAGAATGGAGCAGAATGTTGTAGATTGGAGTTGTGTAGAGTGGAGTATGCATGGTATAATAGTGCACTGCTATTACAGAGAGCACATTTTCGCTTGAAATGATCATTGTATTTGCATGAACATACAGTTTTACTGATAAAACTATATGGTGCACAAACGATAATTTGTGGAAATTGCACCACCTAGTGTGTTTATTTATTGTGATCAGACTAAAATATTTGTTTCCACCACACTTCAGCATTACAAAAAATGTGCTTCCTTTGTGCTTTCCTAATTCTGATATATTCTGAAATATTTGCAGTTCGTTTACAGACATTTGCATTTTGTTGTGTGCTAGAAAAAAATAACATTGTACAGCCTTTCTCCAGCACACCCCCAGTGTCCAGCATGATTGTCACATAAATACTCTCACTTTGCAGTCAAAGAAAGAGAAGTAAACACAAAGCTCCCTAGGAAGACAGAACTCGACCTTTGACCTCTATCTTTGAGTGCACAGCAAATGTGGCAAGATAATAACAAAATGTAAAGACCTGTTTACAGAAAGGGAGCAGTCGTGAAAAAATACAAGAAGAAATGGTAAATGGGCTATGCTCAACGGAAGGGACAAAGACTTACTGGACAGCCTAAAACAAATAAAGCTAGCAAATAGAAAGCAAGCATCTGAGAGTTACAAACCACAAAGTCAATGGTAAGCAGTGGGCGGAAGGTATTCTCATGGAAGCTTTCAGAACGTCCCAAGAAGTCTTTTCAAACCAAACAGCTGTGCCGTTTTGTAGGCTTCGACCTAAAACCAAAACAACTCCAAATACACTCTACTGTAAGGGCACTCAGAGTGTTCTGTAGCAAATGTGAAGTCAAAGTCTGAATCAAGTAAGACATGTCGCACATGAGAGCAAATCAACACATTGTTGGAATGGAAAAAAACTGATTGCATGAGTTTATGAAAAAGAAAAACCTCATCATTCCTTTGACACAATCCTTACAAAACCATATCCAGAGGGAATAGATAGTATTGACACATTTAGGTGTTTGCATTTTCAGCGATGTAGCGCCCTGAATGCCCTCGGAATAGCTGATTATCGGTCCCTTTGGCTTCGCCATCTCTTTTCATGGCGCTCCCAATGAATAAAAGATTAGTATTGTGTGGCATCTTTCCCTCTCGCTCGTCGTCCATTGATATGATAATGTCTCCCACAATAGGCGTGATTCCCTCAGCACAGCTGTCTGGCGGTGAATGAAGCCGCCATTTGAACAGGTGAGGATGCGCTGTGTCAGAGGAGCCCTTTGTGGCTGTGTGCTTTGTAAAAGCAGCCAGCGCGCCTCCATTTTAAATTACACAACGAAAGCTTCGATCTGACAAATCCTTCCACTAACACGTGGATTTACTCCGGCAGGCTGGTGTAATACAGCGAGAAGAACATGAGCTCCGAGCGCGCTCCTCTCCGCCCCCGGGTCCAGACCCAGCGAACACAAGGCAATATAGAAACATCAGCGCGCGCCCATACTGACCTCGACGTGGCAATAACAGCGCCATAAATACAGTTATTGACGCTTTTTCAAAAATGATGTGAAAAGCTTATTGTGTCGTGTTACTAGCGATATAGGGTGGTTATAATGCTAGTAAATCCAACATACCTTCGACGCGCCGTCTCAATAGGTTACTCTGCGGGCAGGATAGCAAATCTACGACTACAGGTCTTTCAAGAAAAACCAGGCAAGAAATACTATAGTACACATTCTTATGTTATAGTAATGTGTGGCAAAATATCTTAAACATATCTATCACAGCTCGATAAAAATGTTCTTTACTCCGTACAGATGCACTATACATAGTCAAGAGAAACGTATTAGACAGAGGATTTTATGTACCATACACACAGCGAAAAAGATACCTGAAAACTCCCAAGTTAAGATAGTTTCTAATCTCCGGGTTAAGGGAATGTCAATCACCAAAGAGATGCATAAGCAAGTAGTTAAAGCTCCTTCCCAAGCCTAGCAGCACTGGAAATCCATCTCACTGGGAATCAGTAAGTGATACAGAAAGAACAGGGCACCCGATGTCCCTTCCAGGACAAAGATCCTGATTTAGAGTATTAGGGTTGGGAACTCAATCACAAACATGATAGATATCCCGTCCAGCTTACTACAAGTGCATTATATCCTGTGGCGCTTGTAATAAGGAGGATGGGCGACCGATATCCCTTCTGCCTTATTACAAGTGCATTATATCCTGTGGCGCTTGTAGTAAGGAGGATGGGCGACAGATATCCCATCCGCCGCTTGTAATAAGGAGGATGGGCGACAGATATCCCTTCTGCCTTATTACAAGTGCATTATATCCTGTGGCGCTTGTAATAAGGAGGATGGGAGACAGATATCTCTACCGCCTTATTACAAGTGCATTATATCCTGTGGCGCTTGTAATAAGGAGGATGAGGCGACCGATATCCCTTCTGCCTTATTACAAGTGCATTATATCCTGTGGCGCTTGTAGTAAGGAGGATGGGCAACAGATATCCCATCCGCCGCTTGTAATAAGGAGGATGGGCGACAGATATCCCTTCTGCCTTATTACAAGTGCATTATATCCTGTGGCGCTTGTAATAAGGAGGATGGGAGACAGATATCTCTACCGCCTTATTACAAGTGCATTATATCCTGTGGCGCTTGTAATAAGGAGGATGGGCGACCGATATCCCTTCTGCCTTATTACAAGTGCATTATATCCTGTGGCGCTTGTAGTAAGGAGGATGGGCGACCGATATCCCTTCTGCCTTATTACAAGTGCATTATATCCTGTGGCGCTTGTAGTAAGGAGGATAGGCGACAGATATCCCATCCGCCGCTTGTAATAAGGAGGATGGGCGACAGATATCCCTTCTGCCTTATTACAAGTGCATTATATCCTGTGGCGCTTGTAATAAGGAGGATGGGCGACAGATATCTCTACCGCCTTATTACAAGTGCATTATATCCGGTGGCGCTTGTAGTAAGGAGGATGGGCGACAGATATCTCTACCGCCTTATTACAAGTGCATTATATCCTGTGGCACTTGTAGTAAGGAGGATGGGCGACAGATATCTCTACCGCCTTATTACAAGTGCATTATATACTGTGGCGCTTGTAATAAGGAGGATGGGTGACAGACATCCCGTCCGTATTATTACAAATGCATTATATCCTGTGGCGCTTGTAAAAAGGGGGATGGGCGTCAGATATCCCGTCCGCCTTATTACAAATTACATTATATCCTATGGGACTTGCAACAAGGTGGACATGATTTCCATTGTGGCAGACTATCCATCTGCCAAACCCGAAAACAGGTCCAAAGATTGGTAACTGATATAAAACAATTATGTGGTATCACATTGTATGAAGAATGCAGTTTAATGAAAAATGTGTACTTCTCAAACTGGAAAGACGACATTTTTTTTACCATTGTGTAACGAATTTTTAAGGAATTACGAAATAGTACGCTGTTTGATGTATGAATGATTAGTCCTGTCATATCACGACAAGCTTTTTAAAAAGGGGTTACATTTTACTGAATATTTTGTGTATTTCTTGGTGGTTAATTGTTTTCAACGAAAGCCATGTGCCACATTTTGTTATGATGTACCTAGGTAAGTAACATTAGAAACATAAACGAAATAGTCTCTTTTTCTAATGAGAAACGTTATTATGTTGACATTTATTTACATAAGTGCAACCCTGTATATTTTACAGTGTGCATCACAGAAACATTCAAATAATAACTGCATTTGCATTTTCTTGTGAATCTTGCTGGCTTCTGGTATTCACGGGGCCGTCCACAACTGATACAGAACAACCAAAAGTTAAAGAACAATTGAATGTAAAAGTAGCCTCACTAAGGTTGTAACACACCGATGTGTTTAAGGATGTTGTTACCGCAGTCGGCGCCCTCATTTAATAAGAAAGCAACCTTGAGCCTGCAGTGTGCTTCATCTCCATTGATTCACTGAAGAACAGGCAATAAAAACATGGTCGCTGCAAAAAGTGAGGAAGATAAAAACATTTCTTCCGTGCTTAATTTGATTAAGCAAATCCATCTTGACTACCGCGGTCGTAATACAGTAAAGTCGACCTGTCCCTATTTGCGCTGCGGTTCACCTTTAGTTAGATGCACCAGGTGCAAACAGGGATAGTGTGCCCTATTGCTGATCATGTGCTGACCCCCCGGACAGCCATTAACTTGAATTAGTGACAGAATTAGGCCTGGGCGGTGAACTTCGCTCCGTTTGCGGAGTTATTGCACTCCGCACTCCGCGGAGCTCGCGGAGTGCAGAAAACTCCGCTTCGCGATGTGCAACAGAGTTTTTCCCCCGCTCGTGATCGCAAATGGTAGGTTCGCGATCGCGAACAGTAAATTCGCGAGCGCGAGCTGCCGCTCGGGTAGAATTTCTACCCGAGCGGCAGGAATACCAGCACAAACTGCAGTTCGCACTGCACTCCGCCACTCGCGGAACTTCGCGGAGGTTTTTTTTGTAACTTTGCGGAGTTCCGCAGAGCAAAACTACGCGAACTACGCCCAGGCCTAGACAGAATGGACCTTCTGATTGAAGCAGCCAGTCTGCCTTTCACAGCTCAGGTGGCACCCGGCCTGCACTTTGAAGGGTACAGAGATCCGTCTGCGGACAGGTGCAGTGCATAACTGCACCCACATGCTGGAGGCAGCTTTGGAGGTCAATGGGACCCTCTTTACCTCTCTAGAGGGGGCCCAGACAGGGTTCACTGACTGTGCAAAACCTCTTTGTGGGACAAAGTTAGTGTGTCTCCTTTCGGGCACTTTGCCTCTGAGCCTGTGTCCATAATACAGGTGGGTGCAGAGGAAAAATGTTTTCTTCATTTGCATAGGGCCACAACCCAATACAAATGACAGAATGTCCTCTTAAGTTAGCACTGGTGCTACATGTATATCAGTATTACAAAGGGGCTGTGTAAGTGTGTGCAGCCCTTTATGTACAGCAGGGCTCAGGGAGCAGAGCAAAGAGGTGTACATACCAATTGCGCTTTGTTCCCCCAGGACACACTCTGTAATGTGTCTCCTGGACTACTAGCCTAGACATAAATTTTCTTCTATAGGAAACTGATATCCAGGTAAGAAGGAAGCAACTCTGTGCATACATAGGATGCAAAAGTACATGGATAGTATTTATGTCAGGGAGCTGAGAGCAGAAAACCTTCAACAATTGCCAAAGGGACATTAGCAACATCAGCTGCAGTAGTAGATGTGGAGATCGCAGGGAACAGTAGCGCGCCAATTTAGGCACCAGAGACTTCACCTCCTCTTATAATTAAAGGGTTGTTACCTTAAGTACACCTAGATTAATGCCCCCCACCATAAATTAGCATATGTACGCAGGTAAGATTACACAAAAGGATGCTACCAAACAGACAACTCAAGCATAACCCACCAGAAGGTTCCTAAAATGCATAGTACCTGATTGATCATTTGTATTTAATTGAGCATATATTAAGTGTACTGTGACACAAACTAAAAAGAGCAAAGTTTTGCATGTTCGTATAGTTGAGGTGGAGTGAAGCTATATAGAAATTATCTTTCAAATTATTGATATTTTTCTGCTAGGTGACTGATAGGTACTAAGATGATTCAAATTATTGTAGGAAATAGAAGAATTTAAGGTCTCCTCTGGTCCTTAGTGCATAATTTAAATGTAACATAAGTGCAGATGCCTAATGAGAGTATTTTGTTATGTTGTTTATATGGCAATACATTTGGAAGAAAACACGCGATGACAACAACTAGTACCATTTAAACCTGAATAAAAACTCAGTAGTCTCTTACCCAGTAGATCTTAAATAAGGTCAATGGTCCAGATCGCAGCCTTACTTTCTTATGCATATCAGGTGGGAGTGATGTTCTACTGTACTGCTTAGGCCCTCACTACGACTTGTGATATCCCACCCAGAGTGGTAACTCTGGGAGTGTGTTAGACCTGACATCCCTGGTGTGGTATTCCTCCAAACGCCTACTTGTTTACTGAATTTGTTTTTGTTGGCTTTAGGACTCTGTGCACTTTACCACTGCTAACCAGTTCTAAAACGCTTGTGCTCTCTCTTTGAAACACAGGAAAATTGGCTTATTCTTGATTGGTACATTTAATTTGCTAGTTAGTCTCTAGTAAATTGTACTACAAGGGCCTGTAAATTAAATCCCAATAGTGAACCTGTAGCACCCATTGTGCCACCCACTGAAGTAACCTTTTTAAAACATGTCTCAGGCTTACCATGGCAGCCTGCAGTGCAGTCAAATTTTAATCTGCTGTTTCAAGCTGCCGAAATGTAACTTTTGCCAAGGCTTAACCTTCCTTTTTAATACAAATGTCTCCCCTAAGATAGGCCTTAAAGGCTTATAGGGCAGGATGCCTTAGATTTAAAAAGTAGGACATGTGAGTTTACGTTTTACATGTCCTGGTAGTGAAAAAGTAGTTTTTACTGCCATAAGGCAAATTTCCCCTATTGACTAACACTGGCTTACTTTATTACATTTAGATTTGTTGTTTAGACTCAAATGAATTGTAATTCAAAATCCCCTTGTCAATATTGATAGAATCAATGCCAATGTTTATAATGATACGTTCGCACATAAGAAAAAAATTGCATCACTACTATCAAATTCGCCCGTCATGAACTCTCCATCAACCCCAACTCAGGGATACGTGATCAGACAGGCTCTGCGACCTAGGCCTGAGGTTATTGATTGACAGGTCACAGGTGGGGTGTGTTACATAGCCGGCAGACAAACACGCGAACAGTAAACTCAGGTCCATCCCCCAGATAAGCGCAGCGACACCACAATGGCCCTGGGAAATGGGCCCAAATCAAGCACATATTGCCAGAGGGGTGTGCGCGTTCCCAAAACACCATAAAGTCAAATGTCACATGAAGTTAGGAATACGCAGTCAATCGGGACACGGCACACAAAGTACACTCAATGATCACACGCCCCTCATGCCGTACATCTGGACACGTTACCCACTGGCCCACATTGTGTCCACGCAAGGTCAAGACCCACCTGCAGTTGTTATCAGGGGACTTATTTATGACTCGCAGACAAGGCTTGCATTCTTTTACCAAAAAAAGATTGCCAGAGGTACTTTATGATACCCAAAGAAATGTATAAAACTCTGTTCAGATTGATTATACTTTGAGACAGTCCTAAGACCTGCTTCTGTAATGGGGCTCTAGGCCGAAGTGTTTAATTAAACCAACTGTTCCTGCTTTGCCAAACGCCTCTTGTCTTTTCAAGGTCAATTCTTATTCGCGCAACAATCTTTAATAGTAACATCAGATTTTAAGTCACAGTTCTAAAAATGCCACTTTAAGAAAGTTGTCATTTTGCTGTCCTAAGCATTTGTGCCTTCTGTCAGTATCCTGGGTCACATGACTGTAAATGGCCTTGCTGTTGGGGTTTGTGTATTCCTTCTAGACAGGAACACTAAAGGTGATTAGGTGTGGACACTATGGGCCAACCTAGCAAGATAGTTGGGGGCAGAGTTGTACCCAGCCCCACTTACATTTCATAGGGATTTGCCACCATAACACACAAATGAACCTGACACTAGTCGTTTGTTAGCTCAGACGTCTTAGAGACTTGACAATAGTATGGAAGAACTTTTCAGAACCAGATGGGGGGGGGAGCTGTGGGCTGTATAGGGAATACCCCCTCTTCAAAGTCTGGCATGAGGTAAAAATATTGGACCTCCAGAGCCACTCTTTGGTACACTCCTGAACCTGTGGACATTACAGAAGATTGACTGCCTTGTTCCACAGAGTACTGCCCTGCTACGTGATGCCTACATTGATCCCCAAAGGACTGCCTTGTTTCTGGAGGCCTACCTTGTTCCCTACCCTGCTGCCTGCCTTGTTCCCGAGAGGACTGCCCTGTGATTGAGGCCTCACTTGACCCACAGAGGGCTGCCCTGCTGATTGAGGCCTGCCATGCTCTCTGAGAAGGAAGACTGGACCTACACCCTTCACCCCAGGCTACCTGAGTGAAACCAATGGTCATTTGACTGACATCCTGTCTGACCTACAGGGACACAACAAGCTCCAGAGGTCCCCCTACAACTGTTCAGATGACATGCTGCAACTGGACCTGCCAGAACCTACAACTGAACCTGCCTGAGCCCTACTGGTCTCTGCTAGAGTGAGTCGCTGATCCCCAAGAGGTGCTTCCTCAGGTCCTGGCTCCTTGGCTTGAATTAGAGTACACTTCTCTACAAGAAAAGGTGAAATCCTAAAGTTTTGGGCTCTTTGCAACTGCAAATTGACTGTTCGCATCAAGACTTTGCCGTCTGTGATGACCACCAACGCAAAGCTACCCTGAACCCAACTCTTTGTGCTTCAGCAACCACCAGCGAAGACCAGTAACCCAAGATCTGCACTTTGCGCTTCACCAATGAAAGCCTGTGGTGACCACAATGAAAAGCTCCAACAATGACCATCTGCGACGCCCGACTAGATACTCACATTACAGCAGTGACCATCTATCCACAACGCCAGGCCTGCTCTTCGCGCTACAGCAACGACCTTCCGCAACGCTTTTCTTTCTCCTTCCTGCCTCCACTAACAAGAATGGAAGTCTTCACGTCAGACTTTAAGAAGGGAACCTTTACAGTTGGACTAACCTGGTCCATGTATCCGGCCCACACTATTGTGGTTGGCCTGAACTTGTGACTTTCCTTCTGTCTAGCTCAACCAGATGACCATGATTGGCGCTTTTTGACGCCATATCTACCTAAAACATTGAAAAGGCATATCTCCGGTTGTACTGATTGGATTCTTGTCATTCTTGTATCATTTTATTTATTAAAATGTACTCTATTTGTCTAAATTGGTTTTGGGTTTTTGGTGCTGTGTTTTCACTTTATTGCTGGTCATGTGCTATATAAATACTTTACACTTTGCCTCTAAGTTAAGCCTGACTACTTCATGGCAAACTACCAGAGGGTTAAGCACAGGTTAATTTAGGGACTTTTTGTGGTTCACGTGGACAAGGATTGTGGTTGTTGCCTGGGTGGGGCTTTCACCCCCCCCCCTTAACCAATAACCCAATTTCTTACAATATGCTATCTCGTTAGGTAGCTAGGAGTAACCCAGTATCTTTGGCCCTAGTAAATCAAGAACTGGAGACTCTCATAACGGTTTTACAAGGTACAGATACCCACTCAGTGAAATCTCTGCAGGGACAGGGGCATCCCAACCCACACAAAACCACAAATGGTGCAGACAATGCTCAGTATCACACTTAGTAATAAAAAGATGATATGCATGTGCCATCTTCTAACAAGGCTGGATGTGAAACAAACTTGGGTAAAATCAAGTTTTTATTGGCTAAATATATAGCAATTAAGCAGACATCTCTTTGTCTAACATGTAGTCATCATAAGTCAGCTTTTAATTTAGTCAGTCAGTCAGTCAGAAGAGCTTTATTTCGACCGTGCAGCCATAAAAGCACATAAAAAGAGGCAATACAATACATTTTAAATAAAAAGAGAAAACATTAGAATGTGTCATCATAAAACTTGTGTACATTAGTGCTATGTTAAAAAATAGTACATATCTAATTTGTGCAAAGTTTTCTAATTCATTCTTAAATGCGCTCCCTCGCAGCACCACTCGGTACTATGCTTGAATACAAGACAATGATCAGCAGAGTATGTGTATTCTACCTTGAATGCCGGAGGGGTTAAAGTAACGCACATTTGAACAGATAGCCAATTCATTAGTATATAAAACTCCTATCAGTGGTTAAAAAAGCTTTTGACTTTATCTAGTAGATGTATATAACAATGTTAAAAAGCCGTGTTAAAACAAATAATATAATACGTTTAAAAAAAGGAACCCAGAGGAAGAATAGTTGCAGTAACAATAATCATACAATGGATATGTGCAAAACATGGCATAGCAGCGTGTATAAAGGATGCTAGGAGCTAGGGGTTTCCTTAAATAGTTTTCTTTAAAATAGCTCTGCGAATGCACCACATCAAGTGAAGGAACCGAGAAATGGCGAACACAGTAAGTGTATCAGTTTCATACTTGAGGAGCCTGCGCACCTCTATGTAGTGTCTGATCCCCATATTTCTGCACAGTTGTAACAGTCACCTAGACCTTGGCCTTACATAGGCAGGGCAAAAGAAAAGGACATGCAATTCAGTTTCCTCAACTCAATCGCACCCTGGGCAATCAAGTTTATGGGCTCCCTGCCAATTGTTAGTAAATGCTCGCAGCAGGAGCACCCCATGTCTGAATTGGAGAAAAAATGTCTTCGCCATAAGTGGTTGGATGTGATCAAGTGCCGATTCTAACCTGTATTGCTGCTTGATATCCAGTAACCTGGAGGTCAAGCAGCTTGGTTTAGTCCCCTGCCATAGTAAGGCCAGTTTGTGTTCTCTATGGGAGTCGAGTAGTGCCTTTCTGGAGATTGTGGGACAGGTCTCCCTAGTGCCTGGCAAGAGTTCCTGATATGAGCTAGCCAGGGGAGTTTCCCTGCACCTAGAAGGCTCATAACATCCTTCAACTCCTCTTTATAGTCAGCTAGTTCAGGTGTACTCCACAGGCGTCGCCAGTATAGGAGGGGTCTAGAGGAGACTACATCTGCTATAGGGCCAATCCCTAAATCCATCCTGAGCGGTGTTAATGGGGTGCTCATAGGGAGGCCCAGCAGTTGCCTAAGGAATAGGTTCTCTGGCATAGATAGGGAAGTTGATGGACAATGGCCCCATAATTCTGCCCCGTACAGTGATGCTCCCCTAGCCTGTATTTTGTAGATTTCTGCAGCGGGACCTATCACTTTGTGGGTGCAACTTTTTATAAACTTTTAAGATGCCCCCCGTGGACTGAGTCAGTTTTAGACTGGCTTTCTTTATTTGTGTCCCCCAGTCCATTTTTTCAGTGAGTGTGATCCCTAGATAATCAAAAATGGACACCCTCTCTAGGGCCCTTCCATCCAGTTGGGGATGTGGGCAATTTGTGGTATTAGCATTAAAAACCATGTACTTGGTTTTTTGGAGGTTGATCTCCAGTCCCCTCTTTCTGCAGAAAGAGCTGAATACCTCAAGGACCCTCTGCATACCCATGGGCGATTTGGAGAGTAGCAGCGTATCGTCCGCAAACATGAGTGCTGGAATTTTGCGGTTCGCCAGCCTCGGAGCATCAATGTCTTTCCCAGCTAGCAGAGTTTCAATTAAGCTATTTAAGAAAAGAGAGAAGAGTGTCAGGGCCAGGACACATCCCTGTCGCACCCCTTTCTCTACAGGAAAAGGGGCAGAAAGTTCACCATTTTTACCATATCTAATTCTCACATAGTTGTCTTGGTGCCAAAGTTTCAGCTGGTGGCAGAGGTATTCTGGTACTCCCAAATCAAGAAGTGCGCCCCATAGTTGATCTCGCTGCACCAAGTCAAACACGGATATAAGATCCACGAATGTGAGGTAGAGGCTGCCACCCTCTAGGATCACAATTTTCCAGTGGATAAGTTGTAATCTGAAGATCTGGTCAATGGTGGAAATCTTTGCCCTAAATCCTGCTTGTAAAGGTGTTAATACATTGTTCTCTTCTATCCAGGATTGCAATCGCCCTAGGAGTGCGCGAGCAAAGATTTTTTGAGTGACATCCAGGAGGCTTATGGGGCGATAGTTTGCTGGATTGAGAGGTGAGCCCTTTTTATAAATGGGGATAATTTCTGCTCCAGCCCAGGTAGGGGGCAACGCCATACCTTGTAAAACGGCATTAAATAATGACTCTAGGTAGGGTGCCCAGACTGCGGGTTCGGATCGAAATAGGTCACCAGGTATCATATCCAGCCTTGGTGCTTTTGCTGGAAGTAGATTACCCAATGCCACTGTGATCTCCTTCATTGTACAAGGGGGAGCATCTAAATTTAGGGGATCACATCTAAGGTGACTGATTCTGCCCTGCCCCCTTCCTCTTCCTCTACGGGCCTTGAGTATAAAGATTTAAAATGAGTTCTCCAGACTTCTTCCCCTAGGTTTGGTCCTATAGCCGATTAGCCTTCGGATTTCCCTGTCTTAACTAAATTCCAGAAGGCTCTCATATCATGGTTATCCAGTGCTGTTTTTATTGCTTCCCATTTATCATTTTCCCAGTTAATTTTTGCTCCAGTTATAATTTTTTTATATCGATCCTTGGCTTCCTTGATTCGTAGCCTATCGTTCGATCTAATAGAGGTTAAGAGGGCTTGCTTAGCTACCTTACAATGTTTATTATACCATGGGTGCCTTGGTTTAAAATTCGGCCTGGGCCTATTACGATTAAAAAAAAATTGTGCCAGTGTGGAGAACAGGTCCTAGTTGTTTTTTGCCAGTATCAATTGGGACGCTATACTACTGCTAGTTGCAGATATTCGAAACGCAACTTCTAAGAAGGGGACGATTTGTTGATAAAGAGAGGCCACTTTGTCCGGTGTTTGAGCAAGTTCCCCCGAGCGTACCCTCCTCCCTCCTTCGGCCAATACTAGGCTTGGGTTGGGGTTTGTGGATATGCTTGGGAGGTCTTTGGCAAAGGGAAGGGATATTTCTAGGACCAAGGGATTATGATCACTCTCATGACGGGAAACGACCTTAAAATCGATAACCCTATGCCAGAGGCTGACATCTACCAAAGTGTAGTCTAATATTGATGCCTGCCTGGGTCTATTAAAAGTAAAGTTCGGATGGGAGTAAGCCATTACAAGCCCTTAGTGAGTGGCTAAGGGTAACTGCATTCATTTGTAATGCTAGAGGAGTCCATGCCCGTATTGGTTGGATATTAGGTTCTGGAATTGACCATACCGAGTCCTCCTCACTTGTAATACTAGTGGATAGGCCATTCAGGGGCTCACATTGACAATTGAAATCCCCTCCTATAATTACCCGGCAGTTCTCTGGTATAGTGGGAAGAAATGAGGTAAGGCAATCGAGCGTGTGAGAGGATTGTCCATAACTTACTGGCCGTGAATAGACATTAATTATTGCAATCCTCATAGAATTATGAAGAGAAAGGAGGATGCACAGAATATCAGGGGACGGGGTCTCTAACTGTTTAACATTGCATCCCAAGTGCACTCCTACCCAGGTGCATAGACCCCCCGAGGGTCTCCCCCTATCCCCCTGAACTGCTGGGATACAGTACGACACGTAGCCCACTCTAAATATATCTGTCTTTGACCATGTTTCCTGGAACAGGCATAGCTCATGTTGGTCTACGAATGCCCCCCAATCTGGGAAATCTAGTTTCGAGTTAAGGCCAGCTATGTTCCAGGATAAGATCCGAGTGCTTTGTGGTTCCACTGAATTAGCTGGGAAGGCCTGGGGGGTAAGACGTTCCTCTAATGGAGCTTGGTGTGTGTCTTTGTACCCTGCCCCTCCCCTATGACTACATTCATTAGCCCGGTTTGAATTACTAAATGGGGTGACAGAATGAATTAGGACACTACCCTCACGGGTCTGCTCCAAAACTTTTTTTCCCCCCCGTGTCCCTCCTTGTGTGGGAGGCCATCCTGATACGTGTCCCAATTTGGCCTCGTTTTTGTCACTGGACCATTTATTAGAGGGATCAGTTGGATTTAGTCAATCTACCAAATCCAGAGAGCTAAATCTGTTGTTAACAGGGATATTATACATCATTGGTGTTGGACGTTCCCAGCCTGTTTTTGACCTGGCACTACTCTGGTCGCTCGCCCCCCAGCCCTTGGCCGTGTTTCCCTCGTTGTCCGGCATATGCCTAGGGGGATAGAAATATCCCAGGGGCAAGGAGAGGATACCCCCAGTCTCCCTTGAGTAACCCCAATCTAAGATGTGTTGGACAGCCTGGGCATCCCTAAAGTTGATCACAACACAATCCCCAGGTATGTCCTTTCGCCTCCACCCCAGCCAGCTTACCCTGTGAGTGAATAGGATTTCACTTTGATCTTGATAAGGGAGAGGCCTATATTTGGTTAACCAATAAATACATTTGTTTTTAAGTTCAAAATGTGTCTCCCCTAAGCCTCTTTCCAGCTCAGGTACTCCGGCTAATACAATGACATAGGGAGTGGAGGCTGGGGGCAAGTCAATGCATGGTAGTGCGAGTTGGGTTTCCCTTGATTTTATATGTGGTCGGGTCCTCTTATAAACATCTTGGTTATTTCCAGCTTGTTGTTGGTCAGATGGGCCTGATGTAATCGGTGTGGGCTTGTTTATAGGTTCGGAGAGGGGACAACGAAGAGGCCTCTGTTGGGGGTTAACTGGATCCCGGCTCTGCGGGGCGGACAATCTAGGAGTGGGAGCTGCATCCTTTTGCACGATTATGTTAGACCCTGTGGGGAGAGGTGGTTCATCGAGAGTGGTTGTTGTTACCTTGTTTTGGTGCAAGACCGACTCTGGAGTAGAGGATTTGATAGACTCAATTGTATTAAGGATAACATCAGCTTTGCCCACCCAATGGTCCACCAATGATGATAGTTTATCAATACGTGTCGTTAAAGCATCGAGTTCAACTTTTACAGTCGAGGTAAAATGAGCTTTAAGTTCCAATACCAGGTTAGATACCCATAGCGGGTACTCCGGAGTCATCTGCAATCGCTCATCTGTTCCTTGTCCCCCGGGGGACCGGCTTGATAGCATGTCGGGAGCTTGTTTATTCCGCCTTGCTCCCTTGTGTGTAACAGGTTTCCGTTTCCCTCCTTTCTTCTTTCCACCGCCTCCCAGGGGGAATTAGGGGCATGGCCACGACCTGTCTTTCCTCGTGTACATGGGGGCTCTGGATCTAAGATCACATTTGGTGTTAGAGAGAAAGACAGGGTCCCCAGCTCTGTTGGAGTTGGACTAGGGGCAAGATCGGTGTTAGAGAGAGGCGTCTCTCAGTGCGCTTGATTTCATTGGACACTGCTCCGATTGCCCGCTGAAGCATTTTATCAATTGCGGTCGGTTGGGCATTTAATAGTGCAGATGGGGCTTTCTTCCAGGTAATGGGACCTTTTGCAGGGGGGGTACGTTTACCCATGGCTGCTTATGAAACAATCCTCAACAGTGGATTAAGTTCTTAGTGGCTTTCAAAAGTAAAGCAAGCAGTGTGCGATTGTTGGTGCACTAACCTTAAAATTGCCAGCTGAGTTCTCACTTTCCCACAGTCAATCATCCGAGTGTGAAGCCAAGGGGGGTGGCCCAGCCCAGCCTCATCCAGTCTAGGACGGGCGCACACGGGCCTGCCCTTGGCCCGGGCGCGTCCCGCGCGCGTCTCGCGCGCGTCCCGCACTGCGGGATGGCAGCAGCGCTTATGTTGGGGCTCCAGGCGCAGAGGTGATGTTGGTGCGCCGGCCCGGGGCTGCTGGGTAATGTAGTTTCCTGGGTAGTGAAGGAGCCGTTCCCCTCACGACGATGTGAGTGCCTGAGAAGCCGTTCCCCTCACAGCGATGTGGATAGCTGCGAAGCCGTTCCCCTCACGGCAAGTAGAAAGCGCGTCCCGCGCTGCGGGATGACAGCAGCGCTTATGTTGGGGCTCCAGGCGCAGAGGTGACGTTGGTGTGCCGCCCCAGGGCTGCTGGGTAATGTAGTTTCCTGGGTAGTGAAGGAGCCGTACCCCTCACGGTGATGTAGGTGCCTGGGAAGCCATTCCCCTCACAGCGATGTGGATAGCTGCGAAGCCGTTCCCCTCACGGCAAGTAGAAAGCGCGTCCCGCGCTGCGGGATGGCAGCAGCGCTTATGTTGGGGCTGCAGGCGCAGAGGTGACGTTGGTGCGCCGGCCTGGGGCTGCTGGGTAATGTAGTTTCCTGGGTAGTGAAGGAGCCGTTCCCCTCACGGCGATGTGAGTGCCTGGGAAGCCGTTCCCCTCACAGCGATGTGGATAGCTGCGAAGCCGTTCCCCTCACGCCAAGTAGAAAGCGCGTTCTAACAAGGCTGGATGTGAAACAAACTTGGGTAAAATCATGTTTTTATTGGCTAAAGATATAGCAATTAAGCAGACATCTCTTTAGCTAACATGTATTCATCATAAGTCAGCTTTTAATTTAGTGAATTGAGATTTGCTGCAAGGGTCACTGAATGCAATGAATATTCTTAAACCTCTGCAAGAGCTAGCACATGGGTGGGAGAAGCTGACCTTAATTTCCTACCCTGCTAAGTGGATTTAATTAGGCCTCCTATCACGTAATCCTATTGAACAGGAGATCGCTGCCTGAACCCAGAACTATCTAATGTGTGGAATATCAGGTTGGAAGTGATAACAGCGGTTGTCCGAATTTATTTGTATTTGGTAGGGCCAGGTTGGAACCCAAGGAGTTGGTTTAGGGTTTGGGAAGATGTCTTCTGAATGGAGGTCCTCTGGTATTTCGCATTTCTCATTCTAGAAACTATATGAGATTGCCTCTGCCAAAGGTCACCCTTCCAGAGAAAGAAATTAATTCCATTCTTTGGAGGAGTAACTATGGGAGTTAGTTTAGTATTGGTTTTTAGGGTTCCTACCAATGGCATTCAAGTTCATAATTTAGGTGCCATATCTGGGACCACTGTACAAGTAGATTCAATGTTTTATGCAAAGTGAAAACTAGACTTGAAACTTCCAGCAGACTCTTTGTCAAAGTTGATGTTCAGATGGTTGGCAGTTCATCTCTTCACTGCTTTCCCAAGCCAGCTAAAATTGATACATATCTAAAATTGTACAGTAAGTTTGTTTTTGGGATGTGATTTTTGAAATTACGCATATTTTTAGCACATTAGCTAATTTGCTTTGGTCTAGTCTAGATGTGCATTGCTTGTTAAACACAATTCTGATTTAGAGGAAAAATTATCCATCATGAGGTCTAGGTAGTAATTAGTCAGAGTTAGTTGTTTGACGCTGGAGGATGGGTCATCACTGCCAATAGGTGTGAAGAAGTCCCATGTGAGAGTGGTGTTGGGGGGAAGACAGTCAATAGAATTGACTCAGACTTGATTTTTCCTGTGATTGAGCTGATCATGGAAGTCAAATGGATAAGGTTTTTGCTCACATTTGGAAGTTTACAGTAGGGATTGAGATGGTTGTTGTTGCTGAAATGAATTATAGTAGAATGACATCTAGGAATAAGATAGGCATCAACTTTTTTAATGAACATATCAAAATCTATGATATGACCCTGTGGTAGGAGTAGTTGATTTGTAGCAGTAGTTGATTTTATGACCAGAATGTCAACATTTATGCAAAGTTATTAGAGAAAGTCAATTTCTATTGGTTGGAAGTACTTAAAAACCAAAGGATCAGGTATAATTTGGTCCTATATTCTACCTTTGATGTGGGCGGGCAATAAGGTTTTTCTAATGTACCATATGTAGTTGTATGAGTTTCTGAAGTGAACAGAACAATTTGCATTTGACATTGCTCATCAAATGTTTCAAAGTCAGTGTTTAGAACAGTTTTGCGTGTATCTTTGGGGAGGCAGCAATGCCACCCAATCGTTGTTCAGAACTGAAGATTGTGTATCCTTGAGAAACAAAAGGCTGCACTGGTAATAAGCCAGTCTTCCATAATGCAGAGTAAATTGTGATTATGGGTAAGAACGAGGCTGGCCACCTCTAGAGGAGGATGATGACTGGGAAACATAAAGTTATTTGGCATATACTTCAGAGGGGAGTGTCTGCATGATTGATTTTGATCTGAGTTGGAAGTGCAATGGATTTGAATATGATTGTTAGTACTGGAAAAATTGGTGGGGGAATATTTGGTATCGTGACATGAATGTTAAATGGCAGGAACAGGGAAACAAGGTTCATAGTAGATCATTTTTTTAGACAAATGTCTAGAGAGGGTTGAGTAATGACAAGGAATGTCGATTCTCAGAGGTTTCACTGCATAGAGAATCATGATTTTATTAAAAACAAGGAAGCTAGCATTATGCATAAACCTTTATTTACCACTTCCAAGCAGCAACTTTAAAGAAACTCAAATAGAACACTAACACCCAAACAATGGATTAGAACACTACAGTCCAACATAAGCCTCCTGTACGCCATCTTCTTCCTCTTTTGTTCTGATGCACACTGACAATCCTCTTTTCATCCTTTAATTCCGACCTTGACCTTGACCTCTAATTCTCTGAATAAACTGCAAAACACATCACAATCTCAGTATTGATGTAGACCTTAAAAACTTTTTCTTTTAACAAACAAGTATTTTTTTAATAAAACATTAATGTCCTCAACCCTCCACACCTGGGTGTGCGGGAGGGATAATGCTAGCCTCCTTTTCTTTAATAAAATCACGATTCTCTATGCAGTGAAACTTCTGAGAATCGACATTTTATGGTAAGACAGTAGGCTAGCATTATGCATGCTCAAAGCTTTGTAACACCTTGTTTGAAACATGTTTCATTGGCCTGAAATAAAATTTCCTGAACACCTCTGTAAAGTACTCCACATGAGGATGATGGGTGAATAAGTACTTTATTTCGAAATTACACCACCCGCAGGAAACAACGTCCAGCTCTATGAGGCTCGTCGCCGCAAATGTCGCAGAGGTTGCATTCCTATCTGGAATGCAGAAAGCAACCATGACAGCCTGCATGAGCCACTTACACATGAGCCATAAATATAAAACATCTTCCCTCCCTTTTTTTTTTTAACACAATAGAACATTTAATGCAAGATAGTACAATACAAGAAGAAAGAACTTGGGAACAATCCCAGTTATATGTATATAAAGTAGCAGAAGGCCAAAAGAAAAACAACCAAAACAAAAACAAATTAAACTTCATGATTCGACATCCATGCAGGTTTTCTTCTGATTCTTTTGCCCTTCTCACCCGAAATTCTCACAACTCTCTTCCACACAACTGCTACCTACATCCTCATTCGACTCGCCCAGTGTAGCATCCATAAGTATTTTCTCTCCCTCCTTCTCCTCAACGAGAGATTCAGTGTCACTCCAAATGTCATTATTAACACAGAAAGGAGGTTTGATAAAACAACTTTTATCCCGTATGAGGATAGCAATGCGTTTGAGGTTCCAAACTTTACTATCGCTTAACTTTACAGCTTTTTCAAAACATTCATCACTTCAAAAGGTCATAAAAATTGACTAACTCCATGGTTTCTTGACCTTGACCAACATACCAACATCAATTTTGGTGTCTACTTTAGAACCTCTCCTACGATCATATATGGATTTGTACAAGTCATGAGTGTCCTTAATCTTGCATCTCACAGATTCCAAATTCATGTTGGTACAAGAACTTTCAACCAACCATGCAGGATTCCTTTTGTCCTAGCTACTCTGCCCCTCATAATTTCAAAAGGGTACATCCAGTCATATAATTAATATTAGCATGATACATCCACACAGTTTTGTGACTTTCTAATTCCCAATCATCATTCTTCACCCCGGCAGACTGAACAGACCGCTGAGTACCCTGTTAAAGCGCTCAATCATGCCGTTCCCGCTGAGATTATATAAGGAAGTGGTGCGATGTTTCAAACCCAATCTATTAAAGTAATTCTTCGCTTTGAGAGATAAAAACTGTACACTGTTGTCTGTGATGATATGGGTGGGAATTTCTTCCTCTGTGAAAATACTGTCTAAAAAAAACAACATAGCATCAGTATCTACTTTGTCCACAATCTTGACAGCAGACCATCTAGAAAAAACATCGATGGTTGAAATAAAATACTTAGACTCATTACCAACAAGGCCCATAATATCTACAGTAATAGTTTCCCAAGGATTATTTGGAATACAAGGCACACTCATATTGGATCTCAGTATCTTAAGGAACTTGTCTGTATTTGCTCAAACAACACAATTTCTAACAATACGTTCAAACAGTATGTCCAACCCAGGCCACCAAAAACCATTTTTCACAAACTGCTTAGCCCTAACCATACCTCTGTGACCTTCATGACACTGCATGATGATAGATTTCCTTAAATCTGTCGGGGGCACAGCTTTATTACCTCTCCACAAAATGCCATTGACCAATGATAATTCATTTCGCACTTAACCAAAACACCTTAAATCAGATCTTAACAAGCTGTTAATGGTCCATCTATCCTCAATATAAGGACTTTTTGTACTGTCTCTTCTTTAGTGTATGCTGCCAATCAAGCTTGTTTCTTAATGAAAGGAAAGTCTACATCATGCACTAAAGCAATATGAAAATCCCAAATATTACCCTTATTCTCCTTCATCTGTAGGGGCATCCTTGATAAAAAATCAGCATTCTCCTTACCAGGAACATAATATATTTTATAAATGAAGTCTTGCAGTCTCATCGACATTCTAGCTTTAATCATTCTGTCCGTGGTGAGAAGTATAACTAAGGGTTTGTGATCGCTTTTCAAATCACACTGCTTACCCCAAATAAATACCCTGAAGTGTTCTAGTGCCCACACGCAAGCTAATATCTCTCTTTCTATTAAATAATTTTTTTCCTCTCCCTTGGTAAGTGCTCTGGAAGCACAGGCAATGATAGCCTTGCCACCCCCTGCCGGATTTTGGAATAAAACAGACCCTAAACCTTTTGAATTTGCATCAGTGGTGATCACGCTATGAAGATTGGGATCAAATCCAGACAAAGTCGTGGCTTCAGCAATGGCACATTTGACATCCTTGAACTCTCTCTCACACTCTCTGCACCAATTGAATCTGCTCTTATTCTTAAGAAGTTGTCTAATTTGGAAGACTCTACAAGAAAAATTCTTAATGTACTCCCCCTAAAATTTTGTAAGCCCAAGAAATGATCTCACATCATCTTTACTTTTAGGAGCAGGTGCAGAAAGTATAGCATCAACTAATTCTGGTTTTGGTTTCACACCATCCACACACAACACATGACCCAAGTATGTTGCAGAATCTTTAGCAAACTTGCATTTAGAAAATTTCACGGTTAAACCCTTTGTGTCCACTATAACCCTGGGCGTAGTTCGCGTAGTAGCACTACGCGTAGCTACGCGAAGTACACTTCGCACTACGTGAGCTACGCGTAGCACTACGCGAACTGCGTAGTGCGGTAGGAAATGCTGTTCGCAATAATTGCACAGTGCCGGATGCTTGTCCGCACTGTGCAATAATTGCAAACGGCATCTTGCACAGTGCAAGCGGTCGTTTTCTGCCGCTCGAGTAGATTTGTACTCGAGCGGCAGTTTTCTCAACGCGGACTGGTAGTTTCTCATCGTGAGCGGTCGCGAGCATACGCAACCACTCACAATGAGAAACCTGACCTCCCCGCGTTGAGAATCTCGCCGGGAGGTTTATTTTCCACGCTCGCGATCGGCAACTTGATGTTGCTGATCGCGAACGAGGAAAAAGTCTCGCCGGGATGTCATTTTGCTCGCTCGCGGTCGCCAACTTGACGTTGAGGACCGCGAGCAAGCAAAAAATGCCCGCTACGCTACGCGTTTTTGCACTGTGCTACGTGCAATTCGCGTAGCGCGTAGTTGCGCATCCACTATTTCCAAAACATTTTCAAGAATCAGGTCATGTTCTTCTTTAGCTTTCTCATAGATAAGTATGTCGTCCCGAAAACACTCGACATTAGATTACTGACCAAATAATGAATGCATTAGTCTTTGAAAGACAGCAGGAGCTGACGCGAGTCTGAAAGGCATTCTTTTGTGTTGGTAGCACCCTACAGGAGTGATAAATGCAGTGTATTTTTTGCAATCCTCCTGCAGCTTAATTTGGTGATACACTGCAGAGAGGTATATGGTTGAAAAATACTTAGCCCCCTTTACAGAAGAAAGCATCTCTGATGTGCGGGGTAATTGGAAACTGATCAATGAGGATATTGTTGTTAAGATATCTCAAATCTTTGCATAAACGAATATTACCATTGGAGTGTCTGGCGATGACCACAGGAGAGACCTATTCAGAAGACTCTATTTTTTTGATAATGTCTCCTGCAACCAAAGGTTCACTGACAGAATATCGAGTCAAAAATATAGGATACAAAAATGTCGACAGCCTATACTTAAAAAGGTAAGTAAAAAAATATCTAAAAAAAATATTTACACTAATTTATTTGTATTAAATATCGTTTTTTAAATATATATAATTTTAAATATTAAAATAAACATATATTTAACACTAACATTAAATTTATAAAAAATAAAATATATTTAAATGTATATTTTAACAAATATAACAAACTTACTTTTAAAAATGTACACACACATATATATGTAAACATACATATATATTTAAAAAATATAAATACATTAATATTTTAAATAATATAATTACAAAAATCGTAATTAATATATTATCAAAAATATATGTATACCTATTTAAATATACCAAAAATATAAAATGTTAAAAAGGAAAACAATGTAATTTAAAATGAAAATTAAACAACACACATTTATAAATATAATTATTATTAAAAAACATAATTATATAAATTAAAATATATACATATACATTTCCCACTACATTAAAAGAAAACATTTTTATACTAAATAAATATACAAATAATTACACCCACCTAAAACAACACAATAACACATTTTTTACACCACACAAAAATAAGATTTACTACTCTAACTACAATAAGGGGTTGATTACGATGCTGTCTGGAAAGGCTCCGAATGGGATTCGGTATCTCTGAATCCGATTCGGAACCCTTGGTTCCGACCGAATCATACACATTTCCCAACGACCGAGTATGATGCCCGGAAACTGTTTGGGCTGTCCGAATCGGTTCCGAAAGGCATTCGGACAGGCCAAGTCTTTCGGAGCCAAATCGTACAGCTCCATGGACACGGTTTCCGAGCGAGCAATTACGATGACCGATTCGGACAGCCGTTCCAATTCGGTCTGCTTGACATGAAACGGCTGTCAGAATCTGTCTTTAGGGGCCCGTTGCAGGCCCCCCTTCACCCGGAGGTGTACGGTTGGGGCCCGTTGGGGTACCCAAGGGGCCCCAATACAATACAATATTAAAGTATAACAAACAATGAAAATTTTAATATTTCACAAAAATAAAAACATCATATAAATATTACAAACAATATTAAAAATTAAATGTAATATTATTTTACATGTCAAAAATTCTCTCAAAAACTAAGGGCCTGATTACAATGACAGGGAGACCACCACCGACAGGCTGTCGGTGGCGGTCTCCCCACCATCGGAACAGGGATATCCGTCTGCCACATTATATTGGCTTCTAGACGGTTAGCGGTCGAAACTCTGACCAGCATGGCCCCGACAGGCGGTCTGTATCCGACCGCCTGTCGGACCTCCCTGTAGTCCCAGAATGGCGGCGGTGCCTGCCAGGCACTGCCGTAGGGATTACTATATCCCTTTCTGCTGGTTGTTCTGTGGCGGTCAACCTGTCGCAAAACGGCAGGCGGAAACGGATTTGGGGGCCCGCTATGGGCCCCTTAACCTCCCGGGCCAGGGACATAGGCACCCCCCTACATATCACTACACCATGTGTTAGGCACCACATGGTGCCTGCCAAACAGTGCAGGGATATGTGTGGGGTGTCTGTTTGGTGTTGCGGCGGGTGCTGCAGAGCGCAGCACCTGTTGCAATACAAAACATGGGCAATGGTGGCCACGGTGGCGGTCGCATCGTAATTTGCCCTGTGGGACCGCCACCTTGTAGGCAGGCAGTCCCAAATACGATATGATGGCGCCATCGTAATGACCCCATAAATATTATTACATTTTATTCATAAAATAAATTATAATTTCCTCGCACCATATCCCCTGCAAAACTTACAACCAAAATCTAATACTAAAGTTAAAACACAAATATTTTACAATATTAACCTAAATATATATTAACAATAAATATTATTTGTTTAATTAAAAATGAATATTTATTCAATTACATTTATTTAAGTTTTCACAATATGCCCCTACAAAATATTCACCATACTCCTAAAATGTGATAATAAAGTAATTACCCAATAAACATAATTAATTATAAAATAAAAAATCATTAATTATAAATTCAAAAATATTTCTAACTTTAATTTTTTTATTTCCCACTCTATACCCCTATAAATGCCACAACCCACACCTAAAATAAAAAAATACTAACACAATTAACTTAATTAATGATCAATTAAATAATTCATATTAATTAACAAACAATTAATTACAAATAAATAACTTCTAAACCTATACACCCATAAATAACACAACCCACACATAAAACTTAAACAAAATATTAACTTACACTATTAACATAATTAATGATCAATTAAATAATTAACATAAACAATTAATAAATAATTAATTGAAATTAAATTAAATTACTTTCCACCCTCTACCCCTAGAACCCTCACAACCCACATAATAAAATGAATTACAGTATTATCATAATTATTAGCAATTAAATAATTAATTAAATGTAATTACACAATTAACTCAATTAATTATTAATTAAATAAATATTATTTATTTTAATAAGTAATTTAGTATAATTAAGTGTAATTTAGTATAATTACATTACTTCCCACCATAAAACCACAACCCGATACAGTACCAAAAATAGTAAAAAAATTACCTAAAATTTAGTAACTATTAAACTTTTTACAAATACATTAAAAAACCACATCAAATACATATAAAATACATAACTAAATACCTAACAAACATAAAAAAACGAAATTACTTACCTTAAAATCGATATTCTTGACAACGATATTCTTGCACTCGATATTTCCCTTCCTTCGATATTTTTCACTCGATATTAGTGTCAGTCGATATTCTCTCTCACCACCGCAACCAAAGCATCCAACTCCTTTTCCACCTCCCTCCTGACAGTAATAGGTATGTTTTTTGCTTTAAATATTCTAGGGCAAGCATCTTTTTTAAGAACAATGTTGTGTTCCAAATCTGTCAATCTTCCAATTTTGGGGCCGATTCCGATTCGTGCCGGAAAACGTACCGACCGACTCGGATCCAGATTTTTATCCGACCGACACGTACCGGTGCAGCCCGACACGCAAAGTACGATGAAATGCGTGCAAAATCCGACCGACTCGTACGGAACACAATACGAACGACCGAACCGCGTGGAAAAAAGTTATCCGGCCGGAAAACCGTGCGACTCGAACCGACCGACATGCACCAGGAAGGAACCCGAACGAAACGTACCCGCGAACTCCGAGCTGCGCAGTACGATGCATCGCGTGGAAAACACGACCGAGTCGCACGGAGCTCAAGCCGTACGACCGACACGCATACAAAACAGCGAGCCGAAGCAACCCAATACACCGCGACCGACGCGTATGCAGCACATAAAACAGCACAAACACAGCGTGAACGACTTGGAGAAGCCCGCACGAGACAACTGCAGGGTCTGACTCGGTCAGAAGAACGTCTCCTACATGCACAAAAAGTACAAAGGGAAAAACACAAAAAATAGGCCAAACAAGCAATTACAAAGCCAATAAATACTGGGGGGGGGAAACAGGGAACAAAGACACACCCACAACTCCACCCATATAAAGGACACAAATCCCTACCATGATCCTTTGCAAATTCAAATTACCTGCCAGCACAGAACACCAACAGACAGCAACCACACACACACTCACAGCTCATCCATCACACAAGCCACACACCATCAGCACCTCAACAAATAGCACCCTCACATACACCCAGCAAAAAACACACTCACACACCCTCACTTGCACACCAACACACACATCACTCACCACCACCACCCATCACCATGCCCCCAAGAAGAATCCAAAGTTCCTAGACAGTGAATTGGAAGTCCTGGTAGATGAGATCCTCAGGGTAGAGCCACAGCTGTTTGGTACACTGGTCCAACAGACACCCATGTCGCAGAAAACCAAGATGTGGGAGAGGATTGTCGACAGGGTGAACGCACAATCACCATGTTTGCGCACAAAGGAAGACATCCAGAACAGGTGGTATGATGTGCGCAGGAGGGTCAGGGACCTACTGAAGAAGGATTACATCTTGAGCCAACACACCGGCAGTGGCCCTCCTGCCAAACCACTATACCTCAGGCCCTGGGAGGAGAAGGTGCGGGCCATCCTACCACCAGTGAGCGTATATGGACTAGAAAACATCCCAGAGCCTGGTGAGTACACAACCAATATACCCAATATTGTGTGACAATACACACACATCACTGTCAAGGGGATAGGCAAACCATGCACCCTTAGCAAATCCACAGCAACAAAACCAGAATCATCCCAAGATGTGTATGTCAGTCAGATAAACACAATACATGCCATCTCATAGTGATATGTAACTGTGTCATGACATGTACAAACCCTACAACAAATAAAGCTAGGCAGTGGCACAAATCTAACCAACAAACACTGCCAGATATGTAGCCACCACTACAACACCACCACACAGGGAATACCACAGAAAGGAAGGAATCCTGTGTATGCTGGTCAAGTCAGTGTAGCCAATAGCATCATGGGAGTTGTAGTCACAGATATTGCCCACCATCACAATACGCCCATCAACACCACTCTGAACCATGCTCACATCACAGGGAGTGGAAAACAACTAACAAGATGGCTGACACTGGCTACTGCTGTGGGGAGCACAAGGCCCTGCTGGGAACTGGGCACCAACAAACAGCAGGACACCACTGACTGACATCCTGAAAGACAACTTGCACTCCCTGCAATGGAAGCACGTTCCATGGTGGGAAAACTGGCTGGGTGGGAAGGAGGACTGACAGCTATGACCATAGTTACCAGCAGCTCTTCCCACACAGCCCCCTAACACAAACTACACACAACTCACCTGGGAAAATGCATTGCCTCACACTAAAATTAATTATCCCACAAAGAACCACCACCCTGGGTCATGCTGTGGGAAGCACAGTGACACACATGGGACTTGTAGCCAAACAAACGCCAGGACAACACTGTCAGCCATCCTGTCAGCACAGGCACACTACCCCACAGGGAAGCAGAGTCAGAAGGAAGGAAGTATGGCAATAGCATGATGGGAGGCAATAGCATGATGGGAGTGGTAGTCACAGCTCAACATCCCCCACCCACATGGCCCAGCAAGCTCACACTGAAGCATGCACACCTCACAGAGAGTGGAAAGCCCCATCAAAGATGTCTGACACTGGTGCTCTGTTGCGGGGAGCACAAGGCCATGCTGGGAACTGGCCACCAACCAACAGCAGGACACCATTGTCAGCCATCTTGCCATTGCTGTCACACCCACACACAGCGAAGTACACTCAAAAGGAAGGAAGTATGGGCATGCTGGGAAGGGGGGTGGAGGCAATAGCATGATGGGAGTGGTAGTCACAGCTCAACATCCCCCACCCACATGGCCCAGCGAGCTCACACTGAAGCATGCACACCTCACAGAGAGTGGAAAGCCCCATCAAAGATGTCTGACACTGGTGCTCTGTTGTGGGGAGCACAAGGCCATGCTGGGAACTGGCCACCAACCAACAGCAGGACACCACTGTCAGCCATCTTGCCATTGCTGTCACACACACACACAGTGAAGTACACTCAAAAGGAAGGAAGTATGGGCATGCTGGGAAGGGGGGTGGAGGCAATAGCATGATGGGAGTGGTAGTCACAGCTCAGCATCCCCCACCCACATTGCCCAGCAAGCTCACACTGAAGCATGCACACCTCACAGAGAGTGGAAAGCCCCATCAAAGATGTATGACACTGGTGCTCTGTTGTGGGGAGCACGAGGCCATGCTGGGAACTGGCCACCAACCAACAGCAGGACACCACTGTCAGCCATCTTGCCATTGCTGTCACACACACACACAGTGAAGTACACTCAAAAGGAAGGAAGTATGGGCATGCTGGGAAGGGGGGTGGAAGCAATAGCATGATGGGAGTGGTAGTCACAGCTCAACATCCCGCACCCACATGGCCCAGCAAGCTCACACTGAAGCATGCACACCTCACAGAGAGTGGAAAGCCCCATCAAAGATGTCTGACACTGGTGCTCTGTTGTGGGGAGCACAATGCCCTGATGGGAACTAGCCACCAACCAACAGCAGGACACCACTGACTGACATCCTGAGAGTCAACCTGAACCCACTGCAAGGGTGGCATGCTTCATGGTGGGATAACTGGGCTGGAGGGAGAAGGATGTCCGGATGTCAACCAAATACCACCAATGCTGGCCATGCACACACCTCAACATTCACATTGAAATGCCTCATGTTGTCAGGACAATGCGCTACACCAATATCAACAGCTGACTGTGACAACTTAGGACAATGCAATGTACAGGCCCGCATCCAGAGGTACAGTCACAACTGTCAGGTGTTTGAACCATTGATGCCTGTAGAAACATTACATACATTGTGTGTCTCTTCCAAATACAGGTGATGATGGGGACACAGCAGCAGACACTGAGGAGTCCCTGTCCCAGGCTCCGGGGGACACTGAGCTCACTGGTGTGGAACAGCCTCTGCCCACCTCGGATGACGAAGACCTACCTGGCACCTCTGCAGTGAGTCATCATGCAGCACCAGCAGGACCACCAGCTGCACCCCCTGCACCCACCCCTCCAACAACTGCCAACACACAGACCACCCCTGCCGACACGGACAGACCAAGGACCACCACCACCACCAGCACACGGACCCCGGCCCAACGTGGAGCTACGGACACCAACACCAGCAACAACCCCCAAGGGGGCCCAGGGTCACCTGTGCGTGCCACCGCAGGTCCTTCACGTGTCGCCAGGGGTGGTGGGAGGGGTGGTAGACATAGGTCGCTGCTTGCAGAGGGGTCTGGACTGCATGATGACCCACAACTGGTACGCATAGCTGATGCGTACCAGGCTAGCACCAGAGAGTTCAGCCAGGTAGTGGGGATCCTCAGGGACATTCAACAGCAGCAGGCTGCCCATCATGCCCGCTTGGACTTACACATGTCCCGCATGGAGTCCAAGTGGGACACATTGCAAGAACAGATGGCGGTGCATAGGGACATATTACAATGCCTCCGCCAGATGTGCACCAACGTGTCAACACCTCCCTGTGTGCCCACAACATCTGGTGCTGCAACAACTGCAACTGCCACAGGGAGGGAGGATGACTCTGGCAGAGAGTCCCCTGCACCGCAGCAGCCTGCACTTGAGGGTCCCCCCCAAAGAAGAGGGGTCGTCCGAGGAAGGACAACTGAGAGGCTGATGGCCATGCACAACCCCCAGGAAGCCAACACCTGTTCTGGAAAATCACCTTTGTGCGCAAACTCTTCACCCTGTCGAATGCAACACAACTCTCCCACATGACATGGGGAGCTCAAGTTGGACCAATGTATCAGATGACTGTGGACTTTACTCAGGACACTACTGCTATCAGGACTTCCAAATCATCTAGGAACTTTGGATTACAATCACAATGTACAGCACCCACCATCCTGTGCACTATACTCACACATGTATGTCAATAAACTCACTAATACACCATACTTGCCTCTGTTGGGATTCCAACGTTGTTTCTGAAGTGGCGATGATGATCTGTGAAATGACACTGTGCATGCTAACTGCTACAGCAAGTACAACACCGGCATGTGAGTCATGGCGACGTGACACATATGAGGGAGACACATCACCAGGGCTACACAACACATACACACCAGGGCCATCTGACTCATTGCCTACACTGATGTTGCCAGGAAATACGTTGCATTGCACAGACCCAACACCTATTCACAGTCTGCGTTAACTAACCCACTGGTGCAGTAAGCAAATGTCAGTCAGATGTGTGACCACAGACAACGCACATCACAAAGGGCAGCACAGGTTTATTACACATTTGCAACATGTTGTAATCACTACAGATGCAAGGTAATCCCACCTGGCAGTGGGCACACAGTCAACAAGTGTAGAAGAAAGGAAGTCCATGGGTGTGGCGCACATCACCGGTAGGGAAACGACAGCTACCACCCTGGAAGTTGATTCACGGTGTCGGGGGATCACAGTTGAACAAACAACTCTGAAAGTACCCTGTGAAGGACAGAAATGACACACAGTCAAAAGCACTGAAGAACAGGACAGAACTGCAATACTCATGCCCAAGACATGTCACAAGATACCCACCCGGAACCAAGTTAGCATGTCAACACTGTTGTGGAGTACAGACTACCTGTAAGGACACATCGCTGCACGCATACAGTCAAGTAGCACATGGACACACTCAAACAGCACCAGAGCACCACCAACACATATAATGCAAACTCACATCATTGACATAACATCCCTGGATACTCACATTCAGCTGAAGAAGTTGGTGATGAGCTGTGTGCGGACATCACCCTCATCATCATCATCACTGGCATCGTGGTCCAGCCCAGGATCCTCCACAGGTGGCGGATGTTGGTCATCGTCATCCAGGATGAGAGGCAACTCCTTCCGCACTGCCAGGTTGTGTAGCATGCAGCAGACGATGACAATCTTGCACACCTTTGCTGGGGCATATGGGAGGGCCCCTCCTGTCTTATCTAGGCAGCGGAAGCGGCTCTTCAGGAGACCAAATGTCCGCTCAATCACTCTCCTGGTCCGACCATGTGCCTCATTGTAGTGCATCTGGGCTGGTGTCACAGGGTTCCTGAGGGGCGTCAGCAACCACGGCATGTTGGGGTATCCGGAGTCACCTACATACAGACAATTGCACATTAGCTGAGTTGGAAAAGAGGGTGGAACACTACATTACAGAACACACACTATGGTACAAAGTCAGTACACACCAACAAGCCAGGCACGCTGGTTCCGCATCTGTGACATCATCCTCAGGATGCGACTACTCCTCATCACGTAGGCATTGGGGGCAGAACCGGGGAAACAGGCACAGACGTGTGAGATGCTCATATCTGCAAGACATACCACCAGTGCATTGACCGAATGGTAGTGTTTGCGGTTCCTGTATGCCTGCTCATGTGCCTGTGGTGGTACCAAAGCCACATGTGTTCCAGCAATGGAGCCAATGACATGCGACATCCTCCCCAGGGCATAGAAGTCACTCTTCACGTCAGTGAGTTGTTGACGTTTAGGGAAATAGATGTACTGGTTCAGGTATCTCAACATTGCCTCCAAAACATCGCGTAGCACACGGCTGAACATGGTCTGTGACATCCCACCACCAGACGCCACAGTGTGTTGAAAGGTACCGGTGGCAAAGAAGTGTAGGGCTGCCATCAGCTTCACCTTGGGGGTCAGCGCTGTAGGGTATGTCCGGCCAGGTTGCAAATGTGGGGCCAACCGCACTGTCAATTCCTCAATCAGTGGCCTGGTGAAGCGGTACCGTCGGATGCAGTCCCGTTCAACCATTGTTGCAAGGTCAGGGAATGGCTGATGGACAGCTGGTGCCCTGCAATGCATAGGTGAAGAAAGAAAGATTGTCAGTCACCCCACATATGTGGCATAGACCAGACTCAATATCACATGATACATCATTACAAGACACAAGTACATGATGCGTGTGCCGTTCCGTAAGGACATGTATGGCACCTACATGGCTAACATCTAACATCACAGTTCAACATGTGTCCTCAACAAGTCCCAGGTTGTGCTATGGGATATCATTAGGCTGTGTCACAGTACCCATGTACTGCTGTCACGTTCCAAACACACACCACAGTGACATGTGAGGACAGATGTGCCCCAGGCATCACAGCTCATCGACAGGTAGATTCCCAGGGACCCTGTATTGCCACATGGACACTGGCATGACATGGTGCATCATGAATACACCACAGCAAAACAACCACGACCCCCACAGGTAGTGGTCCCTGTTGCCTCGGCAGGACAGACATGGACGTCTGTGACACACACACGCACAACATCAAAGTCCATGCACAAACAACGTGGATGTGGAGACTGTCTCCCATTGTGCACATGGAATCAGAGACATTGTAAACACAACATGCACACAGACTGTGGAGGGCCATCACAATTGTGGCAATGGGTCACCCTGGGACGTACATACCATCCCACATGGGACTCAGGGGGTATGTGACATGACATACACATACACAGCCGTGAAATGTGACCATGCCACATGCCCTGAAATGAACAGTTGCACACCACAGTGTTCATGTGCACAACACACCAAGGATTCTGTCCCCACGAACACGTGCACAGCCTGGGAGCGGCTGCCCCCAAGTGCCAGCCAAAAAACAAAATGTTGACCCCCATACACGGAACAGGTAATGCAGCCTTACATGCCTTAGGACACAGTGTGGACAGGCTGTGGTATTGTAGGTGTGCCCCTCACTCCCTGGGAAGTATATGTGGCTGGCATATGTTCACCTGTAACAGGCATGGTGACATATGCCAGTGACTTGTACAGGGACGCGTTGTACAGCAATGGACCGATTGGTGCGCACACATTGGCCATTGCATACAATGTGAGCGGGTACGCGTTGTATTCGCAATATGCGTTGTACAGCAATGGACCGATCGGTGCGCACACATTGGCCAGTGCATACAATGTGAGCGGGTACGCGTTGTACAGCAATGGACCGATCGGTGCGCACACATTGGCCATTGCATACAATGTGAGCGGGTACGCGTTGTACAGCAATGGACCGATCGGTGCGCACGCATTGGCCATTGCATACAATGTGAGCGGGTACGCGTTGTTCAGCAATGGACCGATCGGTGCGCACACATTGGCCATTGCATACAATGTGAGCAGGTACGCGTTGTACAGCAATGGACTGATCGGTGCGCACACATTGGCCATTGCATACAATGTGAGCGGGTACGCGTTGTATTCGCAATACGCGTTGTACAGCAATGGACCGATCGGTGCGCACGCATTGGCCATTGCATGCAATGTGAGCGGGCACGCGTTGTATTCGCAATACGCGTTGTACAGCAATGGACCGATCGGTGCGCACGCATTGGCCATTGCATACAATGTGAGCGGGTACGCGTTGTATTCGCAATACGCGTTGTACAGCAATGGACCGATCGGTGCGCACGCATTGGCCATTGCATACAATGTGAGCGGGTACGCGTTGTACAGCAATGGACCGATCGGTGCGCACGCATTGGCCATTGCATACAATGTGAGCGGGTACGCGTTGTATTCGCAATACGCATTGTACAGCAATGGACCGATCGGTGCGGACACATTGGCCTTTGCATACAATGTGAGCGGGTACGCGTTGTACAGCAATGGACCGATCGGTGCGCACGCATTGGCCATTGCATACAATGTGAGCAGGTACGCGTTGTACAGCAATGGACCGATCGGTGCGCACACATTGGCCATTGCATACAATGTGAGCAGGTACGCGTTGTACAGCAATGGACCGATCGGTGCGCACGCATTGGCTATGGCCTGGCCTGGCAACGGACGCGTTTTCAAATCTTTAACGAGTCTGGTGCTGTGAATTCAGTTGGTCACCCACAACAATGTTGCAAATTCATGGGTGTCATGAAGTTGAACTTTTGAAGGATGCTGTGGGCGTGTGTAAGTGGTGCAATTCCATGGATTGGCCAGATTCAGAAGATGCAAACGACTTGGACCTATCACTTTGGACACATGGGACAGTATCTGCCTCTGCAGCACACATATAATGCTGGCTGTTCCCCTGAGAGCTCACTTGCCTGCACTACATGCTCCAGGACGACATCTGCCACCACCACTGCTGCTGTATCTGCACCCTCTGGATCCTGCAATGGCACGTACTGTGGAGAGAGCCCCAGCCTTCAGCACTGAGGAGAACCAGGCCCTGCTGGACAGCCTTCTTCCACAGTTCAGCAAGCTGTATGGGAAAGCAGGGGAGCAGGTGAGTGTGCTGTCCACTGCCTTACTAAATGTGCATGTTGTCTGACTAGCAAGACTTACAGTCTGCACGTCACTGGCTAGCAGGCTCACTGAGTAGTTGTTACCCCCCATAGTGTGTAGTTACATGCACTGAACAGGTATATATAGTGCAGTGACAGTGCATTTAAACAAGGTTTTACTTCCCAGGCAATGATACCATGTAGTAACTGCTGGCAAACTGTCCATAGCCATCGTTGCACTGCCTGTGTACATCATGTGCCCCTGTGAATGAGACATGTATATCCAACTGTGTAATGCACGGATATGTTGAATGTGTGGTAATGGCATTTTCACTTTGTCATCCTCAGAGGTTGATGCCCACCAGAAGCAGCAGATATGGCTGACCATCGTCCGGGTAGTGAGATCCGTGGGGGTCTACAAGCGCCGGATCCGCAACTGCCAGAAGAGGTGGCAGGACCTTCGGGGCTGGACCCGGAGGATTGCACGGGTCCAGCTGAAGCTGTCGCCTCCTCGCAGGAGGGGCGGACACCGGACCCTGACCCCCCACATGCTCAGGATTCTGGCGGTGGTCTTCCCTGATCTGGATGGGCAGCTGAAGGCCAGAGAGCAGCAAGGAGGGGGTGAGTCCATGACTGCATTGTGAACTTTGTCTGCCATGCTATGTGCCCTTCTCTGCCTGGTTAAACGTCCACAGTACATCAGTCATGTGGTCCAGGACCCATGTCCCTCAATTGTGCACTGCCCACTCCTCATCTGATACCCAGGTGTGGCCCTTACAGTCAGGGAATTGTGTCACTTGGGTACTGTGTCCTTGCATTTTGCTCAGCTCAAGGTGGGGGACAGCATTTGTTCCCTAACTCTGTGGTGGGCATCATGGGTGGGTCCATTGCTTACACAATGCCTGTGTTCTGACATGTAATCTGCGTGTTACTTTGATATGTGGTCCAATTGCTGAGCTGATCCACCACATGTGCCTGGGGTATCTGGCACACACCCATGCTGCGGGTGGGAACAATGTTTGGGCCCCAGGAGTGTGTTTATTACGTGTGTCACACATACTTAGCCACCTGCCTACTGTCCAGGGCTCATCCCTCATTCACGTGGGGCAGGACAGTCATGCCTACTCCAGGCCATACAATACACTCTGTACTCCCACTCACGTGTATCAGCTGACACGTTGTGCTCAGTGATATGTCCCCTCAGGTGTCTGCCTCTGTGTCAGTGCGCTGTGACTTCATTGTCAGGGGTGTTTCTCGGTTGGGGCTCAGCATGCCACCGGAGATGTGACATAGGAGACGATACTTGTGTGACACATAGGTGTTTGATCACCTGACCGTGCAGACTGGGGTATGCGAATGTGAAGTTCAGGCAGCTGTTTCCCATTCACAGCAGATTGTGAGGTGCTCAGGTTCAGAGTGTTGTGTTACAGGTCTCCCATATGTCCAATTGGTAAGACGTGGACAGATAAGGGTTCAGATGATATGGTGTGTGGGGGATGTACATGTGCACTTGTTCAGCTCCAGGACTTGCATTCCCCATGACCTACTATAGTGACTGTTGTTGTCTGGCTGCCCTGCCCATGTGACTGGAGACAGTGATGTATGACTTAGCAGGCATGCCTGTGCCATGGCATGAAACTTCCTATGAGTGATCCTGCAGGGGAGTGACATGTGCTACATGCACACCATTGTGGCAATGACTATCATGACATGGGTGCATCATGGTGTCTGTCGCTGGTATGCATCACATGCATTTCAAAATTGACTCTGGGCATCCCTTTATCCGGACACCTGTACTGACTCAGTGGATAGAGTTGTGATGTGTGCATGTTCACATGCTTCACCATGTTCTCTGCACTGTCCAACTACTGCGTAGGTGGTGCATGTGTCCACACTGGGGTATTGCCATCCGACAGACACCAGACAGATGGGTGCAAGGCCAGGAGAGATGTGAGTGCCATGGTTGACCATCAGACTGACAATTGGCTTCCCTACTCTGTTTGGGCACTTTTAGCAATGTTAAACTAAGGATGCCAGGGCTTGCTCTGTAATGTGCTGTACTTACTGTGGTGTGTGCGTTCAGTGCAGGTGACTGATGTCTGTCTGTTTCCCTATTGTTTGCAGATACATCCACGGCCACAGGAGGGGACAGCTCCACGGACCAGGAGGAGCCGCAGAGCCAGACTGGGTCAGCAGCCGAGGAGTGGTCGGAGGGACCCAGTGGCACGGAGGGCGAGGGGAGCCACACCAAGGAGTCCTCAGCACCATCCACCTCAGCTGAGGACCACAGCAGCTCGGAGGATGACTCCCTTGTGGAGGCAGGTGTCAGCAGCCACCACACCACAGCTAGTGTTGCTGTCCCCGCCACCACCACCACCACCACCACCACCGCCCTCCCATCAGCTCCCATTCCCGAAGTCCGTGGAGGCTCCCATGTTCGGGAGCGTGTCTCCTTCGTGCCAGGCACCGCACCCCCTGCCCCTGTGTCCCCTGCTGCCCTGAGTGAGGAGTCTGTGTACCTCCTGCCAGTTCCATGTAGGGCAGACAGCGATGCTGAGTGTCCTCCATGCACACACCACTCTGTTGACTCAGCTGGTGTCGTTCATGGAGGGCATCTCATCGGGCATGTCTGCCCTACAGAGGGGCAATAGGTCCATGGACTCCTCCCTGACGGCAGCAGTGTCCCTCCTCCAACAGTCCCTCACCCCTCCTACCTCTGCCCCACCCACACTCCCCAGCACCTTACCTGTCCCAAGCACACACACACCGGCACAGGCACACACCAGCACAGACACAGGCAGCACACAGACACACACGCCAAAATCCACATGCACACGCACGCACAGTCAGGGGACTGAAACCACACTCACAGGGGATGGGGCCCAGGCACACACACACACATCCACGAGCACTGCGCAGTCCTCAGTTACCTCTCCCTCCAAGGCCCCTTCCCTTGCCTCACCTGAAACCCCAAAGACACAGCGGGTCTTCCTCAGTGACCTCGGCCTCTTCCCCTTCGATCCAGCTGATACAGCATTCAGGGGGAAGAGGAAGCCCACCCACATGGAGGGGAGTGCCCCTCGCCCCCGGACACCCTCCCCCAGGCGCAGACCAACTGACGACCCCATCCGCAAGTCCCCCAGGACCCGGAAGAGCAAGACTCTGCCGCCGCCCTGCAGCTCAAGCACCAAGTCTCCTTCCTCCATCCCTCAGGCCCCCACTCCACAGGTGCCCCCACCACACCCTGCCCCAGGTTCCCCCACCCACAGATACACCATCCCCAAAAGATCCGGCCTTCTCCCCTGCCACTTGCTCTTCCGGCACCACCCCCCCCACTGCGCATGTGTGTGCCACTGGTGTGGAGACGGTGTCCTCCCCCTCTGTCCTGCCCACCTTACCTGAACCCCATTCTCCTCCCCTGGAGGTAGGCACTGCAGTGGAGTCCACTACCACCCCGTCTGACTTGGGCACTGCAGTGGGGAACCTGTCCACTCCATCTGCACGGCCCACTGCAGTCGTGCCGGCACCCACACCATCTGAGTCATGCCCCCAGTTGTGCCGGCACACACCATGTCAGACACCTCCACTGCAGTTGTCAGTGGCTCTCCAGCACCCACCACCCCTTCCCTGCCTCCTTCTGGTGAGCCCTGATCCTGTCCCTGCGGTGCCTGGCCTGCCCCCCGTATGCCCCTCCGAGGGGATTGTCCCTGGTGTGTAGCAGTGCAGGCATGCGTAGGGTGACATCTGCCACTGTCACCCTGTTTTGACTTTCAGAATGGACTGGCCATTGGCCTTTGTTTCTTTTTCTGGACTTTAACTTTTGAACCCACATATGCTGAATAAAGCTACTTTCTGTTCTCTAGTGGTTTTGCTTCTGATGTACATGATGTTGGATGCTAACCGTGCCCTTGCTGCAGTGATGGTGATTTTTGGTCTCATGAAAATGAAATGTTACTGTGCAGGAACCCATGTGGTCAACGGGTAATGTGTCCTATCCTGTAGTGTATCCATGTCATCCTTAGCAGCATATGAGGGTGTCATGTTTTCAATATTTGGCAATGGGATTTCCTACTTACATTTGCAATATCACATCTGTGGCTTACACCGCTGCACATCTGTTGTGCTTGCCATTGTTCAATTAGTCTACTTCTCTGACCGTGTGGCCATCTCCACTGGACATGCAACTTTGGGCATCAATGGGGAAGGACTCATCTGTGTTGTTAGTGCAACTTGCTATACATGTGTGTTGGATCTGTGCTGATGATTTCGTTGACACTCCCATGACCAGGCTGATATGACGGGAGCCTTCATTTCGTGCTAATTGTTGACTGTGCGACCAAGTGTTCTGCTGACATGATGGAGCCCTACTGAGGCGACATATGGCACAGCTTTCCTCACACAGGAGTGGAGTCCCCTCATGGCAGTGAGTAATCCTGTGACATTGCCTGAGCCCAAGGTGTGTGTTGTGTGAGCATGTCTGTGTGTGTTCACTTCCATTTTGCTGTGCATGCTGGGATCCCTAGTGATGTTCCTGTTTGTGATGCTTGCTGAGTTGACCTATGTTCCCCAAAGTCTTCTCCCTGGGTTCTCTGTGATGTGGGTGCATGGCACATTACTGGTCATCAGGGTGTCACCCATAGGTGTGTTTGCTGTCAGGGCTGAGTTTGTGGGCTAACGCAGATGGGACACAGTCAGGATTCCCCTTGGCACTTGTTGTTTACACCTGTCATGTAATTTCCAGTTTGTGTTAGCTTTCAGTGATTGTGACACGTTGTGTGTGTGACTGCTGGCACTCCTCAGGGTCAGGGCTGCAATGTTGGTAGTTGTCTATGTGTGTTCTATGTGGGTGACCTTGGCTTCTTCATTGGTGTGGGACTGTGGCTGGGATCCCATTGGTTGGTGTGGTATTGCCGTCATGTCCATGTACAGCGTAGTGTGCAGTGTGTCAGACATTCAGGGGTCTTGTTGAGTGGCCATGTGTGATGTGTTTCTGCACCTTAGTTACCACCCCCCCATGGGATTGTCATGGGTGCATGTGCAATGTCACCAGTGCATGTGATCTTCACTGCTGCACATTGTTGGAGGTCGAGGTGTGTGGTGTTGAGTGTGTGCAGATGAGAGTTGTTTCCCGGCTAGACCCCTGCCTCCATGTTGGCCTTGGCTTACTGGCCGTGCTGATTGATTTGTGCTTGTGTAGGTGTGATGGTAGTTTGTTGATCAGGACACATGACTGTGGTTCACAGTGTGAACGACATCTAGCTTTGTCATCACAGTGGGATTGTCATGCAGCCCAGGGTCAACACATTGTGGGGACCCTGGGGGTAGTGCTGTTTTGTGTCTGTGTCTTGCTGTGTCAGTTGCTGTTCCTACATGCTTGTGTGACATGTGTGATTTGTGCTCCCTCTCATCTAACAATGCCTGATTGCCCACATAGGGGATTTGGATCCATGAGTTACTTTTGTGTGGCACTGTATGCGCATCTGTGTAATTGGTATTCAGGCCTCATCATGTGTTGTGTGGTTGCCTGGGGACACTGGCACCGCCCCTCACCTGTTGTGTTTGATGTGCAGTGTGGGGCTGCCTGTTTGTGTTTGTGCATCTGCACCACTGCATTGGCATATCTTTAGTGTGCCATTGGCTGTATGTTGTTTGGTGGGTTTCACCTGCTGTCCCTGGGACTCCTAGGTCATCAGTCAGCACAATGATCATTGTTTGTGTGTCCCATTGCTGCCATGGTATGGTATTTGTTCACCTCACATCTACAGTCTCCACAGGATATCTACATTTGTGTGCCCATTGGTGCAAATATGTGGGTCTGCATTATGATGGTCACTTCTGTTATTGTGTCATTGATGAATGTTGACAGTGTCAGCCCCCATGGGTGATGTTTGTCTGCACATGGCCAAAGGTATGTCTTATTTGCACTGCACTGTTTGCCTCCCCCAATCTATGTTGCTATGGGACACAAGCACTACTTTGCCACTGATGTGTTTGTTGTTCTGTGACCCGGAATCATCCATGCAGTTTGGCAGTTGCAGCTTTTTCAATGTCAACACTTACCTTTTGGTCACTGTGATGATGGGGGCTTAGATCCCATTGCCACAATGTTCAAGATGTGCTTCAGCTATGGACCCCACACTTACCTTTTGGTCACTGTGATGATGGGGGCTTAGACCCCATTGCCACAATGTTCAAAATGTGCTTCAGCTATGGACCCCGCACTTACCTTTTGGTCACTGTGATGATGGGGGTTGGACCCCATTGCCACAATGTTCAAAAGTGTGCTTCAGCTATGGACCCCACACTTACATTTTGGTCACTGTGATGATGGAGGCTTAGACCCCATTGCCACAATGTTCAAGATGTGCTTCAGCTATGGACCCCACACTTACCTTTTGGTCACTGTGATGATGGGGGCTTAGACCCCATTGCCACAATGTTCAAATTGTGCTTCAGATATGGACCCCACACTTACCTTTTGGTCACTGTGATGATGGGGGTTGGACCCCATTGCCACAGTGGTCATGGTCTGCTTGCATTGTGGAGGCCACACACATTTATGTGTGACACATGTGATAGGGGGTCACATTGTGTGTTCAAAGTCATGTTCAGTGTTGTAGGCATTTGACACAGTCTACACACACTTGTCATGGTGTTGGGGGGATGTCTTTTTCTTGCATTCCCTAGGTTGTAGTGTGCTGGTTATGTCATGCATTGTCCATCCTATGAGTGGGGGTGGTGTTGGTGGTAGGCATCCAGCCCCCCATGGGTAGGGGTGGTGGTAGTGGTAGGCATCCAGCCCCCCATGGGTAGGGGTGGTAGTAGTGGTAGGCATCCAGCCCCCCATGGGTAGGGGTGGTAGTAGTGGTAGGCATCTAGCACCCTCTGGGTAGGGGTGGTAGTTGTGGTAGGCATCTAGCACCCCCTGGGTAGGGGTGGAAGTAGTGGTAGGCATCCAGCCCCCATGGGTAGGGGTGGTGGTAGTGGTAGGCATCCAGCCCCACATGGGTAGGGGTGGTAGTAGTGGTAGGCATCTAGCACCCCCTGGGTAGGGGTGGTAGTAGTGGTAGGCATCTAGCACCCCCTGGGTAGGGGTGGTAGTAGTGGTAGGCATCCAGCCCCCCATGGGTAGGGGTGGTAGTAGTGGTAGGCATCTAGCACCCCCTGGGTAGGGGTGGTAGTAGTGGTAGGCATCCAGCCCCCCATGGGTAGGGGTGGTGGTAGTGGTAGGCATCCAGCCCCCATGGGTGGGGGTGGTAGTAGTGGTAGGCATCCAGCCCCCCCTGGGTAGGGGTGGTAGTAGTGGTAGGGATCTAGCACCCCATGGGTAGGGGTGGTGGTAGTGGTAGGCATCCAGCCCCCATGGGTAGGGGTGGTAGTAGTGGTAGGCATCTAGCACCCCCTGGGTAGGGGTGGTAGTAGTGGTCGGCATCTAGCACCCCTGGGTAGGGGTGGTAGTAGTGGTAGGCATCTAGCACCCCTGGGTAGGGGTGGTAGTAGTGGTAGGCATCCAGCCCCCATGGTTAGGGGTGGTGGTAGTGGTAGGCATCCAGCCCCCATGGGTAGGGGTGGTAGTAGTGGTAGGCATCTAGCACCCCCTGGGTAGGGGTGGTAGTAGTGGTAGGCATCTAGCACCCCCTGGGTAGGGGTGGTAGTAGTGGTAGGCATCCAGCAACCCATGGGTAGGGGTGGTGGTAGTGGTAGGCATCCAGACCCCCTGGGTAGGGGTGGTAGTAGTGGTAGGCATCTAGCACCCCTGGGTAGGGGTGGTAGTAGTGGTAGGCATCCAGCCCCCCATGGGTAGGGGTGGTGGTAGTGGTAGGCATCCAGCCCCCATGGGTAGGGGTGGTAGTAGTGGTAGGCATCTAGCACCCCCTGGGTAGGGGTGGTAGTAGTGGTAGGCATCTAGCACCCCTGGGTAGGGGTGGTAGTGGTGGTAGGCATCCAGCCCCCCATGGGTAGGGGTGGTGGTAGTGGTAGGCATCCAGCCCCCATGGGTAGGGGTGGTAGTAGTGGTAGGCATCTAGCACCCCTGGGTAGGGGTGGTAGTAGTGGTAGGCATCTAGCACCCCTGGGTAGGGGTGGTAGTAGTGGTAGGCATCCAGCCCCCCATGGGTAGGGGTGGTGGTAGTGGTAGGCATCCAGCCCCCCATGGGTAGTGGTGGTGTTCGTGGTTGGCATCCAGGCCCCTATGTGTGTATGTGGCATTGGTGATAGCCATCCCGCCCCTATGGTGCTGCTGTTGCTGGTGTAAGTAATTTCTGCATCCCTATGTGTGTGTGTTATATGTCGGGTACATGTGGTTTGTTTGTGTGGTGGGTGTCTAACTTACCTTCTGCGCCGTATGCGTCCGTACCAGTTCCGGTAATAGATGTAGAGTATTGGTAGGATCGGTGCGATGGGATTCATGGTTGGTTCATCTCGTTCGTCTTTCTCTTTGCTTCGCCTCGTCCTCGTCGCTGGCTTGTTCGTCTCGTAGCCGTGGATCGTCCTGTGGTGCGAATTGGAGCTTATGTGCGCCTTTCCCGGATGCTTTGACGTGCCGTGCGTAGCGACGGGTTTGGCACGTACGGTAGGCGCATCGTACTTGTCCGGCCGGACGGGGCTGCGTTTGGGCCTCCGTGCGACTCGATTCTGCGTTTCTGGATCCGCATCGGTCGGAGAACAGGAGCTGTATTGGGTGAGTGCGACTGGGTCGGGATTTGGGCAGTTATGCGCATCGTACTTGCTTGTTCGGACGTATGTGCGAATCGGTCGGGAAACACGCATTTGCCTGGTTTTTTTCCCGGGCGAATGGTGTTAGGTGCGACTCCGACCGGGATCGGAATCGACCCCTTTGTCACAAAACACTCTAGGAAATTGTTTTAGCATGATTTTCCCAGTAATCCCACCCTCTTCTAACACCATGACAGGTTCAGGGCTATTAGGATCATGTAAGATACCAAGTTCACCTTGATCAAACCACCCTAAAACTGAGTGTCCTTTCTTAGTAATATGCAGTTTACCAACGCTCTCACAGTTCTTAAACCTAACCAAATTGTGAAAACCCAACAAGTCTATCCTTTCTCCAAAATATCCTTCAGGAGAAATATCAGGTTCCTCAAGTACAGTACCTAACTTTTCTGTGAATTTGGTTCTCCAAACACTCTCATTAATGATGGAGTAAGGAGAACCAGAATCTGCATAGATTTTTATGTCCACCCCACTAATGGTCATGTCACATAAGGTTTTTTTTGTTTTACTACAGCATTATCAAGATTAACTGGCACATGCATCAAGGTAGGCTTTTGCGATTCCTTAATTGCGATTATTAAGGAATCGCAATTAAGGAATCGCAAAAGCCTATGCATGTAGGAATCGCTATAAAAATAGCGATTCCTAAACATTCCTTAATTGCGACTCGCAAATTGCGAGTCGCAATTAAGGAATGCCGTCCCATTCATTCCTACAGGCCCATAGGAATGAATTGGAGATTGCATGCGCAATTTGCGAGTACCAGTAGGTACTCGCAAATTGCTCATGCAATTTCAAGAGTGCAAGGGTGTCAAAATGACACCCTGTTGCACCCTGAAATTCTGATGTGCACCCATGTTAGCACACACATGCCCCAAGGGCATGTGTGTGTGTAACCTAAAACTTTAAAAATGCATTTTAGTGCATTTTCAAAGTTTTGCAAATTACAGACAAGTTTGATTTGTCTGTAATTTGCGGTCCCAAATAGCGAAATTGCTATTTGAAAGTGCTTCTAGCATTGCATTTAAGGAATCGCAAATTGCAATTCCTTAAATGCAATCGCAATTTAGAAATTCGCAAATAATTGCGAATTCTTAAATTGCGCATAGGATACACTTTCATGCATCTCCAAAGGCCAATTTGCGATCGCAAACGGCCGATTTTTGAGAATCGCACCGTTTGCGATCGCAAAAACCTTTGATGCATGTGCCCCTAAGGATTTTATTCTCTTCACTGTCTTTAATATTGAGAAAAAAAATCATTAATCAATGTGTGAGAATCTCATGAATCCTCATCATTAAAATCACCGTCTTCAACACACTTCACTTTTTGTTTCAAGTTTTTCCTGCATATTTTCCCAAAATGCCCTAACATGCCACATATCGAACATTTCTGTTTCAAAGCAGGGCATATCATACTATTGGCAAAACATTTCAGACCCTTTTAAGTACGATCCTTAGGTCGTTCTTTAGACTTTTCTTGGTGGTTGTACTCTGTTTTATGAACTGCTCCTTTACTAGTACGTGGACCAGCATTAACTTTGCAAACACATTCTTCACGCTTAGCTTCTGACTCAGATTGTATGACTTTGGCACTCCTACTAGAGATTTCTGCCTTTTTAACTAATGCCAAAACGTGCTGTAAATTGGAGTCACCATTTATCCACAACGTCTCTTGGATAGAAGCATCTTTGACATGCATAACAACTTGATCTCTTCCAACGATCCAAACTTACAGTCTAAAGATAAGGTTCTACGAGCTGCCACATAATCATCAATACTTTCCTTATGCTCCTGTTTCCTGTGAAAAAATGTGTACCTCACTATACCAATGCAAACCTTGGGAGGAAAATGTCTGTCGAAATCTGCTATCGGACAATCAAAAACATTCATATCACCTTCCCCTCAAATTTCTTTAGTAATTTGTGTAAAAGCTTTCAAACCTTCTGGACCAACACAATGCAGGAAAATTTGTTTTTTCTGCTCCGCTGACATCTTCCCTTGATCATCCAAATTCTTGATATCATTTAAGAAAAATGCTTTTCATTTAACCGACTTCATGCAAGGCACTCCTCCAGCCAGCCAAAAAGATTGAGGAGGGTTTAATGAGAAATTTTGTGCACACATGTTAAAAGTTTAGCTATAAAATAAAACAGGTGGTTCACTGTGTGAGTACGCCAAACAAAACAAAAAGAAAATGTAGAGATAAAGAAAAGAATTCAGCAATAGTGGGCAAAAAAAAAAACTGAAATAGAGGCACCATTTTAAGAGGGACTAGTTCACTGAGAGAATATAGCAATGCATGTGAGATAAAAAAAACGCAGCAGAAGAGGTAAATTGAAGCTAAAACACTCAGCAGCCAGTGTTCACTCTTCACCTTCTTGTGACTAAACAGGAGCAGGACTTCCCTGAAAAGGAAATGAAACTCAGCAATAGTGGAAAAAGAACTGAACTACAGGCACCATAAAGAGGGACTAGTTCACTGAGAGAATACAGCAATGCACGTGAGACGACAAAAAAAGACGCAGCAGAAGCGGCAAACTGAAGTTAAAACAATTTGCAGTCAGTGTCCACTCTTCACCCTCTTGTGGCCAAACAGGAACTGGACTGCCATAAAAAGACACACGGAAAATCATTTGTAGAGAACTCTATACAAATCTACAAAGCACGAAGACCTTACCAGAAATCCATCTTCACAGACCACAAAGTGTGTGTCCGTGAATAGTCTGTGTAACGATGTTGCTGGCAACTAGGTTGATGCACACGATGAAAAATAAAATGGCGCCACGTAGGCGTGTATACACTAGGCCACTAACCAGCAACTAAATGAATTGGACAAAGTCAGGATCCAAGATGGTGTCACGCAACGTGCGTACGCTGGGACGCTGACACAACTTTGGCAAAATCTCACTCAAAATGGAGTCACACAGCGTGCCAGGGTAATGAACACGTAAAGTAAAAGCGTCACACGAAGATCCTAATACGCACAAGGAGCGCGAGAAGATAGAACGGACAGTTCAGAATGCGGAGGATAACCAACTGCAACCAGTGAGTAAATAACAAGAAAAATAAATTGCCGAAATGACACAACTCACGTCCAGAGAGAAACCAGTGAGCAAGGTGAACTGCCAGGAAGCTTCAGTAGAAAGCCCTATAAATAAGCTACCTTTAACACCTCCAGCAGAAAGCATGACTTGAAAAATAGACATGCACAGTAGGGTCCGTCGGGGTGGTGTAGCTGCTCGTCGCCACAGTTGTAATGTACTCCACACGAGGATGATGGGTGAATAGGTACTTTATTCCGCAATTACACCACCTGCAGGAAACAATGTCCAGCTCTATGCGGCTCGAAACAGCAACTGTCTGGAAGCAGAGGTTGCATTCCAATCTAGAATGCAGAATGCAACCATGACAGCCTGCACAAGCCACTAACACACGAGGCATACACATAACAACCTCTGCATTACTCCAGTCAGTCACCTTCAACATTTCTTCCAATCTTCCTCCAAACATAAATGCTTTCCTAACCTCTAACCGAATACGGTTTAAACTGTGATACATTCACTCTAGCCTCCTTCATGACTTCTTTCACCCATCTTGCTGTAGTAGCTGTAGTCACTTCACGATGTGGTTTCTCATCGCAAATCAATAGCTGATTCATACCATGACTCCTATTTTCACTCATTCTAAATTCGTACTCTCTCAGACAGCGTACAACATATACATTTGGATTCCCAACAAAACTGGGATAGAAATCAGATTCCAACATTGTCTTTGTTCTTTTCCAAATTTCGCAATAGCACTGCTACAGGTTGATAAAACCGTCTACTTACCTCCAAAGCCTTCCCATCCGAATCCTTTTTGAAAGAGATCAAACATAATAAAGTTGTGAGCTTCCAAGTTAGCACTTTCAGATTTAGGGGCCGATTACGATCTTGTTAGGAATCGGTTTCGGAATCGTTTCCAAACGAATCGGGTTCTGCGAGTACGACCGACTGATTACGATGCATCCGGATGCTTCCGGATACGATTCGGTCGGACTCCCATTGACTTCAATGGGAGCCTGTGTTCCAAACGAGAACACAGGCTCCCATTAAAAAAAGGAGTGGTTGGGGAAAACCTTGCACATATTGTTTGGGGTCAAGGGCAACATGTTTTCATGTGTATTTTGTCCTTGGGACAAGTAGGCCCAACCCCCTGCAGCACAAACCCTTTTGCTGCCAGTTTGCAGTACCACGTTATGGATCATGGAAGGGCACTTGTTAGAAATGGGGGCCTCTAGTTGGCAGAGGTAGGTACCTTTGTCCCAATAGGGACCATTGCTTCTAGTCAGGGTAAGGGGGATACACACTTTAGATAACCCCTGCTCACCCCCTGGGTAGCTTGGCACGCGCAGACAGACTTATCCCAAAGGCAATGTGTAAAGTATTTGTACTCAAAACACACAGTAATACAGTGATGACACCACAAATGAACACCAAACCAGTTAAGAAAAATAAAGTATCTTTATCTAAACTCAACAAGACCAAAACGACAAGAATCCAACATACATGTAATAAGAATATGACTTTAAAAAGGTTTCAAATAACTTGGCCCATAGAAAACTATGGATGTGTGATTTCTCTCAAAGTACCTGTAGTTGCGACAAAATTCACAAGGCCAAACAGCCGCAGAGATGGGAAGCATCGAAAAACAAAGAGATGCGTCATTTCCTGAGACCCTGGGGAGGCGATGCAACAGATCTGCTGCACACAGGAGAAGCGATGTGTTGAATCCGGTCTGTAGGGGGAAGTGATGCATTGATTCCGAGACGATTCTGGTCCGCGGGTGATGCGTCGGGAAAACGTGCCACACAGGTACGATGCGTGGCAATTCGGGATGCATCGACGATCGATGCGGTGGCGTCGAGCGGCGCTGCATCGGTTTCTTCAGCTGCAATCCCTCGATGCATCAGTTCTTGCAGCGGCAACAGGCGCTGCATCGGTTTCGGCAGCGGTGCTGCGATGCGTGGAGTTTCTTCTCGCACAGCGGTGCTGCGTCAGAAAAACAGCCGCAAGAAGAGCGATGCGTTAATTTTTTTGTAGTTCCATTGCTTTTCCAGCTCCCAGCAGCACGAACAACTTCCAGAGGCCCAACACAGTCACAGGCACCTCTTGGTAGGTCAGAACTCCCAGCAAGGAAGTTCAGGGGAGCTGGGATGAGATCTTTGTGTCCCTGAGACTTCAGAACAGGAGGCAAGCTCTACTCAAGCCCTTGGAGATCTTCCTCAAGCAGGGGGACACAGTACACAGCAACGTCCTTGTCCTTTTCTTGGCAGAAACAGCTACTGCAGGCCAACCCCAAACAGCACACAGCAAAGGGGCAGTTCTCCTCCTCCAGTTTCTCCAGCTCTTCTCTTTGGCATAGGTTCCTCTTGATTCCAGAAGTAGTCTAAATTTCAGGGGTTTTAGGTCTAATACTTATACCCTAAAATGTCTTTGTTCTCTTTGTGCAAGGGTCTCTGAGACCAGTTCTGCCCTCACTGGTGCAGCATGACCACAGGGGGTGGAGACAGTATTGTGCAAGGGAGTCAGGCCCTATTCAGGTGCAAGGAAATCTCCTCACACTACTCTAAATTCAGCTAAGGTCTATTCAGCCCAGCACTGAGTCATCCACGAAGGGACAGGCACACCTCAAACCCCGCAGTGGCTGTCTACAGTGAATGCACATCCCCAGCCCCTGTCACTCCAAAACCAGACAGTCAATACACAAACAGGCAGAGGCAGAATGGTTAAACAAGAAAATGCCTGCTTTCTAAAAGTGCCATTTTTAAACACACAATTAAAAAAACATCTTTACTAAAAGTTGTGTTATTAAATTCTGAGTTCAGAGAGCCTAAACTTTATTTCTCTATCTTGTCCCAATGGGAATTTATTTTTTATTTTTAAATTTTTTAAAATTTAATCTCTTTATTGCATTTAAACAAGAACAAAGGAGCATCAGATGCGAGCGATACAACAGGATGTCGACACATTACAATTATCATGGCATTACAATGACAGTTGATTAGATAAAATTACTGCAGATACAAAGTGCAACAGGGCTACACACCAAGCTTTTATCAACAACGTAGATGATACTTAGAGAATCTACACGCAGGTTGGAATCAATGAGAGAGGTCTTGGGTATACATACTGCAGGTGGCCGATCAACTAGAACTCATTCCCCTACTTGCCCTCACAGCGTTGAACCAAGGGCAACTCACACTCTCCAATTTATAGCATAGTAGAGGCTGAATCAAGACAAAAGAATTAAAGCTAGGCCCCCGGCCTCAGTATTTTTATTGGCCCTATACGTATTGTACAGTGTCCAGAAATTCTTGGGTCTATTGCTGGGAGGAAGGAGATCGCTGAAATGTTCCGTTTGAGTAGAGCAATATATCATGTCAGAAGCCCAGTGGGATAGCATAGGTAGAGGGCCCCTTAACCAGCAAATGGCCACCCGTCGCTTTGCCATGAGCAGTCCCATGTCAACCAGCCTACGCAGCCCCTTAGGCAATGGTTTCGAGAAGCCCATAAGCGCTAGAGCCGGGTCCGGCTGAAGCTCCTGCCCAGTTATAGCTGTCAATTCCAAGAACACCTGTCTCCAAAACTCAGCCATCCCCGGGCAGAGCCATGCTAGATGAGCAAAATCAGCTACCTGCTCACTACATCGTGCACAATGCGAGCTCTCACGGAGCCCGTATCTACATAGTCTTTCGGGAGTATAATAGACCCTATTTAGGAACTTAAAGTGAATTAGACGGTGTCTACCATTAAGGGAAACTTGTTTTATGTTTTGGCAGCAATATAACCACATATCATCGTCTATTTCCGTAGACAGGTCGAGTTGCCAAGCTAAACGGGCTTTAGTGTAGTGGTTTGCTCTAAATGACATAGCGTGTTTGTAAATCTTAGAGACCATTCCCGTCGTGGCTTGCGTCTTTATGATCAGGGAGAGAGCGGTCACCTCCGGCGGCTCAGTCAGGCCAGTGCCGTGTCTTGTCGTATGATATTGAAATTTAGTGAGGAGTGAGGGCGCATCAAACCCTTCAGCAATGGAGTCCCAGTCTTTCATTATTCCACCCACAAACAAGTCACCTATAGTGTGGACCCCAATGGAATTAAGCGCGCGGACTACACCACCATCTCTACATGGCAACAACCAGTGGCACCAATCAAGAGGGGCCAACGGTGAATACAGTAGGGCCCCAGCCTGCAACTTCAGAAGATGGTGCCAGGCGTGATTATTTGCGTTAATCGAATCTAGAATGCCAGTCCTGCGATCTGTGGGCGCGAAGAGTAACATGGGGAGCGGGCTCGGGGCAGCAACCTCCCGCTCAATGCGCAGGTGAGGGATATCAGGTGAGCCGTGTATCCAGAGTTGAGCATGGGCGCATTGCGCAGCTCTGTAATAAAGGTCAAAGTCCGGCGCCCCCAATCAACCCATGTGGTAAGGTAGGGTAAGAATTTGCCATTTGACTCTCGGCTGTTTGCCCGCCCAAGCTAATTTGACCATCAGTGTCGTAAGTGTTTTGAAGAATATGCCAGGGAGGACCATCGGAATGTTCGTAAAAAGGAACAGGAATCGAGGGAGAATTACCATTTTCATTATGGAAATCCTACCTAACAGCGTCAACGGTAATCGAATCCAACGCTCTATATCGTCTTCCAGCTTGCTCACCAATACTCCATAATTATCTCTAAAAACCACCTCCGACTCGGTGTGCACTTGTATTCCAAGATACCTCACTGAGTCCGACGTCCATTAGAGTGGATAGTCCAGGTCAAATTGTAACGTAGACGGCGTGAGGGGGAACACGAGGGACTTAGACCAATTAACCTGAAGACCCGAGACTCCCCCAAAAAGCACCACCTCACGTAATACAGAGGAGAGATGGCGTTCGGGCTTACACACATAGAGTAGCGTGTCATCTGCATAGGCCGAAACTAAGAGATTATATCCTGGGATGCGAATGCCCTTATGCACATGGTACTCCCGCAACGCGCAAGCTAAGGGCTCCGCGACAAGTGCGTAGAGAATCGACGAGCCCTGTCTCGTGCCCCGCGAGATAAATATTGGTTCCGTTACCAAGTCTCCAATTTTAATACGTGCCGAAGGTGGGCTATAGAGCACGCCTAGCAACTGCAAAAAGACTGGACCTAAGCCCATACGTGTCAGCACCTGCCATATGAAGGGCCATTCAACAGAGTCGAATGCCTTCTCCATATCGAGAAATACCGCTACTGCGCGCGACTCTGGGGTAGTGTGTTGCAACGCCCCAAAAACTGTACATAAATTGTAGGTGATATTACGACCCGGGACAAACCCTGCCTGCTCCGGCGCGACTAGGATCGGTACCAGGGGCACCAGACGGTTGGCTAAAATCTTTACAAAGATCTTGGTGTTGACCTTGAGGAGGGAAAGGGGACGATATGACGAACATTCCTCAGGGGGTTTACCCGGTTTCAAAATGGCCACAATTACCGCCTCTCTCATTGAGGGCGGCATTGAGCCAGAAACGCACATATCCTCGAATAATGCAGTCAGGTTTATGTTTATGTTTATGGATTTATAGAGCGCGTAGCTGCACGTAGGCTTCCCAGCGCTAGGAGAAACTAACAACGGTGGGCGTAGTCAGATCTTCAGGAGGGGTTTTAGGGAAAGAGCAGTGTTTTAAGTCTCTTCCTGAAGGCTAGTTCGTCAGTTAGCATGCGTACATTTTTGGGCAGTGAGTTCCAAATTTTGGGAACCAGGTGCCGAAAAGATCTTCCTCCCCATCTAGCTCTTTTTATTCTGCCTTGCTGCATGAGAAAGTCTGAGGAGGATCTTAGGTCCCTACTTGGGATATAGTGTGCAACCAGCTTTTTTATTAAAGCAGGTCCTCTATTATTCATGGCTCTGTGGGTGATACAGGTTGCTTTAAAGGTGATCCTTACCTGAACTGGGAGCCAATGTAGAGTCTTCAGGGCTGCCTTGGCTGATTGCTTTCTCGGAATTTGGAGCAGGGTCCTTGCTGTGGCATTTTGTACTACCTGCAGCCGATAAATGACATATTTTGGTGCACCAAGATATAGGGAATTCCCGTAGTCCAGCTGCGACATAACCAGAGCTTGTACCACCGTTCTGCGGGATTGTATAGGTAGGATGGGTAGAATTTTTCGGAGCATGTTGAGTATTCCAAAGCATTTGCCTGATAGTTTCTTTGCTTGGGTCTCCATACTTAGATTTCCATCTAGCCAGATTCCTAAGTTTTTTATGGCCGTCTTGGGGGTTCCCCTAACTGGGTTGGCCAGCTGATGGTGTTCCTGGGTACTGTTTGGTTTCCCAGGAACATAAGCTCCGTTTTATCTCCATTTAGTTTCAGGGAGCATTTACACATCCAGTCCGCTATCCTTGACATGCAGGGACCTAGATTATGTGTATGGACTGGGGGTCATTCGTCACTGACAGTACTAATTGCGTATCGTCGGCGTATGACACTATGGACATGCCAAATTCTTGTACTATCTTTGCCAATGGCTGCATGTACACATTAAAAAGTGTAGGGCTTAGTGCAGTGCCCTGTGGGACCCTGCATGATAGTGGGAGGGTGTCTGAGAGATGTTCCCCTTCCATCAGTTGGAAGGATCTGTCTTCCAGGAAAGAGGTTAGCCATTTTATCGCTGAACCCGTGATGCTTGCATCCTTTAATCTATTGATCAATGTGCAGTGTTCTACCGTGTCAAACGCGGCGCTCAAATCCAGTAGCAGGATGGCCGCTGTGCACCCCTGATCTGGGACTTTCTTCAATTCCTCAGTTACCACCAACAGAGCTGACTCAGTGCTATGTTGGGGTCGGAATCCCATTTGTGTGTTGTGGAGCCTTTGGTTGTCTTCTAGATATTGAGATAGAGTCTGGTTCACGCTTTTTTCGGCAATTTTGCCTAGCATTGATAGAAGGGAAATGGGGCAGTAATTTCCAGGTTCTGCTGGATCTAGCTGTGGTTTCTTTAGTAATGGCCGTATGATCGCGTGTTTCCAAGATTTTGGGATCAGGCCTTGGGACAGGGAAAGTGATATCAAGGCTGCTGTGGCTGTTTTTGCTATTTTACGGCCTGTAGCAGGATATCTGGCGTAATTGGATCTTGGGGAGAACCAGACTTGATATTTAGCAGATTAGAGGTGAGGTCATCCACCTGTACCGTTTTAAAATAATCTAGTCCCCTTCCTAAATTGGTGCTCAGATTTCCGTTCGTGTTGGTGTAAGAGTCAGCTTTCAAGGTGTTTCTGTTTTGTTGAAAATTCTCATACAGTGTTTCCGCCTTGTTTTTAAAAAAAGTCGCCATCTGATTGCATCTTTCTTTGGATGACGGCTGGGGTTTCAATTCTTGATTAGCGGTTGTTGGGGAGCGCACTACTTTAAATAATTCTTTAGAACAATTCTGTGCCCCATTGATTTTATCTTCAAAGCATTTGGCCTAGGCCTGAATCATCTCCCTATGATATTGTCTAATAGCTAATTTGTATTGGCTTTTGATAGTGGGGTCATAGTTTTTCCTCCACTGTCTTTCCATTTTTTTGCAGGATTTTTTATCAGGATTAATTGTTCATTAAACCATGGCGCTTTGGTCCTCCCCTTGAGCTTGTTTTGTCTAATTTTCTGTGGGTGCTGAGCGGCGACTTTGTTAAGCCAGTTGGCCCATGATTTATCGGCATCTTCTACATCACCTGTCAGAACTGGGGCTTGATCCTCTAGTTCAACCCTCATGTTGTCAGGTAAGGTTTTTGGCCATTTATTCCTAATCCCGGATGATTTAGGAATGGAGTGTTGTATCTGTAATTTTTCAAGTGTAAATGGGATGAAGTAGTGGTCTGACCATGGTATTGGTATTGGTGTCCCTATCTTTAGATTACCGTCATTTGAGGTGTGGCAGTAAGAGGTCCAGAAACGCCTTGTAGAATGCCACCGTTAGACCATCTATTCCGGGAGCACTACCGGCTCTCATAGTAGATAACGCAAGGAGTATTTCCTCCCTCTCTATCGGCCGCATCAAAGACTCACGATGTGTGTCAGTCAGCCATGGCAGCTTAATATGAGACAAGTAGTCCAATATTTCAGCTTCGGAGCCCGAGCCACGCGAGGAGTACAATGTCGAGTAAAATTGTCTAAACCTCTCTGCGATGGCCTGGTCATCTGTTAGTGCCACTCCCTCCGCAGAGTTCAGAACGGCGACCTCAGAGCGATCATGACGGTTCCGCAATAACTGTGCAAGTACCCTGCCTGGTCTTTCGCCCTCACCATAAATACGTGCCGTGGCATATTTGCCAAGGTGCTTAATTTCAGCATCAGCTGTTTCCTGAAACTCTTCCAATTGAGTCTTGAATTCTGTCAACACCCCATCGTCAGCACCGAGTTGCAGCCGTGCTTCTAGCGCAGACAGCGCAGCCTCCAAGTCAGTTAACCTTTTACGCAGCGCCTTGAGAACTCCCGAGTGCTTAGACATCGTGACCCCTCGAATGTAGACTTTAAACGCCTCCCACACTACATGGAAGCTCTCTACCGAGCCAACATTTTTGTCAAAATATGTCTCAATTGCGTCAGCTAGCTCTGCCCTGAATACCTCGTCCAGAAGTGAGTAGGGTGGAAACTGCCATGTGTAAGGAGGAATTCTCCTAGAGGGGGTAGCAAAGACAACTAGAATTGGGGAGTGGTCCGAAAATGTGCGGGCAAGCACCTCACAGGTTCGCACCTGATTATACAGCCGTCTGGAGGCTAGCCAGTAGTCAATACGTGTGTGTAAGTCATGAAATGTCGAATAGTGTGTGAATCCCCCTTTATCAGGAAAACGCTGTCTCCATACATCACGTAGGTCTGCACATACCATAGATGCGGCGAGAGTACGAGCCGAAGCAGTGACTCATCACGCCGGTCCCCCTGAGCGGTCACAATCCGGGTTCATAACTAAATTGAAATCCCCACCCCATAGCTGCTGCTTATCCCCAAGATCCTGTACTCGACTGAACAAGTTTGTATAGAAGCTTGGGTTATCATAATTAGGCCCATACACATTAATTACTAATAGATCCAACCCCCTTCCCCTGCAGCTAGATACCACAAATCTGCCATCAACGTCAGTATGTAGGGGCTGCAGTGTGAAGGATGACCTAGGACGCACCCACTTAAGTACTCCCCTGGAGTGCGTAGTGAAGCCAGCGGCATGTATATTCCCTTGCAAACCTCTGCTACGGAGTAGCGAGCTAGAAAGAGGTAGGTGGGTTTCCTGCAAAAGTGCAAGATCAATCTCATGTCTGTTCAGGTATGCCAAAACTTTCCGTAGTTTCCTGTGGTCGTTAAGACCACGAACATTCCATGTGAGTACACGAAGAGTGCCCTGTGTATCAACCCTGCGAGGAGTGTGATCAGACGCGATAGACCCCGTCGCATCAATACTACAAGTGTCAGCCATAAATTGCCGGCATGTGCATCATTCCTGTGTAATGTGTGTAGTGTCTACCAGCAGTGTTGCGCTTCTTCAGGCACCTTTCAACCCTACCCCCCACCCATGCTAGGCCAACCCCAACCAAGCCTAGACGATTAACTGACCAACAGACCTCCTGCGTAGCATCATAGGATAACAACCAATATAGCAATGTCAATAGAACACAGGAAGGACCCATCCCTCCCACCCTCCCAAAACAATATCCCCATAGTGTAGAACACACGTGGGCAGAGGTGGCACGCTTCCGAAACATAAACTGAAAGAAACCACGACTGGTTTCCGCCCCTCATACCGCCCATAAATTGAGAACTCCTGAGGCAAAAATGATACAATAGAACACCCCCCCCACCCGAGAACATATTATAAGACTCATCGTGGCCCAAGAGAAGCATAATCTGGCGAACTAACTCTCCCACATCACACCACAGCTCCCATCATCCTGGACAGTAACAGTATCATGTATAAAAAGCATGCACAAACAGCACTTCAGTAAACCCGTCTCAAATACCTTGTAGTCTCCCGCCCCCAACCCCAGCAACAATCATCTTATCTGCCTGGATCAGAGACGCCCCATCAGTCCTGCTCTTCCAGATCTCCTCCCGCCGCCTCGTCCAGCAGAGACCGAGGCGGGCTGCATCGATTGTCCCTCGCCCAGTCTTTCATGGCCCTCTGGAGGGCCTTCAGGTCTGTAAAAATATGCAACTGTCCCTGGCGATTAATCCGGAGTCTGGCGGGGTAGAGCATTGCATAGTCAATATTGTGTTCTCTTAGCTGCTTCTTCAAGTAGGGGAATTGTCAACACGCTTCTTGGACCTTGAAAGTGAAGTCTGGGTATAACGATATAGTAGAGCCCTCAAATTGAAGTGGCTGTTTGTCCCTGGCCGCTCGAAGAGCAGAGTCTCTGTCACGGTAGTTGAGGAGCTTCGCGATGATGGGTCTCCAGGGTGCCCCAGGCACCGGACGCGGACCCAACGAGCGGTGTGCCCGCTCGACAACGAACATGGACGAAAAGAACAGGGGAAACTAATAACTTTTCTATGAACTGTTCCATGTTTCCAGTTGGGGTGGACTCCGGAAGGCCCGTGATCCTAAGGTTGCTCCGCCTCGAGCGCGCCTCCAAGTCCTCCGTCTTGTCCTGTAGGACCTGGAGAACTTTCCCCAGCTGCTTGTGACCCACATCAAGAGTTACTTGCGCTTCTTCGACCTCTGTGGTACGGCGTTCTACCATGTCCAATCGCTCTGCATGCTTGTCCAGCCGTTCGGACATTCTGTCCATGCGATAGGAGAGAGAGTCAATCTTAGAGCCCAGCACTGAGAGGCTACCCTGTAGACCCTTCTCCATCGCCGTCAGCATAGTGGCTTCCTCTACGACCGCCTCGCGACCCTTGGTTCTCTTCTGGTCGAAGGTGATCTTCGGCTGCGTTCTATCAACTTTACCCATAGTTGGTGTCCCTCTTCACTCCGGAATAAGGTCAGGGCACCGTGACACAATCCGGGGCAGACGTGGCAGAGCAGCTCCTCGCCAGCAGTGGCCTACTTGAAGAGGAGGAGACACGCCGTCTGCGATCTGAGCCGATCGTATGCCAGAAGGGGGATAGAGGCAAGCGGGACAGTAGCCGTGGGCCGCAGTCCACCAACGGAGCAGCCCTGACCCGGACCCGCTCCCAGCACGTCCCAGGAGGGAGATATCAGGTGACCCACCATGTAGCGGCAGCAGGGGGGATCACGGACTCCTCCTCACCCTGCAGACCAGCCCAATAATCCAGCAGGTGCAGCCTCACGCACTCAGCTCCATCAACAGGCGGCAGCGAGGGCGAAGCAAGGTGCTGGCAGGTAAAATGGCGGACGCACACCTCCCTCAGCTTGGGCCCCGGATCGCACCCAGCCGGCAATCCGACCCCGGGAATGTCGCCGATCAATATTGCCGTCGCAGGCACAGTCCCTCCGGGGCTCGCAGCGGCCCTCAGGCTCCAGCAGGACTCACAAGCCAACTCCTTCGCTGGCCCAGCAGTAATGACGGTGTGAAGCAGGGCGCGGGCCGGCAGGCACCTCCGAAGCAGTGCGCTCAAAATACCTCACCAGTGATCAGCAGGGGTATTCAGCAGTAGGCAGGACATCAAGGGCGAGGGTCCGAACCTCGTCGGGCGGGGGGAGGGACGTAACTCTGCGCCAGCTGCTGGGCGCAAAACAGAGTCCCAACAACGTGAGCAGGAGAGCGGCCTCGGCGGTCACCACAGCCCAGGGATTCAGGCCCAGTCTCCGGCTCCGCAGCAGGCCAGATCGCGCTCCGCCGTCCAGCGTCGTACGGAAACCGGAGTAGCAGCAATCAACTCCCCACCGGCTCCGGCACTGCAAGGCCTGCTTAACGCCTCAGGAAGCTAATAATGGACGGATAGTGTGGCGGTGTATGGGAGCTGCGCGCTCAAGCTGCCATCTTGGTCGCGAGCAAGCTCCGCCCCCCAATGGGAATTTATACTTGTAAAATGATACAAAGCATTTCCATTCTATCCTATGGGGCAAGATAGCATTTCAATAGTGAAAAACTAAATTGGAAGTATTTCACTATCAGGACATGTCACAGACACCAGTAAATGTCCTACCTTTAACATACACTGCACCCTGCCCTGGGGGGTACCTTGGGACTACCATAGGGGTGCCTTACATGTAAGAAAAGGGAAGGTTAGGGCCTGGCAAGTGGGTACACTTGCCAAGTCGACATGGCAGTTAACAACTGCGCACAGTGGCAGGTGGCAGGTCTGAGTTACCTTTTCAGAGCTACTTATGTCGGTGGCACAATCAGTACTGCAGGCCCTCTGGTAGCATTTGATTTACAGGCCCTAGCACACTTCAGCGCACTTTACTAGGGACTTACCAGTAAATAAAATATGCCCATTAGGGAGAACCAATTGTAAACACAATTTACACAGGGAGCACTTGCACTTTGACACTGATCAGCAGTGGCAAAGTGCCCAAAGCATCTAAGCCAGCAAAAACGAAATCCAGCACAGCATCAAAAATCCAGGTGGTAGGGGGACATGGCTTAGCGCGCAGCTAGGATGGCTGCATTGTTCTGAGCTCCGTCGGACCTTCGATGCGGACGCTCTTCTAAAGATGCAGTTCCGGTGATTTTTCTTCACCGGAGTATATCTACGGACGGCGGAACAGTTGGGGAGTCTGAGGGACCGCACACAGCTGATTTGGTATGCGTCCTTGTGCGAGTTTTACCACGGCGTCTTTCTCTTCATGCCCCATCATTAAAATGGTGGCTGACACAGGAGTCGCGTTGCTATACGGACCGAGAGTGAGAAACTAATCTGTCTGCATGGTTGACCTCCAGACATATTCCCCCTGCGTTACAGGAGGTATTGTATTGGAGGAATTCATACCTCTCTCTGTCAAATTCCTGTTTCTGTTGAAGAGACGCTCCTCTATCACGTCTGGGCTTCTACAAAATGGTGGCTCCTGACAGGATTATCTCGAAGCCATAGTGCCTAATTAGTGGCTTTCTATTCAGCCGACTGCTCATCAGGGGGAGTGAAATGTTATAAGAGCAACAGTTCATATCTTCATTTCTAATCTTTTAAAGCAATTTCTGATTTTTGCTGTTTGCGCATTGTCTAATCTGCAGTGTTCCCATAACCAAAGGTTGCCTGGTCTTTGCTGGTGTGAGGACTGTTATGTCCTTAAATTGGCGGCCGGCACGACAGTCCCGCTTTGACTCTTAGAGAATAGAGTCTGTCTGCAGGTGGGTTCTGGTCATTGGTTCCACTATAATGTATAAGTTACAAACCCAAGAACTTTGATGACATTTTCTTCAAGACTTGCTGTATCCGTCTGATATTTCATCTGTGACGTCATTTTCTGAGGTGGTCTATTAAGCTAATCTTATTATCCTTACGTGCTGTGTGCTGTTGGCAGGTTCTTCATGGTTTGCACTCTGAATAAATTGGTGATCCATATGTCAGCATGTGTTCTTTGCTGCATTTCTTTAGCATAGTCACTTAACTGAGGCTCAATACTCATTTTTATTTTTTCATATTTAAGTCTCAGACCACTTCTTTTTCCATCTGAATGCTGCAATAAATTCTACCTACTCACAGTAACGATTTTTACATCCTATCCTTCAGTGGGTTGGGATAGCTTTGGGTAAACTATATCTGGCTGCGGTTAGTACGACGTTACCCAATGGCAGAAGGTAAGGGTATCACTACCAAGGACAGAGATTCCAAGGGGAGTTTGAAACGCTCTAAACAGACTTCACCTACTCCGGAGTCATCAACTAAGGGTTATGTTGAGCCTGCTTCAACTTTGGATGCGATTTTACTCAAGCTCAATACAGTTCATGACATTGCACAAAGTACCAAAACAAATACGGATTTGCTTCAAGTGGAGGTGGCTGCAATCCGTAATGATCTCAAAGCCCTTTCACTGCGAGTTTCCACAGCAGAATTGAGGATAAGTAATGTGGAGAACTCTACAAATAAACAGATGAAGCATATTCAAAATTTGGAACGGTCCATGGCTTCTCTGAGGAGAGACCTCACGGAACAGGAAGATAGAAACAGACGAAGTAATCTTCGTATCTTTGGGCTACCGGAGGACTGTGAAAAATCGGCGCCTTCAGCAATTAATTTTTTGACTACATGGATCCCGAATATCCTGAAAATTTCTTTCCCCAAGGACTTTGAGATAGAGAGAGCTCATAGGGTTCCAACCTTTAAACCAAGATCAATGACTTCTCCAAGACCTCTGATTTTTAAACCTCTGCGTCATCAGCATACAGAACTAATTCTGGCACAGATGAGGAAAATTAAATCAGTACAATGGGAGGGGCATAGAATATCTATCTCAAAAGATTTTGCCAGAGATACAGTGATTCGACGCAAAGGCTTCCTGAATTTACGCAAGAGGCTCACTGATCTGAATATTCCATTCTCTTTTGCTGGTCCCTCAAGATTCCGGATTACCTTCAAAGGTAGTACGCAGATATTTTATGAACCTTCCGATCTCTCGTCTTTTTTGGACAATCAATCTGAATCGCAAATGGACTCAGAATCTCTTCCTGGTACTTTTCCTCCCTAATGTCTTTATATCTATTGACAGGGTTTATATCTGATATTCCCTTAAGCTTTTGTAGGGTGATGCCTTTTGAATGCTCCCTTAATTATTATTTCTGATATTATTGATTTCCAATGGTTTGATAGTTTTATTGTTGCCTTATGATATTGTTAGTGGATATATGTATGGGAGGTTATAGGTTTACCTATTGACAATAATAGGATGCTGTGTCGTGTTCTGTATTCTTCGTTAGGGGGATTGTTTCTTTAGTTGTTGTATGATTATATGTTTTCCCTACTTTTGTGGAACTATCAGTATTTTCGTCTCATTTTCCTCTTGTAATGAGTTCAGTATTCTATTTTTTATATACTATATTCTTTATCTATATACCTCTGTTCGTATTGGTTCAGGTACTGTTCTGTTTGTTGTAGGGTTGTCTGTGTGCCGTTATTTCTCTTCTTCTCCTTTCTTTCTTATTGTCCTGTTTTACTTCTATGACTTTTTCTATTTTCTATTTTCTATTCAGCTTCTCCTTCTGCTTGTGGACACTTATCTTGGGATGTGTTAATATTCTAGATAGTTGGTCCCTTTATTCTTTCCTTTATATCCTTTTTCCTTTCTTTATCCGCTCATCTCTTATATGTATTCTGTCTAGTTTATTCATTCCTTATTCTTTTTTCGTATTATTTTATGTTGGTGATAACTTACTTATGTGGGCTTACTACTTATTTGCTCTGCTATGTACTATTGTCTTATATATTTCTTATTTCTGTATTTATCTGTTCAAATTGATTTTTTCTTCTTTTTCTGTCCATTCCATGTTATGAATTACACCTAGATGTACCTTACGCTATATACCTCTTAGCTTCCAAAATACTCTAATATATCAACTTTTTCTTATAGTCCGTATTTTGGAAGCCGTTTCTTTTATATATATTTATATTGTTCTGATGGACTTGTTGTAATATTTTAGAATGAGAAGTCTACGCTTTATATTGCTATTTATATTGCCTCCGATTGCTATTTATTATAATATATGTTGGTTTTTAGTGAGTCTTAGGCTGTTATTTATAGTATCTTATTTTGTTATTTATAATATCTGTTTTTTTAATTGCTTTTTATTTTGCAAAGGATTCAAAACTCAAAATATCCATACATTAGCAATAACCTGTTGCATACTTTTTATTTACATTTCATTTTTCTAGGGGATAATAGTCGTAGAACAACGCTACATCAACAAGATAAAAGAAAAAATAGACAAAATAATAGGCAGTGAACAGACAAACCATAGAAATATTTAGCACATTATTCCTGAATCATAACGTACCATATAGCTTTAAATTTCTGTAGTGCCTTAAGACCTCTGACCCTAGCCAGAGCTTTTTCCAGCTCAAAGATTTCCGTGAAGATACCCCACCACTCCAGTACATTACATGGCTTCGGGGAAATCCATGCCCGGGCTATAGCTAGTCTTGCAGAGACTATAATTATAGTTAACAGATCTCTCTTGGCTCTGTCCGCATTGTCTCTATAGCCCAGCATTATCTCGGTTGTAGTAAAGACCACTTCCAATCCAAGTCAATTTCTTAATACATTCAGAACCGCTTGCCAAAAGGCCACTAACATAGGGCACTCGGCAAACATATGGACAATGTTTACTCCATATTCCCCACATTTAGGACACCTCGTCCTATTGCTTGAATGATGAGTGGCCGTTTGTCCCCACCTGACTACCTTATCGGGTGTATAGTACAACATAGTTATAGTTTTAAATTGTTGAAGCCGTAAATTGACCGACCATACAGCCTCTTTTGATATAGATAGTGCTACCTCCAGGGTTGTCCCAGAAATCTCCTCCTCAAGAGTTGCACTCCATTTCTCACCTAGGAGATCCATAGGATCCATTCTTCCCTGACTGAATATTTGATACGCGGCACCAATTAGTTTGCTCTGGCCTGGTTCATGTAAAAAGATCAGTAACTGATGATGTGCCACCTCCCTAAGTCCTTGTGACCTCATAAAATAATCCCTAAGTTGAAGATATTTGAAGTAATGCTGGCGTGGTATAGAAAAGGAATCTTTCAGGTCTTGAAAAGTACGAAAACCCTCTACATCATATAAATCTTCCAGTTTTTCTATCCCAAAACTGGCCCAAAGTTTAGCTATTCTGTCTCAAAATATATCTGGAAGGGATGGATTATCCCAAAGCGGGAACTTAGTAAAATAAGTCGGCACAGAATACGTGGTAGCTATGTCTCGCCAAACCATAGCTATGCTCCTCAAGGTCTTAAATCGTACCCTCTTAAAATAATTGGGATCCTGTGTTCGATAGAGAAATCTGGTTGAGTCTTGATTTAGTAAAAGCCTATGACTGAGATCTTGATCTTTGTTGGAAAAAAGGCTATGGAGTCGGCTCGTAAATGAAGCCCAATAGTATCATTTAAAATCAGGAAGTGCTAACCCACCTTGGCTGAATGGATATTTAAAAAAATGTATAGCCCGTCTTGCCCGCCTGTACCCCCAAATAAAACTACCTACTATACCGTCTAGTTTCTTAAAAAACAAATTCGGAAGTTTCAAAGGAATAGATCTAAATAAGTAAAGAAACCTAGGAAGAATCATCATTTTGACGATATTACATCTTCCGATAATACTGATTGGAAGCTTATGCCATTTTTTAAGCTTCTTTGCCGTATCATTCAATAAAGCTTCGTAATTTAATTTAATGATGCTTTGTATCTGAGGAGTAAGATGAACACCAAGATATGTAGTTTCTGGACAATGTCCCATTATGGGGGTTTTTGGTGCATAGTTCAACAAAATCTGGGTCTTATCGATGTTCAATTTGTATCCAGAAAAGACGACAAAGCTATTAGCCTCTTGATTAATTAATTCTACAGACCGGGCTGGGTCTGTTGAGAAGATTGCGATGTCATCCGCATAAGCATTGAGTTTTAACTCATTAAGTCCAGAGGATAGTGGCCGGATACCTTCGTGCATCATAAGTGTTCGGATAAAAGGTTCAAGATACAAGGCAAACAGCAAAGGGGATAAAGGGCACCCCTGTCTTGTACCCCTATTAATATGAAACGCCCTCGACTGTAGACCCTCATAGCTTAATTTAGCCTGGGGTGAGCGATAAAGCACTCTTACCCATGTCACGTATCGATCAGGGATTCCCATAGCTACAAGAGTATGCCATAAATAAGCCCATGTCACCCGATCGAACGCCTTTTCTGCATCCAAGAGTATCATTCCCACTTTGTTGTTAGTTTGCTCCGCTAAATCAAATGCCATAATGGCTGTATTAATATGAGTAGTCATGTCCCTTCCTCTAATAAAGCCATGTTGTTGCTCCGAAACCAACTTTTCCATAAAGGGAGAGAGACGACAAGCCAAAATCTACGCAAACCATTTGGCATCCGTATTAATGAGAGAAATCGGGCGGTACGAACCACAAAATGCAGATGGCTTGTTTTTCTTTAAAAAAAAAAACATGTTTGTATTATCCCATGAAAGAGGCACCATACCTGTTTCTCCTATTTCCTTAATAACTCTTACAAACAGTGGGGTTAGAATGTTCTTAGAAACTTTATAGAATTCTATCAGGATCTGATCATCCCCTGTAGCCTTCCCCGTCGGAAAAGACGCCAAGGCAGACCATATATCCTCTACCGATATCTCCTGCTCTAATTGGGCGGCCTCCTGGGGTGTTAATGATGCTATTTGAGCTTTATCTAAATAGCCAGAGATCTCCCCTTGGTCGGCCACATTTGAAGGAGCATATAGATCTTCATAAAAGAGAGCGAATTGTTCCAAAATCGCCCCAGGTCCAGTGAGAATCACATCTGCCCCTTTAATCTCAGCAATCCTACTTTTAGCTTTTTTGTCAGCAATTTTATAGGCTAATACTCTCCCGACTTGTTCGCTGTATTCATATTGTTCAGAACAGAATTTATTAAAGATGGCTGCCACCTTTTCCCTAATAATCCCTAATGCCTTCTCCTTTGCTTCTACTAATTTCAAATAGATTGAACATTGATCTTCATCCTGTCTTCTAACAGCTTGGGCATGAGATAGTTCCAAGCCAGTTAAAGTAGCCAGGGCCACCTTAGCGACAGCCTCTTTAGTTTTGTTCTTAGATAATATAAATTGCTGAGTAATGCCTCTGACGTAAGCCTTCATAGAGTCCCAGATCATATAAGAAGATGCCGTGCCAAGATTAAAACTCAAAAATTCAGCCAAGAGTTTCCCCATATGTAGAATATATTCATCCTCAGATAGTAAATAGCGTGGAAAAGAAAAAGGACGGCCTATCTTAGCAACCATTGACGTTTGAGCTGTTAATAGTATTGGGTTATGACCTGAAGTGATCTTAGGGCAGATCTCCATCTTTAATGTGTTCAACACCACATTACTAACCCACGCCATATCCAACCTCGAGTATTGCCTATGTGGGCAAGAATAAAATGTAAAGCCCAGGGAGTTTGGATAAAGGGCTCTCCAAGCGTCTTGTAAATCATGGAGCCTTGCCAATTCTAAGATTGCATTCCGCACTTTCGGCATCCTAACAACTAATCGTCGAAAAGTTGTATCTAGCCTCTGATTCATAATGCAATTGAAGTCTCCCATAACTAATAATGTTCCCTGGAATTCAAGTAAATTAAGCATAAGCGTATTAAAAACCACAGGGTCGTCTATATTAGGCCCATATATTGCAACTAAGACATATTTCATCCCATAAACCAATAGTTGAGCAATAGCCCACCTTCCCCTCACATCAGCCATAACCCGCTCAATTTTATACTGCAAAAATGTACTAACTAAAATAGCCACCCCTCTTATTGAGACTGTTTGAGATGAGCAAACCACAGTATTGGTTAACCCTAATTGGTTAAGCAGTGTCCGGTCCTTAAAGACAATATGAGTTTCCATTAACAAAACAAAAGGAGGGCGGTACATTTTCAACTCTTCCTGCACAAGTTGGCGCTTACGAGTAGCATTCAGCCCAGATACATTCCAACATAAAAATTTGATCACTGCCATTTTATAGCAATAAATTTAATTTGTGCAGATTTCTTCAAAAACCCTCGAAAAACCACTCCCCCTAAAGAAAAAAGTGTCCTGCTTAAATCCTTAGCATTTTCCCTGTGCCCAACATCCTCCTCCTCCAACCCACTCTTCTCCACCACCCTGTGTCTTAAGAAAGGAATCACCCCCCTCATTACTGTCTGAAAGACAGCCTTTTAGGAAGTCCAGCTGCAGAGTGTCCCAACAAAAAAAGATAGAGGAAAAAAAAAAAGGGAGAGAATAGAAACGCATTTTCCCCTCCCCTCCCCTCAAGCAATGTAGGCATGCGGGATGACAAAAGTATGCAGAATAAATATTGCCAACTCCGACTAACTATGCCAAAGAAAAAAGAGAAAGTGGACCCATGATTGTCCCAGCTATTTTTTCCCGATTCCTGTTGCCAAGACCTCAAAACTTCCTGAGCCTCTTGCTCTGAAAACACCAACTTAGTATTGCCATCCTTTATTATCTTTAGACGGCCAGGCTCCTGGAGATAGATCTGCGCCCCTGCTGCTTTCAAAGGGTCGATAAGCTGCTGAAGTCTCCAACGGCGATCCATAGTGTCTTTGCAGAAGTCAGATCTAACAAACATTGAAAAAGACTCTGTGTGTACTGGGGTAGTGGGTCTGGCTTTGATTGATATTGCTTGTCGTAGTAGAAAATTACCTAGACATATAAGAATGGGTCTTGGAAAGCGGCCAGGAGGTCTGTTAGTAACCAATGGGAGCCTATGGGCCCGTTGTATTTGGCTATCCCAGTCCCAATCAGCCAACTCTGGAAAGGACTTATTAATTATTAACGATTAGATCTGTTGTGTATTGATTAATTGATGTTATTTATTACCCCTTTGAATGCTCTGAATTTTGGATTGTACCATGTTTGTCTAAAAAGTCTGATCATTGAATCTCTCCCAATATGGGCTTGCCCATGGTACATCCGTGCCATGTCAGAAATCATGCTATCAGGCATAACTGGTCTCTCATCCCTGTAAACCCATACATCAGTTTCTTCATGTTTTCTACATCCTGCTTTTAGCCATGTATCTTTTTCTTCATCCTCTGCAGCTTCTTGTAACTGTCTCACCTCATCCCATGTTTCAATAGAGTTAGTAAAAAGCAAAGGACAAGAAATATGCTCTCTTTCGCGACATTTATTCAAAGAAACCACATTCTTTGCACAGTACTGTGCCATTTCGTCAGCATATTCGTTGCCAACAGTAATGTAGTCTTCCCCATTTTTATGTGCATTGCACTTCACGACAGCGAACTGTTTATGCAGCTGTATCGCCTCAAGCAACCTTTTCACAAAATCTCCATTCCTGATGGGCGTCCCTGCAGACGTCAAGAAACCCCTTTGTGACCATATCTGACCAAAATCATGCACGACCCCAAAGCCGTACTGGCTGTCAGTCATAATCGTAACCCGTACATTTCTTCCCAACTTACATGCTTGAATCAGAGCTACTAATTCTGCAACTTGGGCAGACCGTACACCTTTCAGACAAGATGCTTCCAGTACAGTTGCTACTGTGCATACTGCATATGCTGCACTTAGAACTCCATCACTCGTTCTTAAACATGAGCCATCCACGATCAGAATATAATCTGATTCTTTCAAAGGCTCATCTCGGATGTCAGCTCTTGGTTTTGTACAGTATTCGAGCACATTCAGACAATCGTGATCTACTTCATCCATTTCAATCACATTCTCTTCGTCTGGTAATGATGTTGAAGGATTCACATTCATACATCTGTCAATGGTCACATTATCTGCACTCAAAATTACCTTTTCATACCTAGTCAGCCGACTATGGGGTCGATTCCGATTCGGGCCGGAAAAAGCACCGACCGACTCGGAGCCGGAAATTATACCGACCGACACGTACCTGTGGCGCCGGACACGCCAAGTACGATGCAAGGCGTGCAAAATCCGACCGACACGTACCGAACCCAAGCCGAACGACCGAGCCGCACGGAAAACAGCAATCCGGCCGGAAAAACACGCGAATCGAACCGACCGACACGCACCCGGAACAAATCCGACCGAAACGTACACGCGAACTCCAAACCGCAAAGTACGATGCAAGGCGCGAAAACCACGACCGAGTCGGACGGAGGACAAGCCGTACGACCGACACGCATACAAAACCGAGCCGAAGCAACACAAAACACCGCGACCGACGAGTACGCAGCATAGAAAACTGCACAATTTTGACACGGCAGCAGGAGATGGGAACTGTGACACGGCCTCATGATATCCAATGGGCCAACCTGGGACTAATTGATGCCACTTGTTGGACCGTGTTGACAGATGTTGGCCATGTATGTACCATACATGTCCTTACGGAACTGCACACTTCATGTAGTTGTGCCTCATAATGATGTATGTTGGGATATTGAGTGTGTTCAATGCCGCATATGTGGGGTGACTGACAATCTTACTTACTTCACCTCTGCACTGCAGGGCTCCTGCTGTCCATCGACCATTCCCAGACCTGGCAACGATGGTGGAACGGGACAGCATCCGACGGTACCGCTTCACCAGGCAGCTGATTGAGGATTTGGCAGTGCAGTTGTCCCCACATTTGCAGCCTGGCCGGCCGTATCCTACAGCGCTGACCCCCAAGGTGAAGGTGATGGCAGCCCTACACTTCTTTGCCACCTGTACCTTCCAACATACTGTGGCGACTGCTGGTGGGATGTCACAGACCATGTTGAGCCGTGTGCTCCGTGATGTTTTGGCGGCAATGTTGCTATTCCTGAACCGGTACATCTATTTCCCTAGACTGCGATGACTCACTGATGTGAAGAGTGACTTTTATGCCCTGGGGAGGATGCCGCATGTCATTGGCTCCATTGATGGGACACATGTGGCTTTGGTACCACCACAGGCCCAGGAGCAGGCCTACAGGAACCGCAAGCACTACCACTCGGTCAATGCACTGGTGGTGTGTCTTGCAGACATGACCATCACACACGTGTGTGCCCGTTTCCCTGGTTCAGCACACGATGCCTTTGTGATGAGGAGTAGTCGCATCCCCAGGATGATGGCACAGATGCAGAACCAGCGTGCCTGGCTTGTCGGTGTGTACTGACTTTGTGCCATTGTGTGTGATCTGATCTGTAGTATTCCGCCCACTTTTCCAAGTCAGCTAATGTGCACTTGTCTGTCCGTAGGTGACTCGGGATACCCCAACATGCCGTGGTTGCTGACACCCCTCAGGAACCCTGTGACACCAGCCCAGATGCGCTACAATGAGGCACATGGTCGGACCAGGAGAGTGATTGAGCGGACATTTGGTCTCCTGAAGAGCCGCTTCCGCTGCCTGGACAAGACCGGAGTGTCCCTCCCATATGCCCCTGCGAAAGTGTGCAAGATTATCATCGTCTGCTGCATGCTCCACAACCTGGCAGTGCGGAAGGAGTTGCCTCTCATCCAGGATGACAATGACCAACATCCGCCACCTGTGGAGGATCCTGGCCTGGACCACGATGCCAGTGACGATGATGATGATGATGATGAGGGTGATGTCCGCACACAGATCATCACCAACTTCTTTAGCTGAATGTGAGTATCCTGAGGTGTCATGTCAATGATGTGAGTTGGCATGATATGTGTAGGTGGTGCTCTGGTGCTGTTGGAGTATGTCCATGGGCTACTTGACTGGATGTGTGTTGCGATGTGTGCTTACAGGTGGGCTGTACTCCCCAACAGTGTTGACATGCTAACTTGGTTCTGGGTGGGTATCTTGTAACATGTATTGTGCATGAGTTTTGCTGTTCTGTCCTGTACTCCATTGCTTTTGACTGTGTGTCATTTCTGTCCTTCACAGGGTACTTTCAGATTCGTTTGGTCAACTGTGTCCACCGACAACATGATTGCACTTCCAGGGTGGTAGCTGTTGTGTCCCTACAGGTGATGTGCGCCACACCCATGGACTTCCTTCCGTCTACAGTTGTTGACTGTGTGCCCACTGCCAGGTGGGATTACCTTGCATCTGTAGTGGTTACGACATGTTGCAACTGTGTAATAAACCTGTGCTTCACTTTGTGATGTGCGTTGTCTGTGGTCACACATTTGACTGCCATTTGCTTACTGCACCTGTGGGCTACTTGACTACAACTGGGAATGGGTGTGGTGTCTGTGCATTGCAACCGTCTTCCCTGGCAACATCAGTGTAGGCAATGAGTCAGATGGCCTAGGTGTGTGTGTGTTGTGTAGCCCTGGTGGTGTGTCTCCCTCATATGTGTCACGTTGCCTTTACTCACATGCCTGTGTTGTACTTGCTTTTGCAGTTCGCATACACAGTGTAATTTTGCAGTTCATCATCCCCATAACAGCACCCACGTTGGAATCACAACAGAGGCAAGTATGGTGTATTAGTGTGTTTATTGTGATACATTTGTGTGAATAGTGCATAGGATGGGTAGTGCTGTACATAAATCTTGCAATCAGAAGTTCCTAGGTGAATTGAAAGTCCTGATAGACAGAATCCCCAGTATCGGGGCCACAGTTGTCTGAGACATTGGTCCAACTTGTACTCCCCATGCAATGTGTGGGAGTAGTGTTGCCGTCAACAGGGTGAACAGTCTGTGCACAAAGGTGAACATCCAGAACAGGTTCAGGCTTCCTGGGAGTTGCGCTTGGCCATCGGCCTCTCACTTGCCCCTCTTCGGACGACCCCTCTTCTTGGGGGGCCCTCAAGTACAGGCTGCTGCGGTGCAGGGGACTCTCCGCCAGAGTCATCCTCCCTCCCTGTGGCAGTTGCAGTTTGGGCAGCACCAGATGTTGTTGGCACACAGGGAGGTGTGGACTCGTTGCTGTTCATCTGGCGGAGGCATTGTAAAATGTCCCTGTGCACCGCCGTCATCTCATGCAGTGCATCCCACTTGGACTCCACGCGGGACATGTGTGAGTCCACGCGGGACATGTGTGACTCCACGTGGGACATGTGAGAGTCCAAGCGGGCATGATGGGCAGCCTGCTGCTGTTTCATGTCTCTGAGGAGCCCCACTACCTGGCTGAGGTCTCCGGTGCTGGACTGGTACGCATCAGCTATGCGTACCAGTTGTGGGTCATCATGCACACCAGCAACCTCTGCAAGCAGCGACCTCTGTCTCCCACCCCTCCCACCACCCCTGCTGACATGTGCAGTGCGTGCAGTGGCACGCACAGATGACCCTGGTCCACCTTGGAGGTTGGTGGTGGTGGTGGTGTCCATGGCCCCAGGTTGGTCCAGGGTCCCTGTGCTGGTGTTGCTCCTTGTTCTGTCCATGTCGGCAGGGATGGTATTTGTGTTGACAGTCGTTGGAGGGGTGGGTGCAGGGGGTGCAGCTGGTGGTCCTGCTGGTGCTGCAGCTGGTGGTCCTGCTGGTGCTGCATGTAGACTTGCACCGGATGTGCCAGGTTGGTCTTCTTTGTCCGAGGAGGGCAGAGGCTGTACGACACCAGTGAGCTCCGCATCCTCTTGAGCCTGGGACTGGGACTCCTCAGCGTCTGCTGCTGTGTCCCCATCATCACCTGTTTTTGGGAGACACACACAATGTATGTTATGTTTCTGCAGGCATCAATGGTTGACACACCTGACAGTTGTGACTGTGCCTCTGGGTGCGGGCCTGTACATTGCATTGTCCTAAGTCATCACAGTCAGGGGTTGATATTGGTGTGGCACATTGTCCTGCATTATTTGGGCATTTCTATGTATTTGTTGGGGTGTGAACATGGTCTGCATTGGTTGTGTTTGGTTGACAGCCGGCCCTCCTTCCCACCCACCCAGCCAGTCAGTTATCCCACCATGGACTGTGCTTGCATTGCAGGGAGTGGAAGTTGTCTCTCAGGATGTCAGTCAGTGGTGTCCTGCTGTTTGTTGGTGCACAGTTGCCAGCAGGGCCTTGTGCTCCCCACAGCAGTAGCCAGTGTCAGCCATCTTGTGAGTCCTTCTCCACTCACTGTGATGTGAGCATGGTTCAGGGTGGTGTTGATGGGACAGTTGTGGGGGTGACCAATATCAGTGACTGCCACTCCCATCATGCTATTGCCTCCACCCCACTTGCCAGCATTCCCATACTTACTTGCTTTTGTGGGGAGTTCAGTGTGTGTGGGTGTGAGGGCAATGGCAAGATGGCTGACAGTGGTGTCCTGCTGTTGGTTGGTGTGCAGTTCCCAGCATGCCCTTGTGCTCCCCACGACACAGCAACAGTGTCAGACATCTTTGATGGGCCTTTCCACTCTCTGTGGGATGTGCATGCGTGAGTGTGAGCTTGCTGGGCCATGTGGTGGGGGATGTAGAGCTGTGACTACGACTCCCATCATGCTATTGCCTCCACCCCTTCCCAGCATGCCCATGCTTCCTTCCTTTTGACTCTGCTTCCCTGTGGGGTGGGCTGGCTGTGCTGACAGGATGGCTGGGAGTGTTGTCCTGGCAGTTGTTTGGCTAAAAGTCCCAAGAGTGTCCCTGTGCTTCACACAACATAACCCAGGGTGGTGGTTCTTTGTGGGATATTGAGTTAGGATGGGAGGCATTGCATTCTACCAGGTGGGTTCTGTGGAGTTTGTGTTGAGGGGGCGTACGAGACAAATGCAGGGTCCGACTCGGTCACAAGAACGTTTCCAACATGCACAGACAGTACAAAGGGAAAATCACACAAAAAAAGGCCAAACAAGCAATTACAAAGCCAATAAATACTGGGGGGTGGGGACAGAGAACAAAGACACACCCACAACTCCACCCATATAAAGGACACAAATCACAACCATGATCCTTTGCAAATGCCATTCCACTGCCAGCACCCAAGAGAAAGCAACCACACACCCACAGCTCATCCCTCACACAAGCCACACACCATCAGCACACCAACAAATACCTACCTCACATACACCCAGCAAAACACACACTCACACACCCTCACCTGCACACCAACACACACATCACTCACCATCACCACCCATCACCATGCCACCCAAGAAGAATCACAAGTTCCTAGATTGTGAATTGGAAGTCATGGTAGACGAGATCCTCAGGGTAGAGCCACAGCTGTTTGGCACACTGGTCCAACAGACCCCCATCTCCCAAGATGTGGGAGAGGATCATCAACAGGGTGAACGCACAATCACCATGTCTGCGCACAAAGACCGACATCCAGAACAGGTGGTATGACGTGCGCAGGAGGGTACGGGACCTGCTCAAGAAAGACTACATCATCAGCCAATACACCGGCAGTGGCCCTCCTGCCAAGCCAGTATACCTCAGGCCCTGGGAGGAGAAGGTGCGGGCCATCCTTCCGCCAGTGAGCGTATATGGACTAGAGAACATCCCAGAGCCTGGTGAGTACACAACAAATGTACACAATATTCTGCCACAAAACACACACACATCACTGTCAAGGGGAGAGTCAAACCATGCACTCATAGCAATTACACAGCAACCAGAACAGAATCATCCCAAAATGTGTATGTCAGTCAGATAAACACAACACATGCCATCAAAAAGTTACATCCAACCGTGCCATCACATGTACAAACACAACTACAACTACAGCTAGGCAGTGGCACAAATAGAACTAACAAACATCCAGACATGTAGCCACCACAACAACACCAACACACAGTGAAGACCACTCAAAGGAAGGAATTCTGTGTATGCTGGCCAAGTCAGTGTAGCCAATAGCATCATGGGAGTCGCAGTCACACATATTGCCCCCCCCACAACTGTCCCATCAACACCACCATGAACCATGCGCACATCACAGGGAGTGGAGAAGGACTCACAAGATGGCTGACACTGGCAACTGCTGTGGGGAGCACAAGGCCCTGCTGGGAACTGGGCACCAACAAACAGCAGGACACCACTGACTGACATCCTGAGAGACAACTTCCACTCCCTGCAATGCAAGCACGTTCCATGGTGGGATATCTGGCTGGCTGGGTGGGAAGGAGGACTTGCATCACTGACCATAGTCACAAGCACCTCCCCTCACACCCCCCCCCCCTCAACACAAACTCCACAGAACCCACCTGGTAGAATGCAATGCCTCCCATCCTAACTCAATATCCCACAAAGAACCACCACCCTGGGTTATGTTGTGTGAAGCACAGGGACACTCTTGGGACTTTTAGCCAAACAACTGCCAGGACAACACTCCCAGCCATCCTGTCAGCACAGCCAGCCCACCCCACAGGGAAGCAGAGTCAAAAGGAAGGAAGCATGGGCATGCTGGGAAGGGGGTGGAGGCAATAGCATGATGGGAGTCGTAGTCACAGCTCTACATCCCCCACCACATGGCCCAGCAAGCTCACACTCACGCATGCACATCCCATAGAGAGTGGAAAGGCCCATCAAAGATGTCTGACACTGTTGCTGTGTCGTGGGGAGCACAAGGGCATGCTGGGAACTGCACACCAACCAACAGCAGGACACCACTGTCAGCCATCTTGCCATTGCTCACACACCCACACATACTGAACTCCCCACAAAAGCAAGTAAGTATGGGAATGCTGGCAAGTGGGGTGGAGGCAATAGCATGATGGGAGTGGCAGTCACAGATATTGGTCACCCTCACAACTGGCCCATCAACACCACCCTGAACCATGCTCACATCACAGGGAGTGGAGAAGGACTCACAAGATGGCTGACACTGGCTACTGCTGTGGGGAGCACAAGGCCCTGCTGGCAACTGTGCACCAACAAACAGCAGGACACCACTGACTGACATCCTGAGAGACAACTTCCACTCCCTGCAATGCAAGCACGTTCCATGGTGGGATATCTGGCTGGCTGGGTGGGAAGGAGGACTTGCAGCACTGACCATAGTCACAAGCACCTCCCTCACACCCCCTCAACACAATCTCCACAGAACCCACCTGGTAGAATGCAATGCCTCCCATCCTAACTCAAGATCCCACAAAGAACCACCACCCTGGGTTATGTTGTGTGAAGCACAGGGACACTCTTGGGACTTTTAGCCAAACAACTGCCAGGACAACACTCACAGCCATCCTGTCAGCACAGCCAGCCCACCCCACAGGGAAGCAGAGTCAAAAGGAAGGAAGCATGGGCATGCTGGGAAGGGGGGTGGAGGCAATAGCATGATGGGAGTCGTAGTCACAGCTCTACATCCCCCACCACATGGCCCAGCAAGCTCACACTCACGCATGCACATCCCACAGAGAGTGGAAAGGCCCATCAAAGATGTCTGACACTGTTGCTGTGTCGTGGGGAGCACAAGGGCATGCTGGGAACTGCACACCAACCAACAGCAGGACACCACTGTCAGCCATCTTGCCATTGCTCACACACCCACACATACTGAACTCCCCACAAAAGCAAGTAAGTATGGGAATGTTGGCAAGTGGGGTGGAGGCAATAGCATGATGGGAGTGGCAGTCACAGATATTGGTCACCCTCACAACTGGCCCATCAACACCACCCTGAACCATGCTCACATCACAGGGAGTGGAGAAGGACTCACAAGATGGCTGACACTGGCTACTGCTGTGGGGAGCACAAGGCCCTGCTGGCAACTGTGTACCAACAAACAGCAGGACACCACTGACTGACATCCTGAGAGACAACTTCCACTCCCTGCAATGCAAGCACGTTCCATGGTGGGATATCTGGCTGGCTGGGTGGGAAGGAGGACTTGCAGCACTGACCATAGTCACAAGCACCTCCCCTCACACCCCCTCAACACAAACTCCACAGAACCCACCTGGTAGAATGCAATGCCTCCCATCCTAACTCAAGATCCCACAAAGAACCACCACCCTGGGTTATGTTGTGTGAAGCACAGGGACACTCTTGGGACTTTTAGCCAAACAACTGCCAGGACAACACTCCCAGCCATCCTGTCAGCACAGCCAGCCCACCCCACAGGGAAGCAGAGTCAAAGGAAGGAAGCATGGGCATGCTGGGAAGGGGGTGGAGGAGATAGCATGATGGGAGTCGTAGTCACAGCTCTACATCCCCCACCACATGGCCCAGCAAGCTCACACTCACGCATGCACATCCCACAGAGAGTGGAAAGGCCCATCAAAGATGTCTGACACTGTTGCTGTGTCGTGGGGAGCACAAGGGCATGCTGGGAACTGCACACCAACCAACAGCAGGACACCACTGTCAGCCATCTTGCCATTGCCCTCACACCCACACACACTGAACTCCCCACAAAAGCAAGTAAGTATGGGAATGCTGGCAAGTGGGGTGGAGGCAATAGCATGATGGGAGTGGCAGTCACTGATATTGGTCACCCCCACAACTGTCCCATCAACACCACCCTGAACCATGCTCACATCACAGGGAGTGGAGAAGGACTCACAAGATGGCTAACACTGGCTACTGCTGTGGGGAGCACAAGGCCCTGCTGGCAACTGTGCACCAACAAACAGCAGGACACCACTGACTGACATCCTGAGAGACAACTTCCACTCCCTGCAATGCAAGCACAGTCCATGGTGGGATAACTGACTGGCTGGGTGGGTGGGAAGGAGGGCCGGCTGTCAACCAAACACAACCAATGCAGACCATGTTCACACCCCAACAAATACATAGAAATGCCCAAATAATGCAGGACAATGTGCCACACCAATATCAACCCCTGACTGTGACGACTTAGGACAATGCAATGTACAGGCCCGCACCCAGAGGCACAGTCACAACTGTCAGGTGTGTCAACCATTGATGCCTGCAGAAACATAACATACATTGTGTGTGTCTCCCAAAAACAGGTGATGATGGGGCACAGCAGCAGACGCTGAGGAGTCCCAGTCCCAGGCTCAAGAGGATGCGGAGCTCACTGGTGTCGTACAGCCTCTGCCCTCCTCGGACGAAGAAGACCAACCTGGCACATCCGGTGCAAGTCTACATGCAGCACCAGCAGGACCACCAGCTGCACCCCCTGCACCCACCCCTCCAACGACTGTCAACACAAATACCATCCCTGCCGACATGGACAGAACAAGGAGCAACACCAGCACAGGGACCCTGGACCAACCTGGGGCCATGGACACCACCACCACCACCAACCTCCAAGGTGGACCAGGGTCATCTGTGCGTGCCACTGCACGCACTGCACATGTCAGCAGGGGTGGTGGGAGGGGTGGGAGACAGAGGTCGCTGCTTGCAGAGGTTGCTGGTGTGCATGATGACCCACAACTGGTACGCATAGCTGATGCGTACCAGTCCAGCACCGGAGACCTCAGCCAGGTAGTGGGGCTCCTCAGAGACATGAAACAGCAGCAGGCTGCCCATCATGCCCGCTTGGACTCTCACATGTCCCACGTGGAGTCACACATGTCCCGCGTGGACTCACACATGTCCCGCGTGGAGTCCAAGTGGGATGCACTGCATGAGATGACGGCGGTGCACAGGGACATTTTACAATTTCTCCGCCAGATGAACAGCAACGAGTCCACACCTCCCTGTGTGCCAACAACATCTGGTGCTGCCCAAACTGCAACTGCCACAGGGAGGGAGGAGGACTCTGGCGGAGAGTCCCCTGCACCGCAGCAGCCTGTACTTGAGGGGCCCCCCAAGAAGAGGGGTCGTCCGAAGAGGGGCAAGTGAGAGGCCGATGGCCAAGCGCAACTCCCAGGAAGCCTGAACCTGTTCTGGATGTTCACCTTTGTGCACAGACTGTTCACCCTGTTGACGGCAACACTACTCCCACACATTGCATGGGGAGTACAAGTTGGGCCAATGTCTCAGACAACTGTGGCCCCAATACTGGGGATTCTGTCTACCAGGACTTTCAATTCACCTAGGAACTTCTGATTGCAAGATTTATGTACAGCACTACCCATCCTATGCACTATTCACACAAATGTATCACAATAAACACACTAATACACCATACTTGCCTCTGTTGTGATTCCAACGTGGGTGCTGTTATGGGGATGATGAACTGCAAAATTACACTGTGTATGCGAACTGCAAAAGCAAGTACAACACAGGCATGTGAGTAAAGGCAACGTGACACATATGAGGGAGACACACCACCAGGGCTACACAACACATACACACCTAGGCCTTCTGACTCATTGCCTACACTGATGTTGCCAGGGAAGACGGTGCAATGCACAGACACCACACCCATTCCCAGTTGTAGTCAAGTAGCCCACAGGTGCAGTAAGCAAATGGCAGTCAAATGTGTGACCACAGACAACGCACATCACAAAGTGAAGCACAGGTTTATTACACAGTTGCAACATGTCGTAACCACTACAGATGCAAGGTAATCCCACCTGGCAGTGGGCACACAGTCAACAACTGTAGACGGAAGGAAGTCCATGGGTGTGGCGCACATCACCTGTAGGGACACAACAGCTACCACCCTGGAAGTGCAATCACGTTGTCGGTGGACACAGTTGACCAAACGAATCTGAAAGTACCCTGTGAAGGACAGAAATGACACACAGTCAAAAGCAATGGAGTACAGGACAGAACAGCAAAACTCATGCACAATACATGTTACAAGATACCCACCCAGAACCAAGTTAGCATGTCAACACTGTTGGGGAGTACAGCCCACCTGTAAGCACACATCGCAACACACATCCAGTCAAGTAGCCCATGGACATACTCCAACAGCACCAGAGCACCACCTACACATATCATGCCAACTCACATCATTGACATGACACCTCAGGATACTCACATTCAGCTAAAGAAGTTGGTGATGATCTGTCTGCGGACATCACCCTCATCATCATCATCGTCACTGGCATCGTGGTCCAGGCCAGGATCCTCCACAGGTGGCGGATGTTGGTCATTGTCATCCTGGATGAGAGGCAACTCCTTCCGCACTGCCAGGTTGTGGAGCATGCAGCAGACGATGATAATCTTGCACACTTTCGCAGGGGCATATGGGAGTGACACTCCGGTCTTGTCCAGGCAGCGGAAGCGGCTCTTCAGGAGACCAAATGTCCGCTCAATCACTCTCCTGGTCCGACCATGTGCCTCATTGTAGCGCATCTGGGCTGGTGTCACAGGGTTCCTGAGGGGTGTCAGCAACCACGGCATGTTGGGGTATCCCGAGTCACCTACGGACAGACAAGTGCACATTAGCTGACTTGGAAAAGTGGGCGGAATACTACAGATCAGATCACACACAATGGCACAAAGTCAGTACACACCGACAAGCCAGGCACGCTGGTTCTGCATCTGTGCCATCATCCTGGGGATGCGACTACTCCTCATCACAAAGGCATCGTGTGCTGAACCAGGGAAACGGGCACACACGTGTGTGATGGTCATGTCTGCAAGACACACCACCAGTGCATTGACCGAGTGGTAGTGCTTGCGGTTCCTGTAGGCCTGCTCCTGGGCCTGTGGTGGTACCAAAGCCACATGTGTCCCATCAATGGAGCCAATGACATGCGGCATCCTCCCCAGGGCATAAAAGTCACTCTTCACGTCAGTGAGTCATCGCAGTCTAGGGAAATAGATGTACCGGTTCAGGAATAGCAACATTGCCGCCAAAACATCACGGAGCACATGGCTCAACATGGTCTGTGACATCCCACCAGCAGTCGCCACAGTATGTTGGAAGGTACAGGTGGCAAAGAAGTGTAGGGCTGCCATCACCTTCACCTTGGGGGTCAGCGCTGTAGGATACGGCCGGCCAGGCTGCAAATGTGGGGACAACTGCACTGCCAAATCCTCAATCAGCTGCCTGGTGAAGCGGTACCGTCGGATGCTGTCCCGTTCCACCATCGTTGCCAGGTCTGGGAATGGTCGATGGACAGCAGGAGCCCTGCAGTGCAGAGGAGAAGTAAGCAAGATTGTCAGTCACCCCACATATGCGGCATTGAACACACTCAATATCCCAACATACATCATTATGAGGCACAACTACATGAAGTGTGCAGTTCCGTAAGGACATGTATGGTACATACATGGCCAACATCTGTCAACACGGTCCAACAAGTGGCATCAATTAGTCCCAGGTTGGCCCATTGGATATCATGAGGCCGTGTCACAGTTCCCATCTCCTGCTGCCGTGTCACAATCACCCCCCACAGTGACATGTGAGGACAGATGTGCCCCAGGCACCACAGCTCAACGACAGGTACATTCCCAGGGACCCTGTATTGCCACATGGACACTGGCATTACATGGAGTATCATGTATACACCACAGCAAAACAACCATGACCCCCACAGGTAGTGGTCCCACTTGCCACGGCAGGACAGACATGGACGTCTGTGACACACACACGCACAACATCAAAGTCCATGCACACACAACGTGGATGTGGAGACTGTCTCCCATTGTGCACATGAAATCAGAGACATTGTAAACACTACATGCACACAGACTGTGGAGGACCATCACTATTGTGCCACTGGGACACCCTGGCTCAAACATACCATCCCACATGGGACTCACGGGGTATGTGACATGACATACACATACACCACCGTGAAATGTGACCATGGCACATGCACAGATATGAACAGTTGCACATCACAGTGGTCATGTACACGTAACACTCAGGATCCTGTCCCCATGAACACGTGCACAGCCTGGGGGTGGCTGCCCACAGGTGACACCCACAGGACAACATGTACACCAACATACACACAATAGGAAATGCAGCCTTACATGCCTTATGATAAAGTTTGGACAGGCTGTCGTGATGTAGGTGTGCCCCTCACTCCCTGGGAGCTATCTGTGGCTGGCATATGTCCATCTGAGACAGGCATGGTGACATATGCCAGTCACTTGTACAGTGATGCGTTGAACAGCAATGGACCGATCGGTGCCCCCGGCCAGCCCATTGCATTCAATGTGTGCGGGTACGCGTTGTACCCCTGTACGCGTTGATCAGCAATGGACCGATCGGTGCCCCCGGCCGGCCCATTGCATTCAATGTGTGCGGGTACGCGTTGTACCCCTGTACGCGTTGATCAGCAATGGACCGATCGGTACCCCGGCCGGCCCATTGCATTCAATGTGTCGCGGTACGCGTTGTACCCCTGTACGCGTTGTATCAGCAATGGACCGATCGGTGCCCCGGCCGGCCCATTGCATTCAATGTGTGCGGGTACGCGTTGTACCCCTGTACGCGTTGATCAGCAATGGACCGATCGGTGCCCCGGCCGGCCCATTGCATTCAATGTGTGCGGGTACGCGTTGTACCCCTGTACGCGTTGATCAGCAATGGACCGATCGGTGCCCCGGCCGGCCCATTGCATTCAATGTGTGCGGGTACGCGTTGTACCCCTGTACGCGTTGTACTGCAATGGACCGATCGGTACTCCCGGCCGGCCCATTGCATTCAATGTGTGCGGGTACGCGTTGTACCCCTGTATGCGTTGTACCGCAATGGACCGATCGGTGCGCACCCATTGACAATGGCCTTGCCTGGCAACGGACGCGTTTTCGAATTTCGAACGAGTCGGTTGCTGGAAATTCAGTTGGTCACCCACAACAATGTTGCAAAATCATGTATGTCATGAAGTTGAAGATTTGAAGGATGCTGTGGGCGTGTATTGGTGCTGCTATTCCATGGATTGGCCAGATTAAGAAGATGCAAACGACTTGGACCTATCACTTTGGACACAAGGGACAGTATCTGCCTCTCCAGCACATATATATTGCTGGCTGTTCCCCTGAGAGCTCACTTGCCTGCACTACATGCTCCAGGACGACATCTGCCACTGCACTGCTGCTGTCTCTGCCCTCTGGACCCTGCAATGGCACGTACTGTGGAGAGAGCCCCAGCCTTCAGCCTTGAGGAGAACCAGGCCCTGCTGGACAGCCTACTTCCACAGTACAGCAAGCTGTATGGGACACCAGGGGAGCAGGTGAGTGTTCTGTGCACTGCCTTTCTGAATGTGCATATTGTCTGACTAGCAAGGCTGAAAGTCTGCACGCCACTGGCTAGCAGGCTCACTGAGTAGTTGTCACCCCCATAGTGTGTAGTGACATGCACTGGACAGGTATGGTGCAGTGACAGTGCATTTGAACAAGGTTTTACTTCCCATGCAATGATACCATGTAGTGACGTCTGGCAAACTGTCCATGGGCAGCTTTGCACTGCCTGTGTACATCATGTGCCCCTGTGATTGAGACATGTATATACAACTGTGTCATGCATGGATATGTTGCATGTGTAGTAATGGCCTTTTCACTTTGTCATCCTGACAGGTTAATGCCCATCGGAAGTAGGAGCTCTGGAAGGACATCGTCCGGGCTGTCCGGTCCGTGGGGGTCTACAAGCGCCGGATCCGCAACTGCCAGAAGAGGTGGCAGGACCTTCGGGGCTGGACCTGGAGGATTGCACGGGTCCAGCTGAAGCTGTCGCCTCCTCGCAGGAGGGGCGGAACACGGACCCTGACCCCCCACATGCTCCAGATCCTGGCGGTGGTGTTTCCAGACCTGGATGGGCAGCTGAAGGCCAGACAGCAGCAAGGAGGGGTGAGTCAAAGACTGCACTGTGAACTCTGTATTACATGCTTTGTGCCTGGGGTATGTGGCACACGCCCATGCAGCGGGTGGGAACAATGTTTGGGCCCCAGGAGTGTGCAGATTACGTGTGTCACACATACATAGCCAGCTATCCACTGTCCAGGGCTCATCCCTCATTCATGTGGGGCAGGACAGTCATGCCTACTCCAGGCCATGCAATGCACTCTGTACTCCCACTCCCGTGTATCAGCTGACACATTGTGCGCAGTGATTTGACCCCTCATGTGTCTGCCTCTGTGTCAGTGTGCTGTGGATAAGTTGCCAGGACTGCTTGGGTGTTTCTAGGTAGGGGCTCAGCATGCCACTGGAGATGTGACCATAGGAGGCGATACTTGTGTGTCACATAGGTGTTTGATCAGCTGTCCGTGCAGACTGGGGTATGCGAATGTGAAGTTCAGGCAGCTGTTCCCCATTCACAGCAGATTGTGAGGGGCTCAGGTTCAGAGGGTAGTGTCACAGGTCTCCCATATGTCCAATAGGTATGGCCTGGACAGATGAGGGTTAAGATGATGTGTTGTGGGGGGGATGTACATGTGCACTTGTGCAGCTCCAGGACTTGCATTCCCCATGACCTACTATTGTGACACAGTGCAGAGTGCTGTTGTCTGGCTGCCAAGTCATACATCACTGAGACAGTGATGTATGACTTAGCAGTCATGCCTCCGCCATGGCATGTGTCTACTTATTGGTGATCCTGCAGGGGAGTGACATGTGCTACATGCACACCATTGTGGCGATGGCTATCAGGACATGGGTGCATCATGGTGTCTGTCGCTGGTATGCATCACATGCATTTCCTATTTGACTCTGGGCATCCCTTTCATCCGGAAACCTGTACTGACTCAGTGGCAAGAGCTGTGATGTGTGCATGTCCACATGCTACACCGTGTCCTCTGCACTGTCCAACTACTGTGTAGTTGGTGCATGTGTCCACACTGGGGTGTTGCAATCCAACAGACACCAGACAGATGGGTGCAAGGCCATGTGGGATGTGAGTGCCATGGTTGGCATCAGACTGACAATTGGCTGCTCCTGTTCAGTTAGGGCACTTTTAGCAATGTACAACTAATGATGCCAGGGCTTGCTCTGTAATGTGCTGTGCTCACAGTGGTGTGTGCGTTTGGTGCAGGTGACTGATGTCTGTCTGTTTCCCCATTGTTTGCAGATACATCCACGGCCACGGAAGGGGACAGCTCCACGGACCAGGAGGAGCCGGAGAGCCAGACTGGGTCAGCAGCCGAGGAGTGATCGGAGGGACCCAGTGGCACGGAGGGCGAGGGGAGCCACACCGAGGAGTCCTCAGCACCATCCACCTCAGCTGAGGACCAGAGCAACTCGGAGGATGACTCCCTTATGGAGGCGGGTGTCAGCAGCCACCACACCCCAGCTAGTGTTGCTGTCCCCGCCACCACCAGCACCACCACCACCCTCCCATCGGCTCCCATTCCCCAGGTCCGTGGAGGCTCCCATGTTCGGGAGCGTGTCTCCTTTGGGCCAGGCACCGCACCCCTGCCCCTGTGTCCCCTGCTGCCCTGAGTGAGGAGTCTGTGTACCTCCTTCGCCAGCTCCATGTAGGGCAGACAGCCATGCTGAGTGTCCTCCATGTGCACACCGCTCTGTTGACTCAGCTGGTGTCGTTCATGGAGGGCATCTCATCGGGCATGTCTGACCTACAGAGGGGCAATAGGTCCATGGACTCCTCCCTGACGGCAGCAGTGTCCCTCCTCAGACAGTCCCTCACCCCTCCTGCCTCTGCTCCATCCACACTCCCCAGCACCTTACCCGTCCCAAGCACACACACACCGGCACAGGCACACACCAGCACACACACATCCAGCACACAGACACACACGCCACAAACAAAACGCACACGCACGCACAGTCAGGGGACTGAAACCAGACTCACAGGGGATGGGGCCCTGGAACACACACACGCATCCTTGAGCACTGCGCAGTCCTCAGTTGCCTCTCCCTCCAAAACACCCTCCCTTGCCTCACCTGCAACCCCAAAGACCCAGCGCCTATTCCTCAGTGACCTCGGCCTCTTCCCCTCCGATCCAGCTGCTCCAGCATCCAGGGGGAAGAGGAAGCCCACCCACACGGAGCAGAGTGCCCCTCGCCCCCGGACACCCTCCCCCAGGCACAGACAGACTGAGGCCCCCACCCGCAAGTCCCCCGGAGTCGTAAGAGCAAGACCCCGCCGCCGCCCTGCAGCTCAGGCACCAGGTCTCCTTCCTCCATCCCTCAGGCCCCCACTCCACAGGTGCCCCCACCACACCCTGCCCCAGGTTACCCCACCCACAGATATACAATCCCCAAGAGGATCCGGCCTTCTCCCCCTGGCACTTGCTCTCCCGGCACCACACCCCCCGCTGCGCTTGTCTGTGCCACTGATGTGGTGAGGGTGTCCTCCCCCTCTGTCCAGCCCACCTTGCCTGTTCCCCATTCTCCTCCCCTAGTTGTAGGCACTGCAGTGGAGTCCACTACCACCCTGTCTGACTTGGGCACTGCAGTGGCGGACCTGTCCACTCCATCTGCAGGGTCCACTGCAGTCGTGCCGGCACCCACAACATCTGAGTCATGCCCCCCAGTTGTGCCGGCACACACCATGTCAGACACCTCCACTGCAGTTGTCAGTGGCTCTCCAGCACCCACCACCCCTTCCCTGCTTCCTCCTGGTGAGCCCTGATCCTGTCCCTGCGGTGCCTGGCCTGCCCCCCGGTTGCCCCTCCTAGTGGATTGTCCCTGGTTTTGTGCAGGCATGCGTAGGGTGACATCTGCCACTGTCACCAAGTTTGGACTTTGACAATGGACTGGCCATTGGCCTTTGTGTTTTTTCTGGACTTTGTTTTCATTCCACACATATGCTGAATAAAGCAACTTTCTGTTCTCTAGTGCTTATGCTTCTGATGTACATGTTGTTGATGATGCTAACCATGCCCTTGCTGCAGTGATGGTGATATTTGGTTTCATGATAATGAAGTGTTACTGTGCAGGAACCCATGTGGTCCAGGGGGAATGTGTCCTATCCTGTGGTGTATCCATGTCATCCAGAGCAGCATCTGAGGGTGTCATGTGTTCAGTATTTGGCAATGGGATTTCCTACTTAGATTAGCTATTTCACATCTGTGGCTTCCACCCCTGCACATCTGTTGTGCCTGCCATTGTTCAATTCGTCTACTTCCCTGACCGTGTGGCCATCTCCACTGGACATGCAGGTTTGGGCATCAATGGGGAAGGACTCATCCGTGTAGTCAGTGCAACATTGCTATACAAGTGTGTTGGATCTGTGCTGATGATTCCGTTGGCACTTCCATGACCAGGCTGATGTGACGGGAGCCCTCATTTGGTGCTAATTGTTGATTGTGTGACCAAGTGCTCAGCTGACATGATGGGGCCCTACTGAGGCAACATATGGCACAGCTTTCCTCACACAGGAGTGGAGTCCCCTCATGGCAGTGTGTACACCTGTGACATTGCCTGCGCCCAAGCTGTGTGTTGTATGTGCATGTCTGTGTGTTCACTTCCGTTTAGCTGTGCATGCTGTGATCCCTAGTGTTGTACCTGTTTGTGATGCTTGCTGAGTTGACCTATGTTCCCCCAAAGTCTTCTCCCTGGGTTCTCTGTGATGTGGGTGCATGGCACATTACTGGTCATCAGGGTGTCACCCATAGGTGTGTTTGCTGTCAGGGCTGAGTTTGTGTGCAGACGCAGATGGGTCACAGTCAGGTTTCCCCTTGGCACTTGTTGTTTGCCCCTGTCATGTGATTTCCAGTTTGTGTTATCTTTCAGTGATTGTGACACGTTGTGTGTGTGACTGCTGGCACTCCTCAGGGTCCGGGCTGCAATGTTGGTTGTTGTCTATGTGTGTTCTTTGTGGGTGACCTTGGCTTCTTCATTGGTGTGTGACTGTGGCTGGGATCCCATTGGTTGGTGTGGTATTGCCGTCATGTCCATGTACAGCGTAGTGTGCAGTGTGTCAGACATTCAGGAGTCTTGTTGAGTGGCCATGTGTGATGTGTTTCTGCACCTTGGTTGCCACCCACCACCCTGGAATAGTCATGGGTGCATGTGCAATGTCACCAGTGCATGTGTACTTCACTGCTGCACATTGTTGGAGGTCGAGGGGTGTGGTGTTGAGTGTGTGCAGATGAGAGTTGTTGCCCGGCTAGGCCCCTGCCTCCATGTTGGCCTTGGCTTACTGGCCATGCTGATTGATTTGTGCTTGTGTAGGTGTGATGGTAGTTTGTTGCTCAGGACACATGACTGTGGTTCACAGTGTGAACCACATTTAGCTTTGTCATCACAGTGGGATTGTAATGCAGCCCAGGGTCACCACATTGTGGGGGCCCTGGGGGTGGTGCTGTGGTGTGTCTGTGTCTTGCTGTGTCAGTTGCTGTTCCTACATGCCTGTGTGATTTGTGCTCCCTCTCATCTGACAATGCCTGCTTGCCCACATAGGGGATTTGGATCCATGAGTTACCTTTGTGTGGCACTGTATGCACATCTGTATGATTGGTATTCAGGTCTCCTCATGTGTTGTGTGGTTGCCTGGGGACACTGGCACCCCCCTCACCTGTTGTGTATGATGTGCAGTGTGGGTCTGCCTGTTTGTGTTTGTGCATCTGCACCACTGCATTGGCATATCTTGGGTGTGCCATTGGCTGTATGTAGTTTGGTGGGTTTCCCCTGCTGTCCCTGGGACTCCTAGGTCATCGGTCAGCACAATGATCATGGTTTGTGTGTCCCATTGCTGCCATGGTATGGTATCTGTTCACCTCACATCTGCAGTCTCCACGGGGTATCTGCATTTGTGTGCCCATTGGTGCAAATATGTGGGTCTGCATTCTGATGGTCACTTCTGTCATTGTGTCATTGATGAATGTTGACAGTGTCAGCCCCCATGGGTGTTGTTTGTCTGCACATGGCCAAAGGTATGTCTTATTTGCACTGCAGTATTTGGCTCACCCAATTTATGTTGCAATGGGACACATACACTACTTTGCCACTGATGTGTTTTTTGTTCTGTGACCAGGAATCATCCATGCAGTTTGGCAGTTGCAGCTCTTTCTTTGTCAACACTTACCTTTTGGTCACTGTGATGATGGGGGTTTAGACCCCATTGCCACAATGTTCAAAATGTGCTTCAGCTATGGACCCCACACTTACATTTTGCTCACTGTGATGATGGGGGTTTAGACCCCATTGCCACAATGTTCAAAATGTGCTTCAGCTATGGACCCCACACTTACATTTTGCTCACTGTGATGATGGGGGTTTAGACCCCATTGCCACAATGTTCAAAATGTGCTTCAGCTATGGACCCCACACTTACATTTTGCTCACTGTGATGATGGGGGTTTAGACCCCATTGCCACAATGTTCAAAATGTGATTCAGCTATGGACCCCACACTTACATTTTGCTCACTGTGATGATGGGGGTTTAGACCCCATTGCCATAATGTTCAAAATGTGCTTCAGCTATGGACCCCACACTTACATTTTGCTCACTGTGATGATGGGGGTTTAGACCCCATTGCCACAATGTTCAAAATGTGCTTCAGCTATGGACCCCACACTTACATTTTGCTCACTGTGATGATGGGGGTTTAGACCCCATTGCCACAATGTTCAAAATGTGCTTCAGCTATGGACCCCACACTTACCTTTTGCTCACTGTGATGATGGGGGTTTGGACCCCATTGCCACAATGGTCATGGCCTGCTTGCATTGTGGGTGCCACACACATATATGTGTGGCACATGTGCTAGGGGGTCACATTGTATGTTCAAAGTCATGTTCGGTGTTGTAGGCATTTGACACAGTCTACACACGCTTGTCATGGTGTTGGGGGATGTCTTTTTCTTGCATTCCCTAGGTTGTGGTGTGCTGGTTGTGTCATGCATTGTCCATCCTATGAGTGGGGGTGGTAGTAGTGGTAGACATCCAGCCCCTCCTGGCTCAGGGTGGTAGTAGTGGTAGGCATCCAGCCCCCCCTGGCTAAGGGTGGTGGTGGGCATCCAGCCCCGCCTGGCTAAGGGTGGTAGTAGTGGTAGGCATCCAGCCCCCCCTGGGTAAGGGTGGTAGTAGTGGTAGGCCTCCAGCCCTCCCTGGCTCAGGGTGGAGTAGTGGTGGGCATCCAGCCCCCCCTGGCTAAGGGTGGTGGTGGCATCCAGCCCACCCTGGCTAAGGGTGGTAGTAGTGGTAGGCATCCAGCCCCCCCTGGCTCAGGGTGGTAGTAGTGGTGGGCATCCAGCCCCCCCTGGCTAAGGGTGGTGGTGGGCATCCAGCCCCCCCTGGCTAAGGGTGGTAGTAGTGGTAGGCATCCAGCCCCCCCTGGCTACGGGTGGTAGTAGTGGTAGGCATCCAGCCCCCTGGCTCAGGGTGGTAGTAGTGGTAGGCATCCAGCCCCCTGGCTAAGGGTGGTGGTGGGCATCCAGCCCCCCCTGGCTAAGAGTGGTAGTAGTGGTAGGCATCCAGCCACCCCTGGCTCAGGGTGGTAGTAGTGGTAGGCATCCAGCGCCCCCTGGCTAAGGGTGGTAGTAGTGGTAGGCATCCAGCCCCCCCTGGCTAAGGGTGGTGGTAGGCATCCATCCCCCCCTGGCTAAGGGTGGTAGTAGTGGTAGGCATCCAGCCCCCCTGGCTAAGGGTGGTGGTGGGCATCCAGCCCCCTGGCTAAGGGTGCTAGTAGTGGTAGGCATCCAGCCCCCTGGCTAAGGGTGGTAGTAGTGGTAGGCATCCAGCCCCCCTGGCTAAGGGTGGTAGTAGTGGTAGGCATCCAGCCCCCCTGGCTCAGGGTGGTAGTAGTGGTAGGCATCCAGCCCCCCTGGCTCAGGGTGGTAGTAGTGGTGGGCATCCAGCCCCCTGGCTAAGGGTGGTGGTGGGCATCCAGCCCCCTTGGCTCAGGGTGGTAGTAGTGGTAGGCATCCAGCCCCCTGGCTCAGGGTGATAGTAGTGGTGGGCATCCAGCCCCCCCTGGCTAAGGGTGGTGGTAGGCATCCAGCCCCCCCTGGCTCAGGGTGGTAGTAGTGGTAGGCATCCAGCCCCCCCTGGCTAAGGGTGGTAGTAGTGGTAGGCATCCAGCCCCCCCTGGCTCAGGGTGGTAGTAGTGGTAGGCATCCAGCCCCCCTGGCTAAGGGTGGTGATGGGCATCCAGCCCCCTGGCTAAGGGTGGTAGTAGTGGTAGGCATCCAGCCCCCTGGCTCAGGGTGGTAGTAGTGGTAGGCATCCAGCCCCCCTGGCTAAGGGTGGTAGTAGTGGTAGGCATCCAGCCCCCCTGGCTCAGGGTGGTAGTAGTGGTAGGCATCCAGCCCCCTGGCTAAGGGTGGTGGTGGGCATCCAGCCCCCTGGCTAAGGGTGGTGGTGGGCATCCAGCCCCCCTGGCTAAGGGTGGTAGTAGTGGTAGGCATCCAGCCCCCTGGCTCAGGGTGGTAGTAGTGGTAGGCATCCAGCCCCCCCTGGCTCAGGGTGGTAGTAGTGGTGGGCATCCAGCCCCCCCTGGGCATCCAGCCCCCCCTGGCTCAGGGTGGTAGTAGTGGTAGGCATCCAGCCCCCTGGCTCAGGGTGGTAGTAGTGGTGGGCATCCAGCCCCCTGGCTAAGGGTGGTGGTGGGCATCCAGCCCCCTGGCTAAGGGTGGTAGTAGTGGTAGGCATCCAGCCCCCTGGCTAAGGGTGGTAGTAGTGGTAGGCATCCAGCCCCCTGGCTCAGGGTGGTAGTAGTGGTAGGCATCCAGCCCCCCTGGCTCAGGGTGGTAGTAGTGGTGGGCATCCAGCCCCCCTGGCTAAGGGTGGTGGTGGGCATCCAGCCCCCTGGCTAAGGGTGGTAGTAGTGGTAGGCATCCAGCCCCCTGGCTAAGGGTGGTAGTAGTGGTAGGCATCCAGCCCCCTGGGTAAGGGTGGTAGTAGTGGTAGGCCTCCAGCCCCCCTGGCTCAGGGTGGAGTAGTGGTGGGCATCCAGCCCCCCTGGCTAAGGGTGGTGGTGGGCATCCAGCCCACCCTGGCTAAGGGTGGTAGTAGTGGTAGGCATCCAGCCCCCCCTGGCTCAGGGTGGTAGTAGTGGTGGGCATCCAGCCCCCCCTGGCTAAGGGTGGTGGTGGGCATCCAGCCCCCCCTGGCTAAGGGTGGTAGTAGTGGTAGGCATCCAGCCCCCTGGCTACGGGTGGTAGTAGTGGTAGGCATCCAGCCCCCCTGGCTCAGGGTGGTAGTAGTGGTAGGCATCCAGCCCCCTGGCTAAGGGTGGTGGTGGGCATCCAGCCACCCCTGGCTAAGAGTGGTAGTAGTGGTAGGCATCCAGCCACCCCTGGCTCAGGGTGGTAGTAGTGGTAGGCATCCAGCGCCCCCTGGCTAAGGGTGGTAGTAGTGGTAGGCATCCAGCCCCCCCTGGCTAAGGGTGGTGGTAGGCATCCATCCCCCTGGCTAAGGGTGGTAGTAGTGGTAGGCATCCAGCCCCCCTGGCTAAGGGTGGTGGTGGGCATCCAGCCCCCCTGGCTAAGGGTGGTAGTAGTGGTAGGCATCCAGCCCCCCTGGCTAAGGGTGGTAGTAGTGGTAGGCATCCAGCCCCCTGGCTAAGGGTGGTAGTAGTGGTAGGCATCCAGCCCCCTGGCTCAGGGTGGTAGTAGTGGTAGGCATCCAGCCCCCTGGCTCAGGGTGGTAGTAGTGGTGGGCATCCAGCCCCCCCTGGCTAAGGGTGGTGGTGGGCATCCAGCCCCCCCTGGCTCAGGGTGGTAGTAGTGGTAGGCATCCAGCCCCCTGGCTCAGGGTGATAGTAGTGGTGGGCATCCAGCCCCCTGGCTAAGGGTGGTGGTGGGCATCCAGCCCCCTGGCTAAGGGTGGTAGTAGTGGTAGGCATCCAGCCCCCCTGGCTCAGGGTGGTAGTAGTGGTAGGCATCCAGCCCCCTGGCTAAGGGTGGTAGTAGTGGTAGGCATCCAGCCCCCTGGCTAAGGGTGGTGGTAGGCATCCATCCCCCTGGCTAAGGGTGGTAGTAGTGGTAGGCATCCAGCCCCCTGGCTAAGGGTGGTGGTGGGCATCCAGCCCCCTGGCTAAGGGTGCTAGTAGTGGTAGGCATCCAGCCCCCTGGCTAAGGGTGGTAGTAGTGGTAGGCATCCAGCCCCCCTGGCTAAGGGTGGTAGTAGTGGTAGGCATCCAGCCCCCTGGCTCAGGGTGGTAGTAGTGGTAGGCATCCAGCCCCCCTGGCTCAGGGTGGTAGTAGTGGTAGGCATCCAGCCCCCTGGCTAAGGGTGGTGATGGGCATCCAGCCCCCTGGCTAAGGGTGGTAGTAGTGGTAGGCATCCAGCCCCCTGGCTCAGGGTGGTAGTAGTGGTAGGCATCCAGCCCCCTGGCTAAGGGTGGTAGTAGTGGTAGGCATCCAGCCCCCTGGCTCAGGGTGGTAGTAGTGGTAGGCATCCAGCCCCCCTGGCTAAGGGTGGTGGTGGGCATCCAGCCCCCCTGGCTAAGGGTGGTGGTGGGCATCCAGCCCCCTGGCTAAGGGTGGTAGTAGTGGTAGGCATCCAGCCCCCTGGCTCAGGGTGGTAGTAGTGGTAGGCATCCAGCCCCCCTGGCTCAGGGTGGTAGTAGTGGTAGGCATCCAGCCCCCCTGGCTCAGGGTGGTAGTAGTGGTGGGCATCCAGCCCCCTGGGCATCCAGCCCCCTGGCTAAGGGTGGTAGTAGTGGTAGGCATCCAGCCCCCCTGGCTAAGGGTGGTAGTAGTGGTAGGCATCCAGCTCCCCCTGGCTCAGGGTGGTAGTAGTGGTAGGCATCCAGCCCCCCTGGCTCAGGGTGGTAGTAGTGGTGGGCATCCAGCCCCCTGGCTAAGGGTGGTGGTGGGCATCCAGCCCCCCTGGCTAAGGGTGGTAGTAGTGGTAGGCATCCAGCCCCCTGGCTAAGGGTGGTAGTAGTGGTAGGCATCCAGCCCCCTGGCTCAGGGTGGTAGTAGTGGTAGGCATCCAGCCCCCTGGCTCAGGGTGGTAGTAGTGGTGGGCATCCAGCCCCCTGACTAAGGGTGGTAGTGGGCATCCAGCCCCCCCTGTCTCAGGGTGGTAGTAGTGGTAGGCATCCAGCCCCCCCTGGCTCAGGGTGGTAGTAGTGGTGGGCATCCAGCCCCCCCTGGCTAAGGGTGGTGGTGGGCATCCAGCCCCCCTTGGCTAAGGGTGGTAGTAGTGGTAGGCATCCAGCCCCCCCTGGCTCAGGGTAGTAGTAGTGGTAGGCATCCAGCCCCCCCTGGCTAAGGGTGGTAGTAGTGGTAGGCATCCAGCCCCCTGGCTCAGGGTGGTAGTAGTGGTAGGCATCCAGCCCCCCTGGCTCAGGGTGGTAGTAGTGGTAGGCATCCAGCCCCCCTGGCTAAGGGTGGTGGTGGGCATCCAGCCCCCCTGGCTAAGGGTGGTAGTAGTGGTAGGCATCCAGCCCCCCTGGCTCAGGGTGGTAGTGGTGGTAGGCATCCAGCCCCCCTGGGTGAGGGTGGTAGTGGTGGTAGGCATCCAGCCCCCCTGGGTGAGGGTGGTAGTAGTGGTAGGCATCCTGCCCCCCTGGGTAGGGGTGGTGGTGCGCATTCAGGCCCCTGTGTGCATATGTGGCATTGGTGATGGGCATCCCGCCCCTATGGTGCTGCTGTTGCTGGTGTAAGTATATTCTGCATCCCTCTGTGTGTGTGTGATGTGTCGTGTACGTGTTGTATGTGTTTTGTGGTTGGTGTCTGACTTACCTTCTGCGCCGTACGCGTCCGTGCCTGTTCCGGTAGTAAATGTAGAATATTGGTATGATCGGGACGAAGGGATTCATGGTTGGTTCGTGTCGTTCGTCCTTCTCGTTGCTTTGCGTCGTCCTCGTCGCTTTGCGTCGTCCTCGTCGCTGGCGTGTTCGTCTTGTAGCCGTGGATTGTGTTGTGGCGCGAATCGGAGCTTATGTGCGCCTCTCCCGGATGCTTTGACGTGCCGTGCGTAGCGACGGGTTCGGCGCGTACGGGAAGCGCATCATACTTGTTCGGCCGGACGGAGCTGCATTTTCCCTTCCGTGCGACTCGATTCAGCGTTTCCGGATTCGCCTCGGTCGGAGAACAGGACCTGGTTTGGGTGAGTACGGCTCGGCCGGATTCTGTGCTGTTGTGCGCATCGTACTTACTCGTTCGGTGTGCTGTACGGATCGGTCGGGAAACAGGCTTTCGCATGGCTTTTTTCCCGACCGAATGGTATTGGGTGCGCCTCCGACCGAGATCGGAATCGGCCCCTTTGTGTCATGTATTGGGTTTTCGTTCTTGTCAAAAGAATTTCTACAGAATGGGGAACATACACTCTCAATGGATACCCCATCATTATACCTTCACTCTGTTCCAGACTCACACAAGTAGCAGCAACCACTTTCAAACATCCAGGCAACGCTTTCGCTACGGGGTCTAAAACAGCTGAAAAATATGCAATTGGTCTTTTCATAGTTCCATGTCTCTGTACCAAAACCGAAAATGCACATCCATCTCTTTCACTGCAATACAGCTCAAAATCTTTCTCATAGTCAGGCATTCCCAATGCTGGAGCCTCACACAATTTCTTTTTCAGCTCCCTGAATGCTTTCATTTCTTCATCATTCATTTCAAAAGGATCTTTAACATCCTTCTTTGTCAATTTCTGCAATGGTTTAGCAATCAGTGAAAAACCGCTTATCCATTGTCGACAATATCCAACCATTCCCAAAAACATTCTTACCTCTCTTTGTGTCATTGGAGCTCTCATTCCTTGAATCATTTTTATTCTCTCTGTCGTTACCTTTCGTACTCCTTTTTCAATTTTATGCCCTAAATACTGGACTTCTTGTTGACAAAACTGCAATTTTGAAGGGGACACTTTATGTCCTCTTTTTGCTAAATGATTCAGCAAAGCAATCGTATCATTGACACATGCTTCCTTCATTTTTGATGCCACCAGTATGTCATCAATATACTGAACCATTACTGACTTTTCTGGCATTCTTAAGTCTTCCAATTGATTTCTTTAGGATCTGATTAAAGATTGAGGGACTTTCTGTGTACCCTTGAGGAATTCGGCACCATGTCAAAATACGCTCTCCAAACCTAAACGCAAATATTGGCTGGCTATCTGGATGCAATGGAATAGAGAAAAATGCATGACATAAATCAATTACTGTGTACCATTCTGCCTCGCGTGGAATCTGGTATAGAATCACAGCAGGGTTCGGTACTATTGGGCAACAAGGTACAACAATTTTGTTTACCTTTCTTAAATCCTGTACGATTCTATATGTTCCGTTTGGCTTTTTCAGTCCCATGATTGGCGAATTACATGGACTGCTCATGATTTCTTTTAGAATCCCTTGTTCAATCATTTTATTTATTACTGGCGTTATTCCTTCAATTATTTCTGGAGTCAATTTATACTGGGGCGTATTTGGGTAACTCGTTCCTTCTTTTACTGTTATTTTAACGGGATCTACTCCTTTCATTAATCCTACATCTTCTCCTGTCAAGTCCCACACTTCTTCTTTCACTGTCCTTTTCAACTCATTTGGGATTTTCTCTGCATCAATTACAGGAAACAAGCCATTTACTTCTGGTTCTAAATTCACCATTGTCATTTTATACAGCACATCCTCATCTGGGGTCTGAAATGCAATTCCGTCTCGAGTACAATAAATTGTGCAATTCATTTTGCACAATAAATCGCGTCCTAAAAGGTTCACGGAACTACAATCACACACCACAAATCGGTGCATTTCACTAAATGGACCAATTCTTACTTTTACTAATCTAGTAAGAGGCGTTTCAATTTGCTGATTGGAAACTCCAACCACTTGTATATGTTCACCTGAGAGAGGAAGATTTGGAATTTCCACTGACCTAACAGTAGAACGGGTAGCTCCAGTGTCAACAAGGAATGTTACATTTGCACCATTCACTTCTCCATCCACAAATGGACCTGACTGATCTACCTCTAGAGTTGCGCCAAGCATGCACTCTTCCCTCTCTTTTAGACACCGTCATGAACTTTCATACGACTCATCTTCATTCTGTCGTAACCAATATTGTGAAATTTCAGCTGCACGTGACAACTGTTTTACCTGTTCTCCTCCGTAGAATCCTGTTTCTGCACTGTATTTCTGTTGGTTAGCACTCTTGGGAAGTGGTGGTTGTGGCACCTGACCTTGTTGAGTAACTACCTCACTCTGCACCTGTGAATTTAATGATTGATTTTCCACATTAGGTTTTGGAGGAAATTTACACTCGTTTCTCCAATGCCCTAGCTTTCCGCAGTTGTGGCATGGCCACTTTTTCTTCGCCTCATCTATGCTCATTTGTCCTTTTCCTTTACCTATATTAGGTCGGGATTTAAACTGTCCTGTTTCACTGCTAGTATTATTCAATTGAGCTTCTTGCTTCTCTGCAACTTTCACCTGTGCCCACATGGCTTTCTCTTTCAATTTACGCTGTTTACTCTCAATTTCATCACTGCAATACTTAGCATATCTCAAAACTTCATCCACTGTGCTATTCTGCCATCCTATCAAGTGCTGCTTAATCCTTTCACTTATCTCTGGTGTTAATCCATACACAAACCTATATACAAAATGACTCATATCCTTCTCACTTAGTGTCTCATAACCACTATACTGTTTGAAAACCAACAACAATCTCTCATAGTACGCGTGCACTGATTCTTTGCTTTCCTGTGTTGTTCTGTCTATTTTTACCCAATCTGTTTCTTTTGGTGGAATTTTATTCTTCAAAAAGGTAACTACTTTATCATACTTCCTCATCACTTCTGGACCTGGCACTCCTGTTTTGGCATCCCTTGGATATTCTACAGTTGGCCAATCAATTGTAATCTTACATTCTGTCCATAAATCAGCAGGTACTACTATATCAAACAATCCATCTAGATCTATCCACAGCACTTTTGACACCTTAACAAATCTCTCCACTTGTCTGTACCATTCTACTGGTTTCTCTCTCAATTTTGGGAAGTCATTTGTAAATGACAGTATATCCTGTCTGGTCCACGGAACATGCACATAACTACCACCTGGTGTTTCTCTCATCGGGTATTCCCTAGCAACTGGTTCCCTATCTGTCACTGCAAAAGCCAAAGATGCTTTATCTGTTGTTTTCTCATTCCTCTTTGTCCATCTATTTCTCCATCTATCCACATCACCCCATTTTCTCAATAAAACAATCAGCTCTTTTATCTGGGTCAGTCTTCCTGATGTGTTCAAATTCTCTATGTCTTTCTCACAAAAATCTACTCTGTACGGTTTCTGCAACGTCCTCACTTTCACAAATTCCACTCCTTGTTCACCTGCAATCTCTTCCAATTTGTCATGTACATTTCTAGCTCTCCAAGTAAGACTCTTGCACAAAAACATAATCTCGTCATCCTGATAATTTTTTAGTTTTTCTGTTCCAATTGTTCCCAAAATCAACTTTTCCATGTCTATTTTTAACCTAATTACATCTAATGGTTTTTCTTCTGGTTCTTTTGCTTTTAGCGCTTTCATCCATTCATTTAACTCTTCTGGAGTCGGACCTACAGGCGTACTATTTAACTCAATCCAATCACTGCTTCTTTCTGGTGTTCCTGATGAGGACTCTGTCACCATAGGCATTCTCCTAATCTCACTCTCATTTATCGTCAAAGTTTTAGGTGGACTTGGTCTACACGTACTAGCCGAATTGTGTGCACCTTCATTATTCAGTTCCATCCCTTCTCTTTTTCTTTGCAAATGTGAATTCATTGGAATCACCAAAGAATGTTCATTTATTTTCTGATTCTCAAAAATTGGCATTACTGGACCTATCGTTACTGGTACAGTTACAGCTTCCATATTCTTTGTCAATTCTCTTATTTTCTCAGTCAATTCTTTTGTCGTTTTTGCTAGTTCAATGGCATTGTCACTTTCTATCTCTTCATTTTGTGAAATTTTAAATGTTTCTTGTGACCTATTTATTTCATTTCTTCGTTCGGGTTTTTTATTCCTCCCAGTTTCCATTTGCGGTGCATTAGGTGTCACCACCACAGAAGTCTGTTGGTATGGAGGTGGGTTTCTGTTTAAAATATCTTCCAGCAATTCGTCATCTGTTTCACTACCCCCATACACATACTTTTCTACCACTACATGTTTCTTTTTCTCAGTACACTTTCTCTTTGCTTCTTCCTCAACCGCAAATGCTGGAAACAAACCTCCTGCCATGTTGGCATATCTCCAACGCTTTACTCTGTCCTCATGATTTATTCCCCACAACCTTCCGGGTATAAACTCATGAGTCTTTAATCCTCTGGATCTCTCTCTCTCATACATCTCATCTTCCCATTCCGCTAAAGCTTCAAACTGTGTCGGTCTAGGTCTAGGTTATAACATTACCATCTTTTCTCTCAAGTTCCGTAATACAGCTATATTAAATGAACCATTCTCAGGAAAAGCCAATGCTCCATCGTTCTTGGTGTATTTTGTCCAATTTTCTAACCATATGCATGTATGATATCCATATTTCAGCATCATATGTGAAGCTGGTGATTTCGGCGGAGGAATTATTTGTCCCTCTCTAGTCACTACCTTTTTGTCTTTCTTAAAGAAGTTCTTAACTTTTGACATCCAAGACGTTTTCTCTTTTCCATACTCATAGTACGACATGATTCACAACCTTTTTCTCCTTAAACAATCCGCAATTCAACACTGTTCCCTATGCGTTATTTCAACCAATACTAGCGCAACTCACACCAACACTCCAATCACAGCGATTTCTGTCTACGGCGCACTGTCCAATCCCAGCGCGGCTTTTGTCTACGTCAGTTTGCTCCTGTTCTCATGTGACTATCGCACTGTCCAATCCCAGCGCGGCTTTTGTCTACGTCACTTTTACTCTTGACCCCTCCTTTACAAAAATTTTCGGCAATTTCTTTTTCAATAATTCTTGTTAGTTACAACATTTTATCCACATTTCCATTGTCTGATTCGCTAAACCGAAAAGATAGCTTTGACCATTCACACAAGAATTCTGTATTTTCCAGTAGGCAGCGCTTACCTCTACCCTACCACAGAACTTTCAGTTTCGTCGATAAAGTAGCACTTCCCTCTACCTTATCCTTCTTTCAAGCAATCAGTAAACCCGTTTCTCTGGGGATAAAACACATGTGGAGACTATACTGCTCCTGAGAATTAAGGCCAGAGTTTCACAAGAAAACCGATCACTATTTCACTTGCACACCATTTATATGCAAAATGTCCCTAATATAACACAACCTGTGTTATTACCAAAAATGAACTCAGACAGTGTAAAATTCCATGCGACTTCTCTTGCCACACGTGTTCCACTTCCTACTTCCCGGAAGCGTGAAAACTTACATATAACATAACACAACTCAACAAAAAGTGTTAGACATAAACTTATCAATAATCTATAATCAAAAATCAATAATCACCAAACTAATCTATAGTAACCATAACTCTGCTACCAAGAACTCTGATCCAGCGCTTACAATAAAAATAATTTCTCCTATTATGCTTTTGGTCATCCAGGTGCAATTATTTCTCTCACACACACACTATATCCATATGACAGTGGGGCCCATAACACCGCATATACATTCACTTACTCATTTGTTCCCTGGATTTTCCTCCGTCAATGTACCTAGGAGAAAACGATTCGCTGGAAGGAGACGGGATACCTCTTTTACAATGACATAGTATTTCTCATTTGCTTTTAAGGTATTCCGCTCATTGGTCGATGGACCAACTAGTAGGAATCAGTTGATGGTGATTAAGACCAGCTCAATCACAATGAACTCTTTTACAAATTCATTATTAATCATTATGCTAAAGAAAATCACTGAGTCATTTGTTTAAAGAATAATAAAGTTTATATAAAGTTTGGAATGCATGAAATTTAGATTTAAGTTTATTATTCAGATCATCGCATTTATCATCATTATAAAAATGGTTAGAATTTGCATGGCACTTTTATTAAATGAAAAACGAGGTTATCATTCTAAAACTCTATAGATCAACCTATCTATCTCTTCTGGGGAAATCCTAAATTCTAATAAAATCTATCAATTAAAAGTTCTCCTAAAGCAGCATCTTTATACTCAACTGAAAAAGGAAAATAACAGCAGCAGCATCAGCTCGTCAGCATCTGCAACTGCAAACTATCCCATCTACAGCATTTAATTTCTTCAGCATCTCCCGCAGCATCCCGCAGCATTCTAACCCCTCCCACCAAGAGTAGGTCTTCTTATACCCTAATTCTAGCTTACAGCATAAAATGTTTCTTCTTTCATGGCGTGATTCATTCTCATTGGTCAAAACTCAAGTCCATGTATATTTTTTAATCAAACTTCCTGGTCTTAACCTGTTCCGTGTGGAATGTCCATGCAAGCATCGTTTCCCACAGTTCATGCACTTGCTCATCCGTTTCGATCAGTCCAAATTGTATCTTTTTCTGCTACATTTTGTATAATACAGTTCCTTCTATTGATTCAACCAGGCTTCTCATGCTTCTTGCTGATCATCTTGGCACACATCTGCTCAGAAGGGTCACAGCAGCCTTGACCATACTTTCATCTTTGCCTCTCGGCATCAGCACGTGATCATCCCTTTTCCACAGCCTCTCTCCTCTATCACATGGTCTCATCCGCTCATGCGCACTTTAGTAACTCGCGGCCATTTTATATTGCTGCTCGGCAGGCCTAAGCGCACTATTTTTAAAGAAAACAAAATGTTATTAAAACAAAGAAATATAAACTCTTTCGTTTCCCTCCCGTCTTTCTACGTACCCCAATTAGGTATTACCTAGCAGAAGCAACATATAAAGCTGTCCCTTACTTACCATCGCTTTATTTTGCAACCACACGTTTTATTTTAAAGCACAAAATCATGCATTTATTATTAAATTAGTACACAACTTTTTATGTTATGTTAGAAACGTAAACAATTATAAGTCAATTAATTTGCACACTGAATTGCGTGTTACCATTAACCCTTTAACATACATTGTTGGTTATTTACTTAAACGAACATGTTTATTAATATTGTACGAAAATATTAGGAGGTTAAAATTTTTATATTTACCCTGCTCCATCAATACTTTTATATCCATCTGTATTTCTTTACTCGCAAATGGTGACACTGCCTTAATTAATGCACTCACCATATCCGACTCTGGGGGATAAGTAGCTGCGCCCCCTGGATTAATCACAGACGAAGCCTTCCCAGACTGTAATACTTTTAAAATAGACCGACCTACCTGTGAAGCAGATTGTGTTAGGTCAGCCTTTTCTCCTTTATCTTCTGCTTCCTCGTTTACATTTTCCGCAGCCCCTGTACTTGTGCTTGCCAATACTGCTGCCGCCCGAGTCTCAGCGCGCCCTCCCTTCACAGGGTTCGGTTTTGGAGGTCCCATGATCCAGACTTTGCAGCAAAGAAAGTTGTTCGGCAGATTGTGATCCAGTTGAGGAAGGACTCGGCTAGAACACCCAGGACAGCCAGTGGGAAGCAGCAAAACCTGGAGTGGAGTCCGGTCAGCGAAAAGAATCATACAAGCTGTTTATAATACCCTCAGACGTTGATTCAAATATCAAAACCAAGCCCCTTCTCGTTTTTCTTCGTTTATAATTAGCCCATCAGTTCTACCATGGCCCGACACCCCCACAGTCCGCTAATCCAAATCCAAATCTCCGCTGCATCTCTTGACTTTTTCCCTTGACTCGCGAGAAAAAGGTCAGCGCGGAGCACAACAAACGACTTGGAAGCAGGTTGGGAGCAGGCTGGAGGAATGCGCCGGTAAAATTCCCTTTCCTTTTTTTTCCATCTACATTGCTTGCCGGTCAGTTTCCCCCGGGAGCTCCGCAGCGTCTTCCCGGTGGCGGCGTCAATCCGCCATCTTCCCTTCCCCCCTACTCCTTGTGATTGTTATTTATAATATCTGTATTTGATATTTATTCTTCCACTGTACTTCTCTATTTAAGATATGATAATATGGTTATCTATTCTTATTCATGGATTGTTGTTTATTAACATGCATTGATATTTATGCATGTGCTTAGTCATTATATAAGTATTTATTGTTGAGCTATCTGCACCGTGGTTGAGGGCTTCTGTTGCTGTTCCTCCACGTTTTTCCCCATGCAATTTGTCTATTACAGACATCCCCTGGTGGGGTTTCTCTTTTTTGTTACTCCTTTTTTCGTTGGAGTACTTGTGTTATTTCGTGTTTCTTTCCAGTCTTTTCTTCTCTCCTTCTTATTCTGGGGACATCTGCTTTATTGTATCTTGTACGACTTGATAGTTTTCCCGCTACCCCGGCTCTTGTGGGTTTTTTTTCTCTTATCTTTGTATCTGTTGTTTTCATTTATATTGTATTATGTGTACTGATGGCTGGTTTAAATATTGTCTCACTTAATGTTCGTGGGTTGAATCATCCTGTCAAAAGAGGCAAGATTTTAGATTATTGCAAGGGTCTATCTGGTGATATTGTTCAACTTCAGGAAACTAAGATTGCTTTCAAAGAAGCTTTGCTTTTACGGAAAGAATGGGTTCTTGATGTTACTTGCTCTGAAGCCTCTGGTAAAAAGAATGGGGTGGTGACCCTGATTTCCAAAAATTCAGGTTTGTCTATTGTTGCTGCTGAACATGATACTAATGGCAGATGGTTACTTACGCGCCTGTCTAATGGTTCAGATGATTTATATATCATGAATATATATTCCCCTAACATCGATGATTCTCTTTTTTGGTGTTCCATTGATAAAAAACTTTCAGAGATTCCTCAAAATGCGAGAACAATTGTTGGTGGCGATTTCAATTTGCCCTTGGACCCTATTTCGGATAGGCATTCTGCTTTTAAATTTCATCCCCTAGGTTGCATAAACAATTGCTTAATATGTGCACTTCACATCATCTGGTCGACGCCTGGAGAATGCATAACCCTACAGGTTGTGATTTTACGTTTTTCTCATCTCCACACTCTAGCTTTTCTCATATCGATTATCTCCTAGTTGATTCTGCTCTTTTAAAACATACCACAAATGTTATGATCCATCCAATAGTCATTTCGGATCATGCAGCTGTCTCTTTGTCTACATTAACCTGGCAGATACTAGAGGCCCTCGTAGTTGGCGCCTTAATACAGACATTTTATATGATTCAGATGAAGTCAAGGAGCCTCATAAGGAGATTGATAATTTCTTTAAAGATAATGAGTTGTCGGTGACTTCACCAATTGTTTTATGGGATGCTTTTAAATGTACTATTCGGGGGCATATAATCAAAAAGATGTCAAAAAGGAATAAGGATATTAGGAAATAGTTACAGTCTTTGGGCGATGAGATTAAAAGTAAAGAGGTGCTTTATAGATGCTCTAATGATAAGTCTCTTTTACAGGATATAAAGAATCTGAAATATTCTTTTAATTCTATAGTCACTAAAAGAGCCTATATTGGTGTACATGCTCAAAAATCCCATCACTTGTTATTACGAAATAGAGCGGGTAAGATGTTAGCTGCCACTTTAATGTTTCAGAGTGCCAATACTAAAACTACCCAGATTTCCTCTATTAATGATAAAAATGGGTCAAAGAAATTTCACACACAGGAAATACTCGAAGTTTTCCGTGATTTTTATGAGAAACTATACACGCCTGTAGATCCATGTGACATTTCTGTATGTCAACAGTTTTTTAAATCAATTCCTACAAATACTATCTCCCATTCGGATATGATTGATCTGGGGAAATCGATTGAGATTGAAGAGATTATTCAGGCTATTAAAGCTACTCGGTCAGGGAAGGCTCCAGGGCCTGATGGGTTTCCTATTGCCTTTTACAAAACATTTACTTCCTCATTACTTCAATATCTTAAGAAGGTTTTCGATAGTTTTATCTTCTCTGGCAAGGTATCGGGTTCAGCTGCTGAAGCTACTATTGTTGTGATTCCAAAGGAGGGGAAAGATCATTCAGATCCTAAAAATTTTCGGCCAATTTCATTATTAAATATGGAAGCTAAGATTTTTGCTAAGATATTGGCCAAACACTTAGAAAATCATATTCCTAGTCTCATTCATGAGTCCCAAACTGGTTTTGTTAAAGGGAGGCTCGCCAGAGATAATATCCGAACCTTTTGTCATATTTTAGAGAAGGCAAATATTTCTTCTGTACCATCAGCGGCAATCGCCCTGGACGCTGAAAAGGCTTTCGACAAAGTCTCATGGTCCTTTTTGCAAGCTGTTTTGGAATTCCATAATCTTGGGGACTCTTTTATTAGGATGGTAATGTCTCTTTATGCGCTACCTAAAGCTAACATTAGAGTTAATGGAGCAACGTCTTCCTTTTTTAATTTGCGTCAAAGCACTAGACAAGGGTGTCCTTTATCACCTCTTCTTTTTCTATTATCTATTGATCCACTTCTTCGTTTACTCAATTTAAATCAAGGTATCAAAGGTTTCCGATTTGGTTCACATACACTCAAAACTGCCGCCTATGCGGATTATGTTCTTATCTTTTCAGAGGATATTTGTGCGGCGATCCCTGCTATTTCTCATACCATAAAAGAATTTTCATGAGTCTCTGGATATACTCTAAACAAAGACAAAACGGAAATGTTCCCCCTTAATTCGATGTGCTTTCCTTCTCATATGGGTGATTCCGGATTTAAGTGGCAATCAACTCAGATTAAATATTTAGGAATTTGGTTCTGTAAGGATCTGCCTGATACGGTAGCTTATAATGAATCCCAAATAATAGCTAAAGTTAAGGATCTTTTGTCCTCCTGGTCTCCAAAGTTTATCTCTTGGTGGGGAAGACTTCAAACTCTTAAGATGATGATAACACCGATTATTAATTTTTTATCCTCCATGTTCCATGTTACCTTTGAAGCTCTCTCCTGCTTTTTTCCATGAGATTGATTCACTTACTTCAAAATTTTTGTGGAGTGACAAACGTGCTAGAATTGCTTATAAACATCTTAGGAAACCCTATGTCTTGGGTGGCTGTAATCTGCCAGATTGGAATATGTATCAAATTGCCTTTTTAGAGTCTCAAGGAAGTCTTTGCTTTTTACCAGACTACCAGCATACACCTCCGTGGATTTATATTGAGAGACACTTGTGTTCGCCTCTTTCTACGTTTTCCTTTTTCACTGCTTCTAAATTGACTCTTGGTCATTCCCATCGTATTATCTTAGATACGATTAATGCACTAAACTTTATTGACAAAAAAGTTTCTAAACCTATTCATAATTCGAGGTGGTCCTCATTATGGTATAATCCTAGAATTGTTACTGATATTGATCCTGCTACAGTCTCTTCATGGGCTGCTTGTGGTATTAGATTGGTAAAAGATCTTTATGATTCAAATCATGAACCTCTCCCATTTTCTTTCTTGGCTAAACAATTTAATCTTACTAACATGGACTTTTATTCATTTTTAAAGTTGAAGGTTGCCCTTTCCAAAGTGTCCCTTTCTATAGATTCGATCACTGTCTCACTTCTTTCCATGTGGTATAATTCTGGACACATTGCTTCGAGAATATATACATTTTTATCTGCTCCACTTCCTTTACAGTCCACAATTACATATGATAAATGGTCTCATCACTTTGATAATGATATTTTTAAACATATTTCACACGACACCTGGCAATTCATTGGTAAGTTATCCCTACGTGATAAAATTGCTCCTTCTCTTATTCAATCTAAATTTTTTACCTTAAATCTCCTTCATTGGACCCCTGCTCGATTATATAAATTGAAATTAATGGATAATGACCTTTGTTGGAATTGTAAGTTGAAAGCAGGCACCCATCAACATATGTTCTTTGAGTGTACGTTATTACAATCTTATTGGGATTTAGTATGGAAGCATTTGTCACTGATTTTTAATATTTTGTTGGAACTCTCTTTTCCTATAATTCTATTGGGTCCATGTGCTTCTGTTATTCCTTTATCCCTTGATAATACAGATATGCAGCTATTCGATTTACTTATAGCCATTTCTGTTAAAGTTATATTAACAGAGTGGAAATCTTTTCATCTCCTGTCTTATCATACTTGGTGGGCTTGGGTCTCATACCTTCGTGGAGCGCACACCTGTGTTGAGAAGAAGCATTATTCTCCTTCCATTTCTAGTAATGTGTGGCGGTCACTTGATAACTATATGAATTTGTCCACTCAGGGATTAGTAGCTAATTACCCCTTCAATTCTATTCCTTAGGTTGTTTCTCTATATTGAAGCAGATGTTCCCACTTTTTTCCTTTCCTTTCTCTTTCTCCTTTTCCTTTCTTTCTCTTTCTCTCTTTCTTTCGCTGTTTTTTCTTTTACATTTTGATCTTACGTATCAGCAATTCAACTGGTGTATGTCTTTGCACTAGTTTACAATGTTATTATGATTCATTGCTTTTATCTGGGTTCTGTAATAATTTCTGACTTAGGGCCAGATGTAGATAACTTCAATTTAGTGTGTCCTTAATAGCGATTTTTACCGAATCGCTATTAAGGACTCGCTAAATGGAATGTAGGTAGGAATCGCTAAAATATTAGCAATTCCTTAACATTCCTTAATAACGAATCGGTAATTGAGATTCGTTATTAAGGAATACCTAGCCATTCATTCCTATGGGCTAGGAGGCCCATAGGAATGATTAGGAAGATATTCACTATTAGCGATTCGGTATTACCGAATCGCTAATAACGGAGGTATTTCAAGGGTGCCAGGGTGTCCAAAGGACACTCTGTTGCACCCTGAAATGTGCATGTGTGCACATGTGGCGCACATACATGCCCTAAGGGCATGGATGTGTGCCACATGGCACATTTGAAAAAGCAAAAAGTGCTTTTTAAAGGAAATCGCTACTTACCACCAACTTGAAGTTGGTGGTAATTAGCGATTCCTTAAGGCTCAAGTGCACTATTTTTAGTGCTACGTACATTGCATTTAAGGAATCGGTATTTCCGATTCCTTAAATGCAAGAGCAAAATAAGGAATCGCTATTTTGCGATTCCTTATTTTGCATGTAGGTATGAACTCACCTATATTGCACTCAGCCAAATACCGGTCGGTAACGCTGAAATTCTCCGAATTTCGGCGTTACCGACTGGTATTTCGCCACCTACATCTGGCCCTAAATGTATAGCATACCATATATGATGTTGTTATTTATATCTTGGATGTCCTTTGCCTTTATATACAATATATCTTACATTTTTGTTTAATCCAGGTCATTAATTTCTGATATAAAATTTGCTTTTAATTCTGTAACTCCTTGATTTTTTTTTTCTGATTTTTTTTTCTATGTGCCATTTTTAAGCTATGTTGTTTTGCATTATATTGGATATGTATTCTCTCTATTTAAATATCAATAAAATATTTGAAAAAAGATCCAGACGGTAGAAGGAAAAAGTCAGGGAAACCACGTCAAAGATGCCAAGTCTAATAGCACTGTCTGCAGTTAAGGTAATATTTTTGTTCATATGTTAATGTTATTCAAACTTGTATTGATGGTTTATTAATTGAAAGCCTTTATTATTATGATGAGCCCTCTACGTAAATGTTGTAAGCTCTGACTGCACTACTGACAGTGGTTCCAGTATAAATATGTGTACACACGTTTTCAAAGTTTAGCAATATGAGGCTATGTATAATCTTCCCAGAATGCTCTCTGGTTTGATGCAAATATTTGAAGGAGCTTGAAAGCAAGATTGATGATTCTATGCTCTCAAAATAATATGTTCATATAAAAATGAAAGCAGGAAAAAAAAAATTTCGCTAAACCACAGTGAAATTTCAGGTACAATTTCTTTGCAGCATAATTTAGTAACATGCTAGTATTTCCCAAAACTATTCATAATGGAAAATCAGTGTAACTAGTTTCAATAAGATTATGGGAAACAAAAATAAACAAGCATTGGCAAAGCCAGTAGGTCTGAAATTGGTGGTCAGCTTTTTAGTTTTGTCAATGTGTGAATTGCTTTGGCATGGTTTTGTAAAACCTTATTGATGTGGGAGCTGCTGGGCCCTCACCATTATAACAAACATTGGCAAAAGCAAAAATAGTTTTTGGTCTCAAAAGCACACACTGTGACAGTAGCTACTGGCACTGGACAAAACTACTTTGTTCCAATATGCTCCTTGTGAAAGAGCAGAATGCTGTCACTCACATTGTAGAAAGCCGATACAGAGAGAGAGAGAGAGAGACAGAATTTTAATAAACGCAAAAGGTCTTGGTCAACGCCAGACCAAATTAGGGGCCCAATTATTAAAGAAAGTCTCAAAAGTGCATCCATGGTATATGTCCTTGCATTAAGTGCAGCTATATGGCTTTCGTGAATTTCAAAGAATTTACAGAAGTAGGACAAGAAATAGTACTCCTAGAAAATATTTGTGAACTGCATTTTAGCATGAGCAAATATGCGTGTGCAGTTTTGCTCATGCGAAAAACGGAGCGTTTGCAAGTTCACTTTCCCTCCAACCACTTTTTTCCCAACTCTGGAAGAAGGTTTACGTCTGCCATTGTCAGGAGTAAATTTCCAAAATTTCTCAGTATGGGAAAAGATTAGAGAGAAGTTGTTGAAAACCCTTAAAACATGCAAGTTAGTAGGTTTGCACAGACTCCAAAGGGCATTCTAACCCTGGAACTATTGCTTACCACTACCTTCAGCCCCAGTATGTAGATCTGCGGAAACGTGGCAACATAAGGGGATTGTAAGTATTCAAACACTACTATGGTATGAGCCCTGGCAGAATCAGGTACCTATATCAGAGCTCTTATATAATGAGATTGCTGCCATAATTTGTCGCTGCACTACATGGCACCAAAAGGACAAGTGGATTTTGTTACAGGACAAGTAGATTTATGAAGCAACCTGCCCCATGGACAAGTAGATATTTGATTAAATTCCACACCCCTGCAAGAGCTAAACAAGTTTATCGCTAGAAGTAAGTCGGAATAAAACGATTTCGCACCAATTTGCGTCACTTTTGAGATGCAAACACAGCGTAAAATCTTAGTAAATCTCCCCCTCGGTGTCGTGCCTTAAAAGGAGATGCTTGAAGGCAAGGGCATGATACTAGAATATTATAGGTAGTTGAGGCATAAATGCAGGTTACAAAAATGTTGCCCATTGGAGTTGAAAAAAGGAAGCCTTCTCCCAGAGGAATACTATTTTTGTAAACAATATTTAGGAAACATACTTATGTCAGACAATATCTCTGTAGGTGATATTCTGACAAATAGGTCAAAGCAAGTCTTAGTCATGCAGCGATCTTGCGTTATCACCACTCTTCTTGATCCTGGGCAAAACTCTCAACATTCCAATTTAGAAATGAACTCATGTCACAACAATGGAAAGAGCTCACTATTCTGAACATCTCAACCAAGCAATCCTTTTGATTCTAGAATTCATGACTCATCCCACCTTCATAATCCATTTGTTCCCCTATTGTACATTCAATCAACAGCCTACTCTTCATATGTGGAATACCCTCTTTAGAAGCTTTAAAACCTCCATGGTATACTGGAAAAGTTGTCACATAGCTCACCATACCGTTTTATACTCTCTAGGGCCAAAGATGTGACATCAATGTCTTGAGCGAAGGAGTTCCTAAAATTATCAGCACTTATATTTTTATTAGCAGAGCATTGATTCTACTGTGTAATGTGGCCTATGCACAAACCCAGACCAGTTATGGGACACAAGGTTCTGAAAATAAACAAATATGTGCTGGGTCCTAGTTTTGTTCCTCTCTCAATTAATGTTTGTGAACATATGGGACAATTGGTGGATTTTAAAGCACATATCACCTATTCAAGGGTTCTAACATAGGGGCATTAAGAAAATTAGTATACTATAAACCACAGTTGCACTGCGATAGTTCGAAGAAGTTGATAGGGTTTAATGGTATCTTTACACATGTGTGATGACTCTCCCACAAGACATTTAATGGGCAAGTGATAAGTGAGGCATCTATAAACAGTACAAGTAATTTGGACCTGGTAGGATTTAAAACAAGGGTTGACAAATATACCCAATATTATCTATATCTTCTTTGATAATTTCATTTTAAAAACTTCACCAACATTTTTTCTGCATTAGTGAACAAACAGTAAGTTAAGGTTTCTGAAGGGGATACAACTTTTAGCAGAATTTTTAAGCTAAAAAATGAAATTACAGAGGGAACTTAATTTCAACAAAACATTTTATCAGGAAAAGTTTGTATTCAAAACTGTGCTCTAGGGGACGTGGGTAAGATGGTGCCCATGTGAGATTTTTCTCCCGGAGCCCCCCTGCTGGTGTGCTCTGCATTGGGGTGAAAGTCGCCCTTCCCCGGGCCTCTTCTTGCCCAGGGACGCTAGTTGGAATGGCGTTTGATCTAAACCTAAGGTGTGAGCTGCTCTGACCCGGGTAGTGCCTCCTGCCATGGGGTATTGGACTTTGAGCAGTTCGGGCAGCTGTGTTGCCAAGATGGTGGACGCTGTGGGGACCTGGGCGAGAGCATCTCAATCGGCAGCAGTTGGCTGCCTACCTTGTCACTTTACCCCCAGGTCGTCAGTAGACCGGTGCTCCTCCAACTGGGATTGAAATCCCCTGCAGCATCCGCCTGATGAACTGCAGCCCTGCACATTGCAGCAGCTAGCCGTCTGCGCCAGCCTGGGGCTGTCTCTTAAGCCTGGGTGCCTCCTGCAGTGAACAGCTGTGCATACCTGGATGGGGGTGATGCCTCAACCACCTCCCTGCGGCCCACCGTAGATTGCTGTACTACTCTGCTGCTCCCAGCTCTCCATCTACCTGGAGTAGCCAGTACCTGGACCCAGGGACCGGGAAAGAGCCTCGTGAATGGCATTTCCGCCACCCATGGGGAGCTAGGCAGATGGGTACATGGTGGGCCTGGCGAGGCCTAGAGGGATTTCTTAATTGCCCGAACTCTCACCTGCACAATGACTTACTGCAGGAGGCCGTTCTTGGCTTAGCGCCTCCCCACCTACTTAAGCGCCCCAGCAGCCTGTGCTCTGTAAGCTGGGGAAACACCTGGAGGAGTCGACAGCCTTGGGCTTGTTTGGTTGGGCCTTTGCATGCAGAGCAAAAGTGCTGGGCCACGCTGAGGCCTCCCAATTGAAGTTTCCATCACACTGCGAAGGAATCCTACTCCTTAGCTTCAATCAGTGCCATTGTGAGCCCTTTAAGACCCCTGAGAGTTTCCTCTCATTGCCTGCACCCTGCCCTTTGCCCTGACTTAGGAGAATGGGCATATCTGGTTACGCTCACCCCCAGAAACAATTGGCCTACCACGAAAGGTTCACCCCGTCTCCCATGTCCTTAAGCAGACAATCTGGACTGTGCAGCACACGGCAGTGGTTTCTTTTTTGCCTGGGGTGCTGCTTTCAGCCCTCCATTGACTGCACCTCCTTCTGTTTCATGAGACACTAGTGGGGGACGCAGGGTTCTGAGTGTTCTGCCTACCCCCTGGTGCTACCGGACGCCCTCCACACTTCAGTGATTCTCTCTTTTGCTGGGCTAGGAATTTGTCCATAACACTACCATGACCTCCCAAAGCAACCCAAAAAAGGACACCACCCATAAGGATATGTTTGCTAAAAATCCGGCAAAGAACTCAGACCAGAATAGAGAAGCATCTCGGACACAGCCTCATCTCGGTGAGACTGCGACAGGAAGCTGCTACAGGGCAGACGCACCTGTAACAAGGGCATTTCTGGAAAAACTCATTGGGACCCTCAGGAAGGTCCCAAAGAACATAGTGACAGAAATGAAAGACCTCAGGCGAGATCTTGGTCACCTGGGTCGGCGAGTGGACTCGGAACAAATGCCAGGAACTTTTTGAGCTATGAGACAAGAACATAGAGCTTCATTATCAGCTAGAGGATCTCGAAAATAGATCTCTGGATGCTAATATCCGCATAAAAAAGGGCCCTTGCAGGCTGTACCTGGAAAATTGGAAGACTATGTTTATATTGAATTTACTTGTAAGTCCCTTGTAAAGTAGTATCCCATATACCCAGGGTCTGCATATTAAATGATACTATTGGGCCTGCAGCGCAGACCGCGCCACACAAAGAAGTAGCCATTCAAACCTGTCTCAGGCCTGTCACTGCAGTGCCTGCGTGCACAATTTACTGCCACATTAACTTGGCATTTAAAACTACTTGCCAAGCCCAGAACTCCCCTTTTATTACATATAGGCCACCCCAAAGGTAGGCCCTAGGAAGCCCTATGGGCAGAGTGATGTGTAAGTAGAAGGTAGGAAATGTGCCTTTATTATGTGGTATGTCCTGGTAGTGACAAACAGTCTTTTTTGTTTCTCACTACTGTAAGTAATACTCCTCTCATAGGCTAGAGTGGGAATTCCCTCATATATGTTTTAGTGCTAATTCCTGATCTGTAAGGAGTAGCGCTGCCATGTTTTGGTATGTTTAGAATGGTAGTGATCAATCATGCTTACTGGAGTAGGTGGATTTTTACGACTATTTTAAAAATGCCACTTTTAGAAAGTGGGCCTCTTCTCTGTGCTTATAACTGTGGCCTAAAGGACTCACTGGATTGCTTTTCTGTTAGTTGTCCTGCTGCCAGCTACTCCTTAACTTTGCTTTCACCAGGTGCTGTGGTACTGCCAGGAGGAACCACCATTTGATTCTCTTGCCTGGCGTGTGCTGGCCAGCCTGCCTGTTAGTTTGCTGGAGAGGCTGCCTCCCCTGCTTTGCACTCAAATGATCTCCAAGGGGCCCCAGAGTGCGGTGGGTGCTGATTTCTACCCCTTATCTTACTCAAACGAGTGCCCGGGGAGCATTTTATACTGGCACTTCCTACTCATCACTAAGAGCATTGTGAGTGCTACTCTTCCTCTCAGTGCATGGGAAGTGGCCCCTTTCTAAACCGGCGCATGGTGAGTGCAGCACCATGCCCCTGGGACCGGCACGTTCCTGAAGGGACTCATGTCAGTGCAGAGGTCGAGTCACAAGCCTCCTCTTGCTGTGAGCGATGTGCCGCCAGGACCATGTTGCCCAGCTGCCCCCGAGTAACCAACGTCGCTGGCCTCGCTCTACACAAAAAGTGCATGCTGAGCCTTGACTCTGCCGGGCAGGCTGCCTATCCAACGAGGGATTCCCTGGATTAAACCCTAGCCATCACTTGTGGGAAGGAACCACCACCGGCGTTATTGGTGGTCCCTCTGAAGAGGAACCGCATCAAGGGGAAGTACAACCCTACAGCTGCCCCATGAGTTTGCGGGCCACTGCCTTTAGCTGGCTCGATTGAGTCTCAACGCACCAACATACGGGGTGTGTGCCCCCCTCTTACCTGGTACCGTGCCTGGGAGGGCACTGGGGCTTATTCAGCAGTGGTCTTGCGTGGTAAGTCCTCAACGGAGGCTCCCTGCACCGGACTGGGTTGCTGGGGGATAATTACCGTAATGAATGTAGTAGACACACAGGTGATCCTTTGGCCTACGATGTAAGCCTAGCTACCGCAGAATAACTAATAGGAATGCAGGAACAATGCACCCTATACATCTATAGTGACATTTTGGTAATTGAAGAGCCTTTTTTTTAATAACAAACTGCATTACTTGCACAGTATATTGTGATTCATTTGCTTGTTCCTAACCTGCTTTTTAGTGCGTGCAATAAGGTGGATATGTTGTGATTCATGTACTACGGGGATATGTGATGATTCCTGTGATTTTATAACCTGCTGCATTTCATGCCCTAAGTGTTCATTGATGTTAGGATGCATGTTGTCTGTGCCTTATATTGCCCAGAATCACAACAAGTACCACTTAAATAACTACATTGAATGCACAGTATTTATTATGCCTGGTCTACTAATGGGATTTATGCCATGTTGATCTTGGTTTACTTCGAACTATGTTTTATGTACAATATAATCTATATATTTTTCTATAATCCTGTGTGGAGTCTCTTTTGTGGTGTATTTATTGTGTTACTGGTATGAGTGTGCTGCACAAATGCTTTACACATTGCCTTTGATGATAAGCCTGACTGCTCTGCACCAGCTACCAGGGAGTGAGCACAGGTTATCTTTGGTGTGTAACTTACTTGCCCTGATTACAGTGGTAGACTCTTCCTGGCTTAAATGCATACCCTAGCCAATCAGAAATCTCATTTTCTAACAACCACATAACCGCAATGCATGCAAGGGATCTATGTTTGTTTCCTGATCCGTTTGGCCTTTGCTGGACTCCACATACTCATTTATCTATGAATAACATACTTAGCCGCAATGTCAGGGGTCTTAATGCACCAGTGAACCATCTTGCACTCCTTTCTTTCCTCAGGGATGCTAAATGCGACAAATGACTTATACAAGAAATGCATTTGCTCAAAACCAAATGGAAGTGTTTACGTTCAAGGTGGTTTGACCACCAATACTTCTCCTTGGGTCAAAAGAAGAAGGAAGGGATGGCAATCCTAGCAATCCTAGTTGCCTGGCAGACGCATATCGCTGTGCATCAATCTGAAGTGTCATAGACTCACATTGGCGAATCTCTATGCCCCCAATGAACACCAGGCAGCTTTCCTTAAAAACGCAATAGGCCGCCTCCTAACCACCCCAGACATGGACATCATTATTGGGGGTGACTTTAACATAGTAGTTTATTCACAGCTGGATAGAACCATCCAACAGCCGGGGCAGACTGGTGCTCTTACACATGCTGATAAACAATGGCTGGCAGATGTGGGGCTGACAGACGTGTGGTGACAGGACTACATCTTCTTCTCTGCAGCACACCAGACGTATGCCCGAATTAATTTCTTCCTCACTTCCCCTACGCATCACTAGTGCAACTGTATCAGTGGATATTGGCGCAGATGCCCTTTCGGACCACTCCCCTATCATCCTCAGATACGCACCTCCTAGCCCCACACCGCCTCCCCGCACTTGGCGTCTTAATGCTAAGCTCCTCACCTATGAAAAAACACTCACTGAACTCACGGCCACAATTAACTCATTCTTGGCTACTAATGACATGCTAACCACACCTATAACACCGCTGTGGGATACATTTGAAAGCCGTAGTACGGGGTCAATTTATTGCTATAGTGGTCCGTCTTAATAAAGATAGGTGCACTCTGTGAGCCCACATGGAGACTAAAGTCAGGGAATTAGAAGAATCGTATCAAAGCATCTGCTCGTTTGCAGCACTGTGTTAACTTACTGCATCTCGCAAGCAACTAGGGGCCCTAGATATGGATAGGGCAGAATATGCCCTGTTGCGCATGAAACAGAAATAATATTTAGGAGGGAACAAATCGGGATGCTTACTGGCCCACCGCTTCCCTTCCCAAGCTGTACAACATAGGATGGATGAACTGGTAGGTTCTGATGGCACTCCAAAACATCAGGACGAACTGATCATCCAGGAGTTTGAGCATTCTTATGCCGTTTTCTACTCAGCTGAGTATCTCGATGCTGAGAACATTGACGCCTATCTGGTGCTGATCCCTCTAGCCTGCATCCCTCAAAAACATATCTCCACTTTTAATAGAGACATTACTCCCAATGAAGTCCTTATTCTGTAAAACGTCTACAATCCGGTAAGGCCACTGGGCATGATTGGTAAAGCACAGATTTCTATAAAACATTTGGCCCATTGCTAGCCCCCATACTTGTGTGGTTATACAATGCCTTTAGTACTACCAGTACCCTGACAACGCAACTCTCTATGAGCACGGTAATTCCCAAGCCCGGTAAGGACCCTAAGCACTGCTCCTCCTACTGCCCTATTTCATCAATAAATGTGGGCGCTAAGATCCTTATGGACGTCCTGGCAAATAGACTGGCTCTCTACATGCAAGGCCTGGTGGACCCCGTTCAGACTGAGTTTATACCTGAGAGGTTCTACAGTGATAACACAAAACGTATCTGTCATCTCTTAGACAAGACTTAGCGCTTCTGTACACCGGCCCTACTCATCTCTATCTATGCAGAGAAGGCCTTTGATCGGGTACATTGGCCGTATCTTCACTCGGTGTTGATGTGGTTTAGCCTATGTCTACAGTTCTGTTTGTGGATCCAGTGTAGCTATACCTCCCCTGAGGCAATGGTGAGGTTTAACGGGATCTTCCCCCATCCCTTTCAAATCTCCAGGGGCACTCAACAGGGCTGCCCCCCCGTCACCCTTACTATTAGCCTTATACATTGAGTCCTTTGCTGAACGGATAAGTAATAATCCAAACATCACAGGTATAGCCATGGGGGCAGGGATCACAAAGCAGTGCTATACACCAATGATGTATCACTAGTTTTGATGAGAGAACTGGTGGCCTTTGGTGGGGCCTATGGTCTCCCAGGGGATAGGGTCCCTGGGCCTGCAGATACACCCCACACCTGGACATACTGTAGAGGACAACTATGTGGCGCTCCTGACGAACGCCCGCTCAGATCTATCTAAGTGGAAGGGGTACAGCCTCTCATGGCTGGGACGTTTAGTGGCTGTCAAGATGGAACTTTTACCAAACGTTCTATATATTATGCAAACTTTACCACTCACACCCCCACCCCACGGACACTTGATAGGTTGCACCGTCTTACTTGGGAAAACATATGGGACAGAAAGAAGGCGTGGATGGCAAAGACACAGGAATACCTGTCTCAATCGGATGGAGAACTTAGTATCTCCAATCTAGTGGGCTGTTATCAGGGGGTGCAACTGTGTTATATGGTGGAGTGGTCTTGCCTAGTAATGAAAAGCACTGGTGTTTTATCTACCAAGCAGTGGCAGGCATCCATATTTGGAAGTTCCCATGGCTTCCAAAACCACACAGGCCAGCCGGGGGTCTATATTTCACCGGTACTCCCAGCCACCATGGGAGTTTCGAATAGGGTGCAAATCTAGCGGGGACTATTCACTTCCACTTCTCCCCAGACACCTATTATAGGCGCACCTTTACTGATGAAGAATGGCGCGATATTCTCTATGCGCCAGTGCTTCGGCCCGCAGTACCTCCAGCAAAGAAATGTTTCTTAAAATTGCACATTATTGGTATTTTACACTAGCCGGGTTGCCCAGGGGAAAGTGTGTGGGGACAGTACATGTTGGCAGCACTGTGAACAGACAGGCACCCTTTCACACATTCTTTGGCAATGCCCCAAAAAAAGATCCTTCTGGAGTGAACTATTAGCTGCGGTGGATGAAATTTATGCCACAAACATAACCAGGTTTCCCAGCTACATCTTTCTGGGATTCCCAAACCCTGTGACATACCCCTTAAAATCGATAGAGGGGCAGGCCATTTCTCTAGCACTGGGAACCACCAAACAGCTCTTGCTCTCCTGCTGAAGCTCAGATGCAATCCCAACACAATTGGACTGGCTGCTCAAACTATGGGAACTGCTGGGACTAGACAAATTGACGGCGGGGGCGCCATGCATCCGGTATCTGTCAGATGAATTTGGAGAACTGACCTGCCCAATATATCTGTGAGGTCTCCGCCTGACTCACCAAGACTGTATGCCTACCTAAACCGGCAGATGGTGGGTTGCCCTCCACCTCACTCAAATCCTCCTCCACCATTCCTGTCATGTGGCTTGGGTCTCGTCTCCCTCAGGTTGTTAGCTCACACACCCACACCTTCTCATACCCTATCCTGATTGGTCTCCCTTCTGTCACTTCCTATCCTGCCCTCACATGTTATAAGTTAAATAGATGCTAATGGATATAGGTGGACTGATTGTTGTACCTTGTAACCTATATTAATAATCTTAAACCTTAAAACTGTGCTCTAAACCCTGCACATCTATATATGTGGAATTTAAACATTGCACAACCTTCACACACACACACACACACACACACACACACACAAATATCTGCTTTCCACCTAAACTTGAGAACTACCCAGAGTTCTCGGCTTCTTTTCTGCATAATTTATGCGTCACTCTATGCCTGAAAGGGTATTGTTTTGACTATACTGGGTGCTCCCTGGTGTCTGGACAAAGCTATACCTCTCTGAAGAGCTCTAATGAGAGCGAAACACGTGTCAGGGGTTGCTTTTATTCATCTCAGTTTGACTTGGTTGGTATTTTAACAATTCAGAGCTGTAATACTGTGCTTGGAGTGGTAAAAGGTTTTTGTCATTTTACAGCTCGGCATGGATAGCACTGTGCTAGTCCTATGCTTAAAAATGTTGCTGTAGAAATGGCAAAAGACTTAGGGGCATATTAGCAAGGAGTTGCGATATTTATCGCAAAACGCGCTTAGCGCGTTTTTTGTTAACGCCGCCTATCGCTGGAAATTATCGCTGAGATAACACCCTATTAGTAAGGTTTATCTCCATAGCGATATTATTTCCAGCGATAGCTGCAAAATGCGAGAATATCGCTGGAAAACCAGCGATATTCTTGCATTAACGCTAAGGTGGATTCAGCATTAGAATCCACCTCCTATACCTTAAACAGGTAAGTCATAGTCAGTAGCAGGTGTTAAAATCTAGCGATAAACGCGCTTAGCGCGATTTATTTTATCGCTTCGCCTGCCTTGATAATAGGGGTTAGTGGTGTTAGCGACTGTTTACAGTCGCTTTTAGTGGGGAACGCCTACCTTGCATGTCATTAGCGATAAATATCGCTGACATGCAAGGCGATGTAATTCCCGGCCTCTAACGCCTGAAAGCTGTCGCTAACGCCTGTTAGCGACAGCTTGCTAATAGGGCGTTAAAAATATCGCTGATTTAGCGGCAAAAAGTGCCGCTAAATCGGCGATAAAGCCCTTGCTAATATGCCGCTTTGTCCCTTTCTATCTCTGCATTGATGGCACTGTGGTAACCCTATGCTTAAAGACTTTGATAGAAAAGCAGACATTTGAGGTGAGCAAATTTAGAGTGTTGCTAGTGTTGAGGGTTGCTAGTGTTGAGGGTGCTCTATACAGGAGCTGCTTTCCACCTAAACTTGAGAACTACCCAGAGTTCCCTGCTTCTTTTTCAGGAAGTGTTGACAGCCATCTTGAGACTCGGCTTGAAGCAGAGTCCCAGAAAAAAAAGTAAAAAATAAATAAAAGGAGGCAGGGTAGGAATACCCTGACCCCCAAGATATGGGGAGGGTCCCTAAGGGACCCTACCTGGGGTAAAAAGCTATTTTTTTTAAATATTGCAGCAGATCCGCAAACCTGAGACAAAATAAAAAAATAAAATACAAACACGGGCTCTCACACTTGCTTTAAAATAACCCCTGTGTGGGCTGGGGGCATATGCAAATTATAGGAGGGGGTCAGGGGACCACCACCTCCCCAGGGCTAATTTCATTATGAATACGGGCGGGCCCAATGGACCCACCCGCAGCCCTGCAGCCCCGGGGACCCACACCTCCCCAATGCTATTTCTTCTTATGTGGGGGGGCTCACAGAGCCCCCCGTGCCCTGGGGACCACCACCTCCCCGGGGCAAATTTAAACAATATTGGGGGGCCTCGAGAACCCCCCTGCCCTAGGGACTGCCACCTCCCTGGGGCTTATTTCAATAGTATGGTGGGGCTCACTGTTTTATTAAGTAATGCGGGGGAGGCCATAGGGCATCGCCCGCTGTCCCAGGGACTGCCACCTCCCCAGGGAGACATACAATAATTAAAGTAGTCCATTGCAGACCACCGGCCCCGTGGACCACCACCTCCCTGAGGCAAATTTGAATCCTGGAGCCCTAGAGGGCCGTCGGGACCACCAACCCCCAGGGCTGGTTCCAGCAATGTCCTGGGGTGCCCACCCTCAGGACATTGCAGTTTGCTATGGCATGGTGGGAGCACCATGCCATAGCAAACAGTGTGCTTTGCTTTGAGCCAGCGAGAGCATTTTGCCCTCGCTTGCTCAAAGAGGAGCACACTTTGCTTTTACACACAGGAAGCTGCATGTCAGCAGCTCCCTGTGTGTAAAAGAAAAACCGGCTCCAGTATAAGGCGGTGAGCCAGCAGGGGCCTTCAGCCTCCACCGCGGTCCCCAACAAGGTGGCCATGCCCCGGGGGATGGTGTCTCCCGGGCCGAAGTTGGTCCGGGGAGGGAGGACGTGTGGGCCCCCCTTCCCCATTAAAAATATATATATATATGTTAAGGCCTGGCCCTTGGGGATGGGGTCCCCGGACCAAAATCGGCCTGGGGAGGGGGGCCGTGCAGCCACCCTCCCCTTTTAAAGAAAAAAAAAGTATAAAGGCCTGGCCCCGGGGAATGGGATCCATGAGACCGAAATTGGCCTCGGAGGGGGGCCACGTGGCCCCCATCCCTTTTAAAAACATAAATACATTTTTTAACAGGGTCATGCCTGGGGGACAAAGTCCCCAGGGCCGAAGTTGGCCCAGGGAGTGGGGCCGCATGGGCCCCCCTCCCCATTAAAAAAAAAATATATATATTAAGACCTGGCCTTGGGGGATGGGGTCCCCGGGTCTGAAATCGACCTGGAGAGGGAGGCCGTGCAGCCACCCTCCCCTTTTAAAAAAAAAAAGTATAAAGACCTGGCCCCGGTGGATGGGGTACCCAGGGCCAAATCCGGCCTGGGAGGGGGACCATGCAGCTCCCCTCCTGTTTCATTTTATTAAACCAATAAAAAATGGGTCAGGCCCCGAAGGATGGGGTCCTCAGGGCCCAAAATGGTCCAGGGAGGGGGTGGGAGGGCATGCAGCCCCTCTTCCTAGAAAAAATTTCAAAGGAGACAGCTCACTGGAGGCCTTGCCCCCTTTCTCCACTACTCCGCAAACGCACCTCCTGGCGCGATCTTGGTTGGGGGATGAAGTACCCTTGGCTGCTGAGGGTCCTTATGGGCCAACAAGACCTCCTGTTACCTCCAGAAAGGCCCACACAGTGGGATTGCTTGGAGGTGGTTGGGGGCCACGCCCGCTTTATCCACCACTCGGCAAATATGCATCTAGGTGCACTGCTGGTGGGGGGTCCGGAGCCAAGATGACTAGGAAGACAAAGGAAGGCAGGTCTAGATGTGCGCTATATGACAGTGACAGGATCGGCACCCTTTGAGCCTTAGGTAGGAGCTGGGCAGAGCCCCCATGTCTGGGTCTTGGAGGATCCAAAGCCATAATAGTCTGTATCTTGGGCTGAAAAGGCTGAACTTTATCTCCACAGACCCAGTGGCCCAAGTACATAACTGATCTCTGCCCTATCTGGCACTTACTTGCCTTGATAGTAGGGCGGCCCATCGCAGGGCGTGAAACACTTTCTGGATGTGGTGCAAGTGGTCATCCCAGTGGGAGCAGAAAACAGCCATGTCATCCAAGCAGGCTGCATTCAAGATTAACAGCCAAGGCAGGACCCAGTTAACCAACCTCTGGAAGGTGGCTGGCACTTGTTAGTAAAAGGGCATCATCTTGAACTGAAAGTGGCCCTCTGGTGTGGAAAATGTAGACTTCTCCTTGGCTCCCTCAGGGTGCTCTGCCAATTTCAATTTTATTATTTTATGTTTGATTACTTAAAATCATTACATGTATGTAGCATAAAAGAATGGTTGGATACATAAGTGATACCAAAATACATTCTTAAAAATTACATAAAAATTAACTATTAAAAAAGAATGTTTCCCTTAAAAAAACTGGGGTTTTAGGTAGGGGTGGACAGAGCTAACGAAGTTGCACTACGCGGAATTCCACGGAGTTCCATAAAAACTCAGTGGAATTCTGTGGAGTTCCGCTCTGCCCATAATGACCCCCTGTCTTTCTCTCAGGTGTTTATGATGAGAGCCCTGCCACCCTTCACCCTGCTGGCACTCCTGCTGTCCCCGTGGCATACATTGGCCCACCTTACCTTCAGCACTCGGACACAGCCTTCAACCACTTGGCGCTAGACCGAGAGACAAGCGTCCTATTAGTCGGCACTGTGATCCGCCTCTTCCACCACTCGCCTGACCTGGAGATGGTGGGGCACTCAACTGAGTGCCCATCTTCTCTACTTACTTTCTCCCGGCATAGGCCCAAGACACAGCTGGAGTATGACAGCTATGTGGCGAGGGTGTGTGCAAAGACACAAGAGAGGGGGCTTATCACTGGAGCACACGAGGGGGGCGAGAGCAGGCAGGAGGGGGAGAGAATCCATCTCAAGTATGATGCAGGTCCGGGTTCGTCAGTATTATTCGGGCTTGAAGGCATCTGCTCCAAGGCGCAGAGAGATCCGCGCCTTTCATCCAGGAGCTGAAACTAAGAACTAGGAGTGTGAGGCAGAGGAAAATTCTATCATGCAGCGGAGTCAGATTTTTTTGTCGAACTCCGTGCTCCCAGCGGAGCACGGAGTTGGCAAAACTCCGTAAACTCCACTGGGAGAGCGGAGTTCACCGCCCACCCATAGTTTTAGGCTTGTGTCCTCTTAGCCAGTTATCTTCCAGGTCCTGCTCAAGTTCCACCCAGTAGGTGGAACTGTAGACAGTGCGGCACAGATGCCATCTACGAATTTCTCCACCCTTGCAAGGGACTGAGGGGTGTTATCAGAAAAGCACATGTCTGCGACCTCCCTGCAAAGTCTTAGGCCGTTTGCTCGACAGAGAGGAATTAGGAGGCAACGTCGATTGTTAGCAAGGTGGGGGCAACAACACAGCAGGTGGAGTCTGGACTCAGAGTGGTAATGACATAGCCTACAGGAAGATAACCCGTACCTGCGAACCCAGAGTGGATTAAGTCTACGATGGGCAGTGCTAGGAGTCTCATGTAAGTCATTTTTGTTTGAGCATGAGCAGACAGGGATTACTTGTAGTAGCCTGGGCTTTCCTCTGAATATTGGAGGTATTCAGTGCTCTGTCGAGTGACCTATGTTGGAGCCTTTCAATGTCCCTTTCTAATGAGGCTTGTGTAGCTTGTGCATTAACTGCTTTTTTTATGCAGGCAATTTGTTACTTCGATCTTCAGGACACTGCTGGGTAGCAATAGCTGTGTGTGCCAAAAATAGTTTAGAGTTGGGCCTTTAGTGATGGGGCTGATGCATGCAAGTTCCTGATGTAGTATTTCATTATATCACAGAGGCAGGTGAGGTCCGGACCTAATAGACCCAACTCCAGCCTCATCTTCGCCCTCCTTACATGCCGGGGGTAGCTGGAGATTTTTTTGCAGGCCATTGTTTGGAAGTTCGTGAAGCAGGAGTTGGGCTTCCCAAGGAAGGCTAAGTGGCCATAGTTCAGGGCAGGTACAAGCTTAGCTCGAAGGACGTTTAATATTGGGTCAGCTGTTGGGCTTTATAGCTGGTAATTTAAACATTTCAGACTGTGGTTAACCCCAGATCCCTTGGTTCAGAGATGTTTGAGGTGTGTCCCTAGTTTGGCCCTTTCATTGAACCAGACTCCCAAGGGCCTGATTCACAGAACTAACTTACGTCAAAAACGTAAACGTAAAGTTAGTACTTTTAGGTATTCACAGAAGTTAGTAGTCCTAACTTTAGGACTCCTAAATGCCTTCTGTGAATACCGAAAGTCTTAAAGTTAGGATTTTACTTAACTTTACTACTCCTAAACTGAGAAAAATCCTAACTTTCAGACTTTCGGTATTCACAGAAGGCATTTAGGAGTCCTAAAGTTAGGACTACTAACTTCTGTGAATACCTAAAAAGTACTAACTTTACGTTTACGTTTACGTTTTTGACGTAAGTTAGTTCTGTGAATCAGGCTCCCAAGTGATTATAACTTTTACAGGTGGATATTTTCTAGTCTTCTAATTGCCATTGTGCAAGTTTCTTATGGGGCTATTTGCTAAACACCATTATTTTGGTCTTTGCCTGATTCACCAGAAGTTTATTCTCTAGGTTAAAGTGGTGGAGAGCATTGAGGGCCCTCTGTAGGCCAGTTTGAGTATGTTCATTGATGGCGATGTCTGCATATTGCATGGTCTGCATATGTGTTCTCCCCAATCTTGGGATGATTAAACGGGCACCTTCCAAAGATTTGAGTAGATCGGTGGTATGCAGAATAAAAAGTAACGGGGAAAGCAGGCAACCTTATTTCAGGCCATTATTAGATGGAATTATTTCCATGGTGGGGCTGGTTTTTATCCTAACCCATGTGCCCTGGTACAGGGACATTACGGCTTTGCGGAGTTGAGTCAGGATCCCCCAAGAATTTAATTTGTGCCATAATGTACCCCGGTACACTCTATCAAATGCTGCACTATAGCCACAAAACAACAGAATAAGGGGGTTGCTTGGCCCGTGTTGCTCGACTAGACAAGAAGGCCAAAGCTAGGATGTTATCAGTGGTTGAGCAGTCTGATCTGAATCCTGACTGGGAAAAGGGGAGGATGCTATTTTCAGCTGCTCAGGCTTCCAGTTCCCCCAGTAAGATTTGAGCAAAAGCTTTAGCATTGAGATACAGCTAGGCTATCAGTCGACAGTTGTCCGGGTTTGTGCGATCTCCCTGTTTGTATATTGGGTGGAGAATTCATCCTTTCCATGACAGCCGGATTGAGGCTGTGAGAAGGGCGTGATTGAAGAGAGGCGTGAAAATCCCAGATTTAAAAATGCAGATTTAAAAATAACTGTAGGATTCCCATTGGGTCCTGTTGCCCCATCGTTTTTCATTTGCTTGATGGTGACAATAACTGAGGCATCTGAGATGTAGGGGACTTGTGTGTCTGGGCGATGAAGGGGCCCTGATAGGCCCGGTGTTCTTATTTCCCACGGGTCTGGGAAGTAGAGCTGCTTAACTTATTTGGCCCATACACAGTCTGCTACACCAATCTCCTTTGACTGGGTTTAATTGCTCAGTTAGTTGATATGCCTCCAAAACTGAGCTTGGTTCTTATCTTTAGGGAGGGTAAAGATTCTCAGCCATTCAGCTTCAACCTGCTTAGTTTGATCTAGCCAGACGCTTTTCCTGTGTTCAGCTTGGAGAGCTGAAAAGCTTTGCCCTGGACTGTTTTTTCACCTCTCCGTTTTTCCTTTAGGGCCTTTCGAAGTCTCTGCTTGCTTGCCAACGACTCCTTGGCTTCTGTTGATGAAGCCAGGCGTTGAGAATTAGTCTCCCACCGATGGGAGATAGCTGGGGCACCCCTCAGTGCCAGTTGTAGGTCCATTAGAAGGATAGTCCAGTGTTCCCACAGGGCCATGGGACTTAAGGACTTAAGGCTGTGATGAGAAGTTCTTTTAATATTATCCAGGCAGTCAGTTTTGGGACAAGGTTTCCTGTCCATTTTATTCTGCGAAGAACTTTGTGACTTTCCTAGCCTGTTGGTGCTTCCAGTGACATGAGTTGGAATGCTGCTTCACTGGAAAGTGTGGCAATTGCTCGGAGAAGACTCCTTCCAGTTGTCTACATCGAAGTAGCAGAGATCAGAGGACAGCAAGCTGCTGATCAAATTGTAGTTGATGGATGAAATGTTCCTGTACATAGGGAGGGGGAGCCATGATTGGTCTTGGACCTGTTTGATGGTATGTGCGGAAATTAGACAGTGACTGTCCAGAAGGATTTTCAGCGAGATCGTGATCTGCTAATACACTGACGTCAAGTCAAAGGCACTGAAGAACTTGACATCCCCCAACGATTAATGAGCTCATCAGCTCTGGGCAAAGCGTGAACATACGTCTTGGAGACTCAGTTGAGGCTCCTGTAATCCACACAGAACCTAACTTCTGGGGCACTGCCCAGTAGGGCAGCCTTGGGTACCAGTACCACTGGCCTAGACTAGGGACTACAGGAAGGCTCAACCACCCCAACCACCCCCATATCCAACATCCTTGCTTTCCTTGTTGTCCCATGTCCCATGTCCATCTCCTGGATATACCAATCAGCGAACCCTTGAGTAAGTGAGAAAAGAGAGGCGTACTGCCCCAACAAGTGGCAGCAGTTCCTCTTGTAGGGGAGAGTACAAGTCCTTCCACTTACTCATCTTCCTTCCTGGAAGATACTAGGTCTGGGAGGGGTTCACTCTCCTCACCATCATCTGCCAACACGAGCATAGACACTTCAGTCCTCTCGAAGTTGCACTTGAGGCAGCTCACATGCAGGATCCTTAGGGGTTCCTGGATGTCTTCAGCTCAACCAGGTAGGTGACCACCCCTTTCCATTCCTTCACCTCATAGGGCCCGGCCCACCGTCTTTCAAGTCCCTGGTTTCGACTGTCACTGACTCAAGTATTTTGATAAAATGTCAATGTCCTTGAAGAACTCTAAAAATATTTGAGCGTCATTCTACACTAAGGTATTCAAAATGTTGTTTGCTTTTTTTATAATTTGACTGTTACAATGACGTTCTGATATTCTCATTTCTAAGGAGTTAATGGCTAGGCAGCTCTTTTGAGAATCTGAAGCTCCCATTTCTTTTACTTCCTGATTTTTCTGATTGTTAATAAATCAGTTACTCATGACTTTACATCCAGCCAATGCCATAACTTAGGCACACCAGTGCTTTGTGAAAACAACCAAAGGAAAGGTCCATTGTCTGAAAATCCTCTGACAAAACCATCCTCAGAAATACCTGTGAGGTAGTCTTTTTATTCTTCTTTTGTGGACCATCATCGTGCATCAGTTCCCTTCACTCTACATCTAGATGCATTCAATTGGTGAAAATGGACCTGCCTAAAATGAAGTGGGTAATAATCATTCTCGAGCTGCAAAATGTTTGGTAGGATAAATTAAGGTGAAAGTAATTTACAGAAACAAAACTGTGAGTGAGGAGGGAAAAGATTTTGAAAATTGATGGGTATATTGTACAAGCATGCCCTGTTTAAAAGACCATTCAATGCTCTTGAATTAAGTTAATGAGAACAGCTAATGGGCCAGATGTACGACGCGCAAAATAGCGCCTTGCAAATTGCGAGTCTTTTGCGACTCGCAATTTGCGAGGCGCCATTTTGCATGTACAACAGTGTGTTTAACACTGTTTGCGATTCCCAATGCGGTCGCAAATTGCGAGACTCATGAATATTAATGAGCCTCTCGCAATGTGCGAGCCCATTGGGAATGACAGGCCCTCCCAGGGATGGTGGCCTGCAGGGCTCAGCAGACCACCATTGTTGTATACTTTATAGGGTGTCCATAAACGGGCTTTCTAGAATCATGACCTTATATAGGCACAATCCAACTTGCCCTTATATAGGCATAAAATCCCAGACCTTATTTAGGCATAAACCATGCATACCAAATACAGGCATGGATTCCGACATCCGTCCACCCTAGCGTCTCAACGAGTCCATGAAAAACAGACCCTCAGGCTGCGGGAGTTTCCCTTGCCCAGGACTATTGATTTCTTCAAGGACTCATACATTATGCATGAACCTCTATTCCTTAAGGGATTCATTCATGACGTCTTTCGCTACCCAACTCACGTCAATGCTAACATTTTCAGGTATAAATATACCTTCCCAAACCCCTGTAAATCAGAGGAGACCTCGACTTCAGAGGAGCCCGATTCCCAGCCGGACGCACTGAGAAGATGCTGTCATTCCTGCACGCAGAGAGTCCAGCTTCCAGTGATCTAACTTCCCTTGCGGGGTGTTGGAGTTCGAGTCCGGAAAAGAGATTCCTACCTCTCTCATTCTTCAGGTATGGAGCAGACTAGAACCTAGAGGGACTCTTGGCATACTAGACTCTGGCATACTAGACTCTTGGCATACTAGACTCTTGGCATACTAGGCGTAACTTACTCTTAGTATACTCTAGTCAGGAATACAGCACCTACTTCTACTTCTCCCTACACCTAGGAAAGGTTAGGCACACTGGGTAGAACTAGGATAGAAACGCATCGTATGAGTACTCGCATTTTTAGGCTGTGTCATTTTATGTAAATGCATATATGCTGAAAAGATAATGCTAACGCAGTATTATTTATTTTTACTGCTCACCTTGTACATCATTTATCTCGCATACTGTCTTGTGATCGTAACAGCACATCTAACTTACAACAGAAACAAGACTGTTCAATAAACCTTTTATTGAAACGCCCGTCTGGTTATTTCTGTGTAACTTTGAGGAGTAACTGAATCCTGCACAACTGAGCTGAGTGAAATAGTTATCTATTGTTTCTACGACTCTGGGACACATCCTGATTCTGTAAGGGAAACACAGTGGTCATGTTTTGCGGCTGCCAGAAACTAATCCCTTCTTGTCGTCAAGAAGTTTCTAGTGGCCTCTGAGCTAGCTGGCACAAGTAATTAAGTTTAATATACTCGATAGGGACATACCGACCTTAGTCCTATGTCAAACCTATAGGATATATTATTCCAATGCGCAGAGCCTATAAGGGAAATAGGAGCTACACTACATGGCGCCCAACGTTTGGTAAGGCAGTAATTCAACGTTAGATACTGAGTAACTCAGCTGTGCATAATATTCTTTTCTCTCTCAGAGACCCCTACCCATATACTCCAAAAGACGTCTGGAGTGGGCAGGGATAGTATCCGCCACGGCTACATAGGGCAGTACCCTATATATTAGCTGTTTGGTTTGCTCAACGTTGAAGGATACAGTGTTCCACAATATTGTGCACCTTATCTTTGTTTCCTTGAAATTTGTTTTACATATTTTCAAGCAGAAAAATGTCAGGCACTGACAATGACGCCGGAAACGGTATAGCTGCGGCTGATCCAGCCCAACCAGCATTTTTTAACAACACCGGTTTAAACGAAACCGAGGAGGGTGTCATAGACATCGCTCCAAACTTAAGAAGAGCCATTACTCTAAAACTTATAAAACATGGCCTACCACCGAGAGGAGGTAGAGCAGTTTTCGTGATTGACGCACATGAATCCTTTCAGACAGAGGTATTCTATTCATGGGTAATTCTTCCTGAATCCAATCCAGTAACACACTTGTTTCACTTCTACAAAGAAGATGAACCACCAGAGGAATACATTCCTTTCGAGGATATAGAGATTCCATTAACATACCAGGAGCATCAGCTCTGGTTTAAAGGTGCCCTAAAACATAACAAAAATATAACCAGGCTCGGTCCACTAGGTAGACCAGGAGCCGACATGGCCGATTCTAGCAGGCTACACACCTCATCCAGACATCGAAATAATGTCAGACGAGGAAATACTTAATCAACTCACAGAGTTAATAAAAATCTACAGACAATTGGTTCAATATGTCATGCGGACTTTCACAGTCCAACCACCATTAACAATTACAAATCATACTCCTCCACAGAGGAGTACACTAAAAATTACACCACAGACTCTATACGCAGTCATGGGTAAAATGCCCACTAAGCGGGAGCAAATTCCATTTTGGATAGCTCAAAAAATTACTCAAATCGAAGCAGTATTTCCAAATACTAGCCCGCATGAGAAACACAGAATCCTAACCATTAGTTTACCAATGGGGATCACACCACAACTGGAAGACTGCACCACTTGGGGCTCAGTCTTTGCTGCCATCTACACTAAAACACACGGCATTCCATCAATTGCGGTAATACCAGATGTCCTAAAACAAATTCAAACCGAATACGGGGCAGAGCCTGCTTTAAATTTAGGTATGAAATTACTGAAAAATTTCGATCAGGTCTCAACAATAATATTGTCAAATATCAAAGGGGAGGCAGCAGCAGTGGCGATCCGACAAAAATTAAGGGAATTTGATGTTACAGAACATCAAACAGAGCTACCCAGAATTATAGAACAATCCTATGCAGAATTAGGCAGAGATAGTTTGGGTGGGAGACCAGCTAAACCAAAACTATCTGAAAGTCCTGAGAAGGACTCAATTAAACAAACTCCTACATCTTCTAAAAAGAAGTGGGAGTCTACTAAACAAAATTCAAATGAGAAAAGATCTCAATCCCGAGGTAGGTCTCCTCAAAAGGAGCCCTCTGAAAGGAGGTACAACCTCAGGAATAGGGATAATTTGAGAAAACCTGATAGGTATCAAGATAATGATACACGTTCCTCTCGTCCCTTTCAGGTCTCATCACAGACTTCGGAAAGAAGAGGACGAACAGAACATAGAGAAGAACGCGTGAAATCGAAAGACGACAAGCACGCAACAAAAATTAAAGCTAAACCTCAATTCTCCAAAAAGAAAGTAGCAGGTCTAAAAATAAGACATGCCGAGAATTCTGAGAACGCAGCTCAGGAACGGAGAATGGGCTCAGACAATGCTGGACAGTGCAGCAGAAGTCACAATAGCTCGCCAGAACCTGATGGAACTTCTGGAGATAGTGGACTTGAATGAGTACATTACAGTAGAGACTGTAGACACCAGGGTTAGTACTCCACAAAGGTTATATGAAATAACACTCCGGATGGAGGGAGACAAACCTAGACAGGTTAAAGCACTTTTTTGGGAAAAACTATCAAAGGGTTATGACATACTTCTAGCAGAAAAAGACTGGCCACCACAATTTGTCAGGGAGTGCCCACACGGCGAGGACATGATTATGCCTGCCTTCTCCAATCACATACCAATTCACTTAAAATATACATATGCCAGAAAATGGGCAGTGGCCCAGGCTCCAGCATTATATAAAAATCATGTAGGATGGGATGAGGACTCACCTCACCATAAAATAAATCTGAAACATGAACCTACTGCTCAGAGGCAGTATCCTATTAAGCAAGAAGCTAAAAAACAGGTCAGGGAGATTTTAAATCAACTTGAATACCAAGGGGTGATTGAAACATGCACCTCCTCCATGAACAATCCTTTGTTTCCTGTCTCCAAACCAGACAATACATATCGTCTAGTTTTGGACTACAGACATTTAAACACTTGTTCTAAAACTTTTGCAGTGCAAAATGCACACAGCACAGCATTAATGAATAACATTGTGCGTAAAAATACAAAACAACATTAGACATCTCAAATGGTTTCTTTTGTCAAAATATAGCACCTGAAAGCAGGTACTTAACGGCATTCTCCATAATGGGGACCCAGCGTCACTTTTGTCGACTCCCACAAGGGTTCAAGAACAGCCCAGGTTTATTCTCAGCGAGAGTAACGGAGTTACTACAAATTTATGACAACGAGGCATTGTCCTATGTCGATGACATCTATCTGACAGACGATGACTTGGAAAAACACTTGAACAGGGTGAGCACCATTATACTGGGATTCGCCTCTGAGGGCTACAAGTTCAACTTTAAAAAGTCCCGAATTGCCCATCTCAATGTCCTATTTTTGGGATATGAGCTTTCAAGTGAAGGCAAGAGCTTGGCAGCTAACTTTCTAGAGAAATGTGCGCTGCTCCAACCTCCAAAAACACTAAAAAACTTACAATCCATACTGGGATTCCTAAATTTTGGAAGAACATACATTCTAAACTACGCAGAAAGGGTTAAACCTCTCTACGCATTAATCAAACCTGATTACACAATCAAAAACTGGACACAGGAACACACAGAAATTTTGCGTTCACTCCAGGCTAACATGTTAGCAACAAATCACTTACAAACACGCGTAAGTCAAAGAAATTTGGTGATTCGAATAATTTCGGGTCAATGTGGATTCACTTACTTAACCTTTAATGAGGGTGAGAAAGTACCAATTGCATACAAATCACATTTGTACACACAAGCGGAAATGCGCTTCAGTTCAACTGAAAAAATTCTGACAGCAGTTCAAACAGCTGTAGCAAAAGAAAGAGCCTTAGCCCAAGGGAAACGCATAATTGTCGTTACCCCAGTACCGGCTTTAGAAGCGGTCACAAAAGCGAGCATTCCAAATGCTAAAGCTTTACATCCGAGATGGATACAGTGGGTTAATTCTCTTGCTGCAACTGATGTTGAATATGTTTTTGATCCAGATTTAAAAACACAGGCATTTCTCCAATATGAACAAGAATGTCCTCTGCCCACTGAGATTCTGCCTCTCGATCAGTATGAATTCGTAATTTACACTGACGGATCCGCACAGCCCGCAACAGGGAGTAAGCAAGCTTACAGTGCAGCGTGTGCTATCGTTAAAGGTTGCATGCGAAATGGCATCTTCAGACCTATGGTCACAAAAACTCAATCACTAGGTGATTGTACAGCTCAGCGAGCTGAACTACAGGCATTCAAACTGGCACTTGAGAGTACGGATCGAGAATTCCTCACACTAATCGTGTGCGATTCCTATTACTGTGTTCAGTCGTATAATGATTATATACGAACCTGGATTGAAAATGGTTTCAAAGATGCGAAAGGTGGCACGATAAAGCACAAACTGCTTTGGGAACAAGTAGTTCAGTTGAAAAACGAACTACCAAAGGCTCACGTGATTCACACACTGAGTCATCAGCGTGATGGCGTTCACGTTGCAGGGAATTCATTGGCTGACGAAGCCGCGAAGGGGGCTGTTCAGACGGCTTCCGTAGCTGCGATCACTCGTTCAAAAACAAAAATAGACGGTGAGATAATGTTAGCTGTCAATGCTTCAAGCAAAGGCAGCAGTGCAGCGTTACCAAAAAGTTTCCACTCAAGTACTCTTATGTAATTGATGCGAATAACGTTCCTTTTGCTCGAATCCCTGGAGTGGGGGATAGGGTAATTCCAAACATGGAACGAAGAGCAGCCTTGATTTATGAAACACATTTGGGGGAGGGTCTGTCACAGCAAGCGATCTCAAAAACAATTTTGAAATTAAAAGAGATGTACTGGTGGCCTGGAATGAATACACACATTCACATATTCATCAACAACTGCTTAGACTGTAAATTACAGCGAGAGAGCCACCAGACACCATGCAGCGAATGCGGCAGCCCAGTGCAGACACCACTGTTAGACAGCATTAGGCTATCTACTCGCCAGCGTCCTACTGGACAAAGGCATTCCCGCAAAATACTGAATCTAGGTTCCTATGGTTATGGCCTCAGCGCTCGGCTGACGCTCGAACTGTTATAAAAGATTTGCGAGTCTTTATCGGCACATACGCAATAGGCACGTTTCATTCTGACCAGGGTCCTGCGTTTAGCTCTAGGGCTTACAAGGAGGCCATGGCCAGTCTGGGCGTTGCATTGCGGTACTCCTCTCCATTCCATCCTGAGGGAAATTCTGTTGTGGAAAGGAAAAACCGGGACATAAAGCAGTCTATAACAGCTAGGGTATTAGGCTCGGGTGATGGGTGGGTCAAACACCTCATTAGCGTTCAGCGCGCTATCAATAATTTGCCAAGAAGTTCTCTAGGGGGGGTCACTCCATATGAGGTCCTATTTGGGACAAGAATGTGGGTTCCAGACTTAGAACACGTAGGCACAGTGGTGGACATGAAAACATTTGATATCAAAGATCGTTTGGCTGTTTTACAGGATCTTAACAAATTAAGAACGAAACAAAGCAACGTATCCCTACAGCCAACCACCACTGGGGAAAAATCGGCGGTCCCAGCAAGGCCTGTCTGGATTCCAAAAGTTGGGGATCTAGTCAGAGAAAAAATCGCGGACAAGAAGGAATTTGGACCTTCTTACAGACAACCGGTACCTGTTCTAGCTGTTCAAGGAACAAGGACAGTACTTCTGCCGCCCCTTGCTGGAAGAAAGGAGAAAAGATTTGTGTCAATCGACCTGATCAAACCACAGTATGTGGCCAATACTAAGCAGTAGGCCTCGTGGACTCCGACCTAGTAGCAGACGCACTCCTCTCGCTACTATTCAAGAGGTTCAGACTGAAAGACTGATCACGATCGAGAATTCAGCTGTAACAAATGAAGGACTAAGCAACCAGGCTATGGAACTCATCCCTCTTGACAACCAAATAACAGTTCGTCCAAATACACCTGTCTACACCAACGTGACTCGTGAAGAACTGGTTCCTGTGATTTCAACGAATCCTGATGCAATTCCAACAATTGACAGAACTGCTTCTGGCTATTTCATTGACTTTGATACGTTCTCAGAGGATCCAAGTGAACCTGAAACGACGCCAGCATCATCAAAATTCAAGCAGCAAGTACAAGACTTTATTCACTTTCTGAAAAAGACTTATCTGGTTTCTCCATGGATTGAACTCTGGATTACATCTGGACTTTTTGTTTTCCTGCTCTGGCTAGCTTTGGTAACAACAGTGAGCATGCTTATAAGTGGAAAATACATCCATGTGAACATTGAAGGAAAAGACGTGAATGTACTTTTGAAACCACATAAATCTTCCCATCGTGAAGCAAGAGACTTGTCGTCAGTGAACATCACAGCTGTTCCTATACAGGATGGTATAGTGTGGGACAAAACAGATTATGAAATCTTCGGTCCAAGTGAACAATTGAACATTCCACATTTATTTAAAATTTCACTAAGTGATTTAATTACGTCCAGTACCTATTCAGATGATTGGGACTTAGAGACTGTTCAAGATATAATGTTTGATCTAGAAAAATCTGCTGCATTTTCTAAAAATGAATTTTTAGAGGGTTCATCTGGTTACGAAGAATTATATTGTTATAACCACTATGGTCATCATTATTTGCACAAAACTGCATATCCAAGAAATGTGTTTATGTTTAATCAATGGGAACATTGTCCTACACCACCACAAGGTAGTTCGAAAACTTTTGCTAGTAAATTTCCATATTTTTCAGGTTATAATACATCTGACCCAGAAACATTTTACTACAGAAATGTAAACAAGACAGGACTGAAAATTATGTTAACAAATACGAAACAGATTTACTCTGAAGCATTTATTGCCCAACTGTCTACACAGGGTTTCGACTTATGGAAAGACACAATTGAGACAAAAACTGTCTGGGGTAGTAAAGATTGGCAAGTACAGGGTATAGAAGCTTTATTTAGAGCCTGTATCATCCCTGAACAAATAATGTTTTTGAATGACACCGTCCAACAGACATCTTGTCTTGGATTAGCCAAGATCAAAGAGATGAAAACACCTTCTGTGCCAACACCTGCCAGTGATAATAATACAAAGGCAGTGGTGACAGTTGACAATATACTACAACTCAACAGAACTCATCCTAATTGGAAAAAATGGTTGATCTGGCCCACAGACACAAACAACTGTCAGGAAAGGTTCTTGAACAAAACTCAGGGCTTTACTATTCATAGGCCAGACCCAAGATATGTCCAAAGACAACATCCGGGGGTAGTTACAACATACAGTGTAGGTAAATTATGCCTCGATTGGCTGCATAAATCTACACTACAGGATGTGAAGCAACACTTAACCTTACTTGCACATGACGCAGATCTTAGGGAATTCTTGCTTGGACCAAGAAAACCGCGTCAAAAACGTTTCATATATGCCGGCATCTATGCTGCTTATAACGAAGCATGGAAAGTGTCACAGATAGAGGCTGCAGAACGAATACGTGAACTTGATCGTATTAATTTAGAGAAAACACTCTCTGTAGTCGACAATGGGTTAACAACTTTGTCCTCCAGAATTTATTCATTGGATGGCATTGTATCCTCTGCTATTGACATTCTAGAACAAGATTTGGCTATGTTACAACAAGGTCAATCCCAATTACGTTCTATAGTGTTATTGACATGGACGCTGCAATCATTGCGAGCGGGCTATGTGCCTTGGCGTTTCATCAACACGTCGTCTCTGTTTGCAGAATACAATCTAACTGATAAACAGATCGAATTGGCACAAAGAGGAGCGAGGTATACAGTGCTGAGCATTGAAAGAATGGAAAAATTACCATTTACAGTGGCAGAAAAACCAGCTACGGAATGGGTTATTCATGGCAAAATATCATTACCTGTGACAACTTTTCAGTTTCAGTATTGCCTTAGACGGATGCAAGCAGGCAAATATGAAAGGTTGGGTAAGGAATACTTTAAGATATTTTGGCACTTACTATATACACATAGATGTTGGAGTGGGGATCGTGAAGTGTTTCTTAGCGGTACTAACTGTAAACATGCACTGACCGGTTCACTCATATGTCAGGACATTATTTTGCACGGAGCTTGTAATGGTTCTGTGGCAAACTTGTCTCGCCATCAGCACGGTTCTCCAGCTGCTGTGATTAATCCAACGTTTGGACAACTTTCAAATGGGAGTTACCTCATGTTGAATGATCAGAGCTGCTGTGGAATGTTGCCAGGCATCCCATATCTAGTAACGGTCAACTCCAGGGTCACTTGCTGTATGCAAGTATTGTTTCCCCCAATAGACACCGTCAGGGAGTCGCCTTTATGGCCTTCATTGAAGCGTCTCTTTTATAAGATTTGATACTTTAAGCAGAATGAAAGCCATGCTTTTACAACAAACAGTGCCTTTGACCTCGGCCAAAGAAACCTATGATCTACAAGTTGCAAGGACTTCGGCTGAGATACAGACTTTAATACGTACAAACTGCCCTATACATTTCGTAGAAATGATATCACGTATCTTTAACATGTCAGATACAACAGGAATTGTACATGTATTTAAGAGCATTTGCACCGGTCTCTTAGCACCGTTCCAGGCAATACTTGGAATCATTCCGAACTTTGCACATTCGGTGTTTGGTGGCATACCATTAATTCTAGCACTTGTTGCGGGAATTTTATTCATCTGTCTGCTATTGCGCTATGGCCAGCCGATTCGCCGAAATCACTCCGAGCGAAATGGAGAAAGCTCTCCTTGAAAGAAAGTGCCGTGAGCGAATAGTACAGCTATTGGGCATGACTCGTCTACGGGACCTTAATACCACGTGGTTCCTGTCATTCCGACCAATCTGGCAAGATTGCATCTTACCTGTTCTACGATGCCTGCTATGCGGTGAAGAATGCGTGTTGGACGCTTGTCTAACATATCCATCAGCTGCGCCAAAGGATGTCGATGCTTTGCTGGACCCGATAACGGCCCATGCTTTGTGTTGTCCCCAGAGGCTTCCAATCCTGATGTCAGCATTCATTGAGATCTCACAGTCGCCTCCTGCTGCAGCTGAGGTACGAGAAACAACTCCAGGCACACAGGTAACAACGAACGCGAACATTGCTGAGAGCGATGTTTCCCATCTTTGTGCGGTCAATCTTTTACACGAGGTGTTCCAACTTACACCAACGACAGTGGAAGATGTTTTGTCTATTGAAATAGATGATCTCATGTTTACACCAGACCCGTAAAGCTGACTCTGTTTGGCATATTCTGTTCCAGTACAACAGCAACAATTTGGCCTTCATTTTTCAACAACCTTGGAACATTACCAAATTTGAACTTTTGTTCCATTTTTTCGAACGAAAATGGCACTCCACTCTGCTTAAAGTAGAACTAGCCTTATAATACAGACTTGGCAGTACTTCCAGGGACACTTAGTCATCTTGTGTGTCTAACTCAGTTCATTTAAATTTCATGACAGGAAATGACTTTGATTTTGAAACAAACTTATCATTCATTCTCGTCATATGTAAATATTGCTTTTATATTTCGTTCCAAATGCATTTATTTCACACTTTATGCAGGAAATGAAAAGCATTGCTTAATGATGTACAGAAACCTTTGCATTTTAATGTATCTTTTAAAGCTTTCTTAGGATATGTTTTATTATGCGGTACTCCATTTTAATGTTTAGCATTTTAAATGTTTAGCATTTTAGTATTGTTGTATACACAAAAGAGGAGTGGGTGTTGTATACTTTATAGGGTGTCCATAAACGGGCTTTCTAGAATCATGACCTAATATAGGCACAATCCAACTTGCCCTTATATAGGCATAAAATCCCAGACCTTATTTAGGCATAAACCATGCATACCAAATACAGGCATGGATTCCGACATCCGTCCACCCTAGCGTCTCAACGAGTCCATGAAAAAACAGACCCTCAGGCTGCGGGAGTTTCCCTTGCCCAGGACTATTGATTTCTTCAAGGACTCATACATTATGCATGAACCTCTATTCCTTAAGGGATTCATTCATGACGTCTTTCGCTACCCAACTCACGTCAATGCTAACATTTTCAGGTATAAATATACCTTCCCAAACCCCTGTAAATCAGAGGAGACCTCGACTTCAGAGGAGCCCGATTCCCGGCCGGACGCACTGAGAAGACGCTGTCATTCCTGCACGCAGAGAGTCCAGCTTCCAGTGATCTAACTTCCCTTGCGGGGTGTTGGAGTTCGAGTCCGGAAAAGAGATTCCTACCTCTCTCATTCTTCAGGTATGGAGCAGACTAGAACCTAGAGGGACTCTTGGCATACTAGACTCTTGGCATACTAGACTTGGCATATAGCGTAACTTACTCTTAGTATACTCTAGTCAGGAATACAGCACCTACTTCTACTTCTCCCTACACCTAGGAAAGGTTAGGCACACTGGGTAGAACTAGGATAGAAACGCATCGTATGAGTACTCGCATTTTTAGGCTGTGTCATTTTATGTAAATGCATATATGCTGAAAAGATAATGCTAACGCAGTATTATTTATTTTTACTGCTCACCTTGTACATCATTTATCTCGCATACTGTCTTGTGATCGTAACAGCACATCTAACTTACAACAGAAACAAGACTGTTCAATAAACCTTTTTATTGAAACGCCCGTCTGGTTATTTCTGTGTAACTTTGAGGAGTAACTGAATCCTGCACAACTGAGCTGAGTGAAATAGTTATCTATTGTTTCTACGACTCTGGGACACATCCTGATTCTGTAAGGGAAACACAGTGGTCATGTTTTGCGGCTGCCAGAAACTAATCCCTTCTTGTCGTCAAGAAGTTTCTAGTGGCCTCTGAGCTAGCTGGCACAAGTAATTAAGTTTAATATACTCGATAGGGACATACCGACCTTAGTCCTATGTCAAACCTATAGGATATATTATTCCAATGCGCAGAGCCAATAAGGGAAATAGGAGCTACACTACACCATGTCTGGGATTTCTTTTAAATAAAGCAGCTTTTTTAAAAAATGCAGCCCGTTTTCCTTAAAGGAAAATGGGATGCATTTAAAAAAAAGAAAATGAAACGTTTTTGTTTCATTTTTTAAGGGCAGGCAGTGGTCCCTCGGACCACTGCCTGCCCTTCACTGCCCTGCACTGCCTTCCTATTTGCGACTTCATTACCACCCTCTTGAAGAGGGTGGTAATTTGCGAGTGTTTACATTCATACATGGCTCTGCGGTCGCTATTGGGAAGGGAACGCCCTTTCCTAGTAGCGAGTCGCAATGCATTATTTTGCGAGTCGCAAAATATTTGCGACTCGCAAAATAGTGTAAGTACATGGCCCAGACTAAAATTTCATGCACAATCGGGTCGCAAACCTGTTTGCACATGCAATTTTACGTCGTACATCTGGCCCTAAAATCCTTAACTTTTCCGTATAACGACTCAAGGGATTTTTGTGGCAGGTATATGCCACAATTCATCACTACTTTGAATCATCTTGAACCTCCCCTTCCTTAATGTCGAATTCAGTTTAAAAACCCTCATGACATTTTTGAGGAAATCCAGATGTGTTGCTCAGACTGTGCTCACTGGAGCACTGCTGTACAGTGTATGTGCTCTGATCCATACAACATGTAGAAACTGCAAATCCCTGGTTGGTTTATTTACCCCTTCTATAAAGTCACAGTTATTGGTGCAGAAGTACACCAACTGCATGAACAGTTAAATGTCACCTGTGGACTGCAACACTTATTGTGCCATCCACTAGTGTGACAAAATAAAACATGGCTTCAGGTCTACGAATGTATCCTGATGGGTGCAGTGTAAAACCTGCTGTGTGATCTGCAAAAATAACCATTTTTAATTGAAAGAAATCCCCCTTTAAATATTAGTAAGTTAACCCTATGTAAACCTTGTATACCACAAGGCAATGCCCATGGTGTTTAAAAGTGGTACATATAGAATATTAATGTTTCCATGTGACTACCATGCAAATGCCTAAAAGCTATTTTCACTGTGGCAGGCCCAACAATCATAAGTAGAAAAACAGAGTCCAGATTCAAATACTAATACTGCTATCTTGGGAATGGGATAATCTAGACAAATAAATAAACAACTATTTTTACTAGTTATTAACAATCCAATTCAGTGGTGAAGTCCAATTTTGATTAAATAGTAAGGAAAAATATTTTTTAGAAATGTAACTTTTGTTTTCCTAAAGTGCCAAACAGGTAAAGAATTAGTATAAGCCTCTGATAGATCCCAACTTGTGCTCACACTGGGGAATAGGAGTAAAAAAGGAGTGAAATGCCTCCTAGGAGCATATTATAGGCTGACCTTATTGGGAAGAGATGATTCCAGTGAACTTCACAGAATATTGACAGTGGAGGCATTGCTATCCTGTTGACATCACACTGTCAAATCCTGCTTGACAGGTCTGTTGAGCCACATGTAACAATTGAGGCGCACTTGAAAAGTAGAAAACAGGATGTCATGATCATTCTTGCATATCTTCTCTCTGGTTGCTGGAGCACCCTGCGTTGTCCTACCAGGTGTCTGTCTCCAAGTTTGTTATGGGCCTCTTCAGTCAGATGTAGTTTGGTTCTAGTGGCACAGTGAGCAAGGGACCCATTGTTTGGCATACTCTCAGCCACTTAAGACATTACATCAAATACACAAAGGGTGACGGGAGGAATGTTTACTTACAATAAGGCTAACCAATGGTAATCAATTGGAACAGCATTGCAATCCATCTTTCTTTTGCCCACCATGCCTCCTCAGATTAGACGCAGCCACTTGCTCCAGTAGAAACTGCTCCAGTAGGAACAATACAGCCTGAAATGCCAAACCAGGTTTTCTCTGAACCAGAACACAAGCAACCCAAGCCCGGGTTGAGCATGATTTGACCTCTTTATTTTTATTTATTTACATGATTTGTAAAGCGTATGGCTGCCTAAAATATGTTTGCCAGCACCTGCCTCCTCACTAAACCAAAAACAGCTAGCATTTCCAAAGAGCCAAAGGTTAGCTGTTATTAGAGGTGGGAGCATCCATGTTTTAAGCAATTTTCAAAAAGCTGTGAGCAATTTACAAACTCTCAGTGTTTGTGGCAAGGTGTTCCACATCTTTGGTCCCAGATACGCAAATGCCTGGCTACCGTGTCGGGTTCTCTTATCTCTAGGAACCACTGCCAGCTTCAGATGGTTAGAGCGAAGCGAGTGTTTGAGGGTATACCAAGACACGAGAGGTCTCAGATACATGGGCCCTGTTGGATAAGCTCTTATGAATATAGCATAAGACCTTCAATTGACAGCCAGTGAAGAGTATGTAACGTTCTGGCTGAAGAGGTGAATCTGGGTAGGTGAAGGAGAAGACGTGCTGCTGCATTTTGTATGGTCTGAAGACATGTGAGCAGAGATTTTGCAGCACCCAGATACAAGACATTACCCTAGTCCATAGTCCATTCTGGAGATTACCAGGGCCTGGGCTACAGTTCTTTCAGCAGGGACCGGGAGGCATACCAAAATTTTCCTTATCCATTGAAGCATACAAAAACAATTTGCAGCTACTTTATTGATCTGGTGGTTCATAGACTACTTGTCATCAAGCCATACCCCTGATTTTTTACCACATTAACTGGAGAAGGGTTGATACCCATAATTGATCGCCACAGATGAGGACCCTATAGGTGAGGGTGGTTGCCCACCAGCAGAACCTCTGTCTTGTCCCCATTGAGTTTCAGTGAGCTCATATTCATCCACGATGAAACTTCGGCAAGACAGGTGTTGAGGGATTCTGCCTTGTGGTTATCCTTAGATTATAGGGATACCACATTTTGAGTATCATCTGCGTACAAAAACAATGTAAGCCCATGGAATTCTAGAATCTTAGCTAAAGGTCTTAAATAGAGATTGAAGAGAATTGAGCTTAGGGTGCAGCCCTGTGGCACCCTGGAAACTAAATGGTGTGATTTGCACTTGTATTGGGTGTGTGCATCTGGAAGGTGTGGTCGTGTAGGAAGGAGCACAGCCAAGCCAAGGCTGTGCCCTACAGATCCCTTTATCCTAGTCTGGAAATTGGAATGGAGTAGTTCAGTGTGTCGAATGCAGCACTGAGATCCAGAAGGATCAGTGCCACAGCACCACCCATATCTAGCTGACAACGCAGGTATTTAGTGACACCGAGGAGGGCTGATTCAGTACTGTGACTAGTCCAGAAGCCTGATTGCGAAGGGTGCAATAAACCATTTTTTCGGTGTAAGATAAGAGCTGCAAGTTGACGTGTTTCTCCAACACCTTGGCCAAGGTAGGCGGGAGCGAAATAGGCCTATAGTTTGACCATATAGAAGGGTCAAGATTTGGCTTTTTTAATAAAGGTGTGACTTAGACTAGCTTCTATGCTAAGGGAACTTTAGCCTTCTATCAAGGAAGCATTCAAAAGTTGAATGAGTTGTTCCATGACTGGCATCACAAGCTTACCCAATATGCAGGAGGGACAGGGGTCTAGCGAAGAACCTGATGTAAGCAAGCAGAGAGATAAATGATGTCAAATCTAGAGGGTGGAAAATAGTCGAGGCACAAGTTGTGCTCGGAAGAACCTCAGAAGGACCGACCAAAGAAGTGCTGGAAAAGGTGGTCTGGATGTCTGCTTTTTTTTTCTAAATCCGCAATTTCATCGCATTGGACTTGTGAAAGAGGAGTAGTTGTGGCAGTGATAGCCTGGTCAGAGATATTCTTAACTATCTTCAAAAGAGTTTTAGGGCAGTTTTTGGCCGCAGTGATTTTATCCAAGTAAAATGTGGCTCTAACAGTACTACATTTTTTCTGATAATCTTTTAGAGCAAGCCTGTTTCTTAGTTTATCCTTGTTGCTGTAAGTTTTCCGCCAACCTCTTTCCATCCCCTTACACAATTTTTTGAGTTGGTGCAGTGAGTCATTGCACCTTGGAGCAGGGGGAAGAATTTGATGATGTTTCTTAGTAGTAGTGAGGACTAGCACATCAATTGAGGTTCTGAGCTGGAAGTCTAAGATGCGCATGTCAGATTCTAATAAATGACTCATTGTGGGATTATTAACTTCAAGCAGAGAGTTAAGAACAGGATCCTTAAGTTTCGACCAGCTCTTACCAGAAGATGTCATGTGATTCTCTCTCGTTCGGGCCCCTGGATGAACAGAAAGGAAGAATGGGACTGTGAAATGATCAGACAATGACAAAGGAATAGGCTGGTCAGTCTGTATACTACTAATGTTGGTGAATATGGGATCCAACATGTGGCCAGCTACATGAGTGGTGGAGTTTGTCATGAGTTGGACATTAGGAGCCGCAAAGTCCTCTATTACAGAGTAAGCCATACTGCAAGCCACCTTGTCAAAATAAATGCTAAGGTCAACCGTAATGGTGAAATAAAAAAATGTAAGGATAGGTGATGTGAGAGCTTCGGAATGCCGCTTGATATTAGGGGCACAGTGGCCCATCTCTGGCCATACCCTTGGCTACTTCGGGCATTACATCAAACATGGGAGGAATGATTGTAATACATCTTACTACTGATAATCACTCAGAGGAGCATTCCATACCATGATCTTCCCTCCACCATGCCACCTCAGATTAGGCCAAGCTATATGCAATCATTCTTGGATCTGTCAACAAGCACAAGGTACAGTCCAGCCCGAACTGCCAAGCCCGGTCCTCTCTGAACTGGAACACAGCAACCCAAGATCGCTTTCAGCCTGATTGGTCCGCTTCAGTCTAGTTCACTTGGCTTCAGTGGCATCGTGTGCAAAGGACCCACAACTGGAGATACCCTTTGGCAGTTAATGCATTACATCAAATACATAAAAGGTAACGGGAGGAATGCTTGAAATATGACAATCCCTCAGGGTAACATTGCAAGCCATCATTCTTTTGCCCACTATGCCACTACAGATTAGATCTAGGCACATGCAATGAACTGCTTCGCCTCAAGTGGTCAAGGGTATGCCCAGACGTGGCTCATTTAAACAGCAAGAAAGGGCGTGGCATAAGGAAACTTAAGGGGGCCCTCCTGCAAAGTACAAGAAGCCCCCCCAAACAAATTCAGTCAGGAGCTCTCAGGCCAGTCCCTCGCCACCCGTGCACAGTGCGGGAAGGTGCCCCCGGGAGCTCGAGGCCACTCCCCCGCACCATGGGCGCTGCGGGGTCTAATGTGACGCCACTGTGAGTGGCGACCAAGCTTGCAGTTTACCCAATACAGTACCTGTAATATTTTGCATAGATAGGTAACTGACTCCTTTCTCTCTGCTGGCAGACTAGGCTCTCGCTTCATTCAGATGCTAAACTGAAGCTTTAGGTTTAACACTGTAAAACATTTGTTGTAAGTAAAATGTAAGTCTGTTTTTATATAGCGCAGCTACTCACCCTTACGGGTCTCAAGGTGCTGGGGGCCGTCGTGGAAATTAAGTGAGCTATTGCCCAGAGTCACATGGTGCTGAGCTGCCGCCGGAGATCAAACCGTGAACCCTGTGCTCCGAAGTCAGCTGCCCTGGCCACTGCACCAAACCTCTCCACATTTGTTAGCACCCGCATTGAGACACATGAGCTTCGCGTGCTAATCATATAAAAAATGCATGACATTTAAACAGCCTTTTTCAACACTGCGCTTTTAAACCCTCCTCTACCCGCGATGGTAAGGTCTGCTGCTTCTAATTGTCGAGAACATATGGTTTAGAACTTTAGGGATTTCGTTACTTTGCTCTATAATATTTATGACACTAAACTAATGTCTTTGAAAGTTAACCTGACAAACGAATGTATTCGTTAGAGGAGACATGCTTCATGCGCCAAACACAGTTTCTGGGCCTTGGCGACCAGAATGTGTTTATCGCTCGGGGGCAGAAGGACACGTCATTGCAGCGCGAACAATTCCCAGCAACAAGTGTGAGGTAAAGTGGTGTGTGGGTGTCTGCGAAAATGCCATATGATTTTAAATGTTTTAAATCGTTTGCCATTTTCCAGTATTTGACGTTCACTCTGCCTCTGCACGGTGGATTTCGATGAGACCATTTGAACCGTATTTAACAAATTTTAGCTTAATTATAAATAGGGCTCCCGGTTTTATGGTATTTATTTTTTTGCCATTTCCGTCTGTATTTATCCATATTTATTTTTTGGGCATTTTTTCTGTATTTATCCACATTTATTTTTGCCACAAGCAAAGACGACGCTACAGCTAGTATTTTTCCACATTTATTTAAATTGACAATGCACACATGCGCTCACGTAAACTAGCGATTTGTTGTGGCTTTAGCAGTGCTTTAAATGGTCCGGTACTGAGTAATTTGAAAAGGAGAGTACCTGTGCTTCTCAGTTCTGCTATAAAAACACTTTAGGATAGGAGTACAAGCACTTATCAGGAGCAAACATGTGCCAGCGCTTCTGTATTTCCATCTAAAGCCAGCTAGAAAATGTTGCGTTAAAAAAATAAAAAATAAAAATAGGTTGTGTTTAGTCAGCCCCAGTTTTAAAATGAAAACAAAAGTGTTCATGTAACATGACAGGCCTGTTTACAGACCAACATTACTGATACCCCTGCATGTCCCTACGTCCCTTGACATAATACTGCAGACAGACTTACATTACTAACAGCTGTATTTCACTTAACACCCCAAGCTTATGTACAAACGTATGTTATACACACGTGCATGTCATTTAACATAACAAGCCTGTGTACAGGCTTAAGTTACTAACAAAGGTGCCATAGCATGTCAGATCATAGTGCAGTTTTATGTTACAAGCAATGCTGCATGCCAAACCTAGGGTTACCTATATAGCACTTCATCAATTACGCCTCGAAGTCTTGAAATAACTGGTGTTACTATTACGCAAGGCAATGCAACTAGTTTTATCAACTTTGGGAGGATGAAAGTCAAGGCGGCGAGTCTGGACTCGAATCTCTGACTTTAAGGTTGCACACAAATTTTCCGAGCGGAAGCATGACCTCACTAGTGAGTAGAAAAACAATTAGAACAGCAGGAAAACACGCAAATGTGGGGGATTGACATATGCACACAGTAAAGCCTTAAGAGGAAAAGCAGGACGACGTAATAAAAATAAAATCAACTTGGCCCTTGCAGATGGTCTTGAAACAGCTGCCAAGCGCTTGCTAAAAACCATGGCATAAAACTCGGCTAAAATTGCTTGTAGATTAGGGAGAGAAGAACGCCTGACCTTACAAAGGAGTCTTAATTCTCCATGGGGCTTCTAAAAATACCACTACCTCTCTCCGCTCGACTCACTGATTTAGGAGCTAGACACATATTGACCTACGTTGGCTTCCTCTCCGTGAAACTGGACATCCTGAACCTGCTCTGCTACCGCGGACATTGCCAGAGAGGGTGATATACGGGGACATGCATTTTCTAAGTGAAAAACAGAATGACGTATCTCTTAGAATAATCCCTGAATTAACGATTAGTGCTGTATTATGAAATTACATTTTTAATCCATAGTAAATGTCGAGAACGACATGGAAGCTGTTTATGAAATCTTATGTGATCGTATAGGAAAAAATGTAACTGCTCATTTTATGGTGAGGGGTTTGTTAAAAATAATGTTTCGATTAAACATTCGGTTAATGCGTTTTCTCCAAGTTTCCCAAAGTGGTCCATCATGGACGACATCATGATTGTCACGGGGGAAAATATTCATTTTTCTCCTGCTGCAGCACTGTGAATTGAATTGTTTAAAACGTGCACTGTATGGGGCCTGGGACAGGAGGAGTCAGGGGCGTTGGGGGAGGCTATGGCATGGGGTGAAAGAACAATAAAGCCTCTTTAACACGTAAATGGTCTTCAAAAGACCTGTGAAGTACTCGGGTGCGGCTGTGTGTGTGCCCGGGAAGGAATTTCCAGCAGCAGGAAGGGGGCGTGGCGATATAACTCTGGATTCGAGCACGGCAGCACTGCAAACTTTTCTAGTATTTTGTTGTTTTTACATATAAATACAGACAAAGGAAAAATTGTTTTCCGTCTGTATTTATATGTAAAAATCCGTTTAAATGGAAAACCGGGAGCCCTAATTATAAAAGAGCAAAACAAGCCAATAAGCCCCAGCTTTTATTCTGAGACATGACTAAAACGTTAAAAAGTGTGCTGCAGAGTTAAAATAAACCAAAAATCATAACTTTCGTTATGCAATGCATTTATGAAATGAGTGAAACATTCCGTGTGTTTTTGAGGTGGAAAAGAGTCTATTATGTATTTACAATTCAAGGACTCTTTAGGGGCGGAATAATACACTAATGAACCAAAAGCACGAGGCGATAGAGTTATACTGCTCTAGGCAGAGTCACAGTCCAATCTGTACATTTTAAAGTGTAACTTTAGGTCATCAATATAGCTGCACTGTCAAGCCAGACCTAAAAATGGATGTGAAAAGAAATCAGCATTTTGACAAATGGTTTATATAAAAACGTTTATATAGGCCTGTGCTAATGCTTAGTTAAAAAAAAAACATTAATGACGGAGTCCAAAGTGTTTTTTACGAGTCAACCGGTGGCTTGCCAAAGCCAATGCTACTTAGACTTTATTCCACCACTCTGTATTGCCAGCCTTTTTATCTCACACTTGAAGATTCTTTCTCATAACTGCTTTCTTCCTTTGTCACTATTTTCTAATAGTTCTCATGCATATTCTTTCCCCATTGTCTGCCTTTTCCTCTTGTTCGGGGTCAAAGTTTGATGATGAAAATAAGTTCTGGTCCTCAAAAGTGAGCGTCAGTGCCCTCTACTTGCAACTACCTCCACACTCTCTGTGGTAAAATTCGTTGCAAAAGTCCTCAAACATACCCTCAGCATTCTCTTGGTATTTACACCATGGGGAATATTTACATGATCATTCCGCCATGGGAGCATCACTTTTTGAGACGCTCCGGTGGCGCAATGCCCTGCCCGCTTTGTAAATATTGTACTCTTTCATGCAGGTATCTGCATGAAAGGGCCGTGCAATAGATGTTGCAGTGAGCGTTCCACTGCAACACCCATTTCTTTTTGATGCTGCACCTGATATACAAGGAAGTGTAAATCTGAGGCAGCGACAAAAACTAACGCCACTGAAAAGCAGGTGATAGAGTGGCGCAACGAGGAGAAATACTTTTATTTCTCCTCGTTTTTGCTCTTTCTATGTGTGCTGCTATTTGCAGCACACATATAAGGAGCAAATCACCTTTAATGATTGTTTATGTGCAGGAATGTGTCCCTTCAAATAATCAAGGTGTCCCTTCCTGCACATGAACAATCATCCCTGCAACGCAGACACCCTTGCACCACAGTGCAAGGGTGTCTGTGTTGGTGCTAGGCAGCTTATTTTAGCACCAGAGCTAGGGAAAACACAGGGGTGCGCAGTAATTATGAATATGACGCATCCCTGCATTTTTTAAATGATGCAGCGTGGCGCTGCTAAATTATTTGCAGTGCAGCACTACACGATTTCTTTGTAAATATGGCCTCATATTTAGGGATTGTTGCTAAAAATGGGGACTCACATGCTCAGACATTTTTAGAATTTATTTGCCTGAATTATGGTTTGTTTTGCGCTCGTAATTACTCACCACACCTGGCTAATTGTAGTTGCTAGTGCTGTTCCAAGAGCGAGTGCTGTTTGCACTCGGAGATCATCGGATGGTACTAAAAGCAGAAGTAAAAACCATTTACACCATATGTTACCACTGTGACGACTTCTAAATGAAGTCATTATGTAGACAAACCTAAGTAAATGCTTATTGATATGTTCAATTACACTGTGCACTGTAGTTTACCCAATAGGGATGCATATGAAAGGCCAGTGGGATAACTATCTCTAAGGAATAAATGAGCTACTTTGCTTGAAATGTTAGTATTTCCACCTCAAAACTAGTGTATTTGTAGGTTTGACCTGAACATTGGGGGACATTCAGAATCTAACCCACCCATTCTCCATAGAATAGTCATTAATGTCTTTCCTTTATTTCCAGTGCCCACACTTCACAGTCCCCCAACATCCCTTAACATTTAAACACGTCTTTTCACGCATCACATTAATATTAAGCCTGGGCGGAGTTCGCTACTTTAAACTCCGCGAAGTGCAAAAAAAACTCAGCCACGCTACGCGACGCTCAGGGGGCGGCGGAGTGCGTTAGATAAATGCTGTTTGCAATGATTTTCAGTGCCAGATGCTTGTCCGCACTGTAGTAGATTTTTACTCGAGCGGCAGCTTTCTCAATGCGAACGGACAGTTTCTCAACGCGAGCGGTCGCGAACATATGCGACCACTCGCAATGAGAAATCTGACCGCCCCCGTTGAGAAATCTCGCCGGGAGGTTGATTTTCCACACTCGCGATCGTCAACTTGATGTTAGCGATCGCGCACGAGGAAAAATCTCGACGGATGGTGGAATTTCCTCGCTCGCGCTCGCCAACTTGGCGTTGACAAACGCGAGCGAGGAGAAAAACTCCGCTCCGCTGTGCGAAGCGGAGTTTTTCGGAACTCCGCGAGCTCCGCGTAACGTGGAGTGCGGAAAACTCCGCAAACTCCGCGAGTGGAGCGGAGTTCACCGCCCAGACCTAATTAATATTTCTTGTACATTTTGGTCTGTTAGCAAAGGGTGCTGAAGTCTCGAGATCTTTGCTAGATTCTAGCCAATCACAGTGAAGAGCGAATCGACAATTTCTTTCCATAGACCGAACAAAAGCCTGCAGGTAGATTATAAAAAAGTTTTCCCACTTGAGCTGTTACCTGGAATTGCTCTGAAGGCATTTGAATCCAGCAATGCTTATATTTTAGTACCTGAATTTGAAATGAAATTTAGATTTGTCGAGCGATCTACTGCCCACAAGTGTCTAGGCGCTGAGGTTTGGAAAAGAGGAGTGATGGAGCAAGAACTCACAATGAGACTTGCTCGTAAGCAATCCTCTCACAGTATTAATTATTAATCTTTGTAATGTCTATTACTAACTGATGCACACATAAACGTTATCCTAGAGAAGATTGCCTATGTGTTTGAACTAATAAATAACGCTTGTCTAAATCCAAAATGGACGCTAAAGCGCAGGAATTTCAGTGCGCATGTGTCAACCATATCACGTGGTATGACGTCTTTCTTGCTTGGAGGGAAACCTTTGCTTCTGCGCAGTGTGTATTAAAATGGCTGCTTAATGTTTTCACGTGCTACAGCTTGCGCATATGCTGCAATTAAAACTGTGGTATTCTAATGCTATTAATGCAGGATAGATTTATAATTAAATGGGAATAGAATAGACATAATGGGTATACAGTGAAAACATTTATTTGTGATTTTAATATTTTCTTCTTTGACTTTTATTAGTTCGTAAATGGGACTGGGTTGGTTGAACTGCAGCTCGAGAGACCTTGGTTCTGCGCATGCGCCCTGCAAAGGCTAACCAGAGGAAACGATGAAGTCAACTTGGACGTCGTCCAAGGCCATGACCTGGTGGCCAACACTATTGTACCCTCGATGTTCCTACAGAAAGAAACAATTTATATAAACATTGTAATAAACTTTGACGTGAGACGGGTGGGAAATAAAGCAAATGTATTAATTGTGAGGTGCGGTATTTTAAAACAATAGGCTTAAAGAAATTGAACTAAATTGACATGGTGTGAGGATCAACCCCCTGTCCCGTCCAATCAGAAGTAGTGGGCCCATAATTTTGCAACATTAAGGTGAGGTACATGGGCATAGAAGGGTATAATAGATATAGAATTAGTTAATTAGTTAGACCAGGCTTTGGTGCTCGACGAGCTGATCGATTGCAGGCTGAACCGCTGTCCGGAGAGGTCCTGAGGTGGGGGCGGCGGATTCCATTAGAAGGAAGACACGGGAGAATCGAGGAAAAGCGAAGTATCAGAGAGGGGAACGACGCTGGCGTCGTTGATAGAGAGGTCACCTGTCCTGTCCTGAACTGGGTCCGGAGGTCTTTGATCTTCATCTTTCTTGGGACCTATCTTTCCAACTCCTTGGCCAAGGGGTTTGGTTCTCGCACCTTTAGGTAAATATAAATGCAACCTTTAGCTGTGCTGCTGTTTCTATCTTCTTCCTTTCTGAGGGACCGTCATTGATCGATAATTGATTATTAATATGCTTCATCCTTGATATACGATTAAGTATCATGTGGTTCTGTATTTCACTCTGCTAAAATTTTAGATAAACATTTTAAAACTTCTTGACTCAGTGATTATTTTAGAATTTATGAATTAAATGAATGTCACTCATTTTAAACTTCCCAATTATCAAAGGGTCCATTGGTAAGTCATTACTCTTCAATCAGAAAAGTAATTGGTAGCAGGGATATTGATAAAGAGTACAACTGACCCACCAGCGGAAATTGCTAGCATAGTATGAATGAATGGGCCCAGGTGAGTATTCGGTGTATGAATGCTTGTTGCTAGTAACCCGCTGGATCAGGAGCATAGAAAATAAAAGGAAGAAAAAAATGGAAAACCTGAGAGGAGAAACGGCAGAAAAAAACATAGAACAGTAAGGCTATTCGTTAAACAGCCAGGTTTTTAAGGCTTTACGAAAAGCTAGCAGGTTGGACTCTTTCTTTAGCGCTAGCGGCAGAGAATTCCAGAGCCTATCTGTACCAGCTGTGAAATGTCTGCCACCCCATGCAGCTTTTCTGACCTTTGGCATTACAAGATTAGGTGAGGAGAAGATCACAGATATTTTTTAGGTACATACCATCGAAAGTACTGCCTCAGACATTCTGGGCTGTCATTGTGCGGTGCCTTAAATGCAATACATAGGGATTTGAATTTACAATTGGTAACACAGGCAGTGATTTATATATAAAACATGGAAGTAAATGTATGAATAATAAAGAACCCTAAATAGCATACATGTCAAAGTGACTGCTCAGTGACATCACTTTTTGTCACACCCTTCGTCCCCTAACAGCCTCCTATTTGCCGCTGAATAGCAGAGAGAAAAGTATGTGATTTTCCTTGCTTTCACTCAATTCAGAAACACCGAAGTTTCCAAAACTATTTAAAATAACACCAATCAAAACAGAATGGTCTCCTGAGACATGTACATCTCCCTGCTTGCTTTCTAACATTCCACTGTAATCATCTTGCATCTGTCTGGCAACCTGGGTCAACCTCCCAACAATCTCCTGGTTACCTCTCTCCCCAAAAGTCTGAATCCCTAGAGCATCTCCATGTCTTTATGTAAAAACTAGTGCCAGGCAGCTTGTGTGATATTGAGGAAAGGGGAAACCCTTTTCTTTATCAAAGGCAATTTATAATATGTCCCAGATTTACAAAGAGTTCACACAGCACAGGGTACCAAGTAAAGTTGCTACACTGTGTTGCTTGAATGAGCGAGAGCAGAACTGTGCCATATCTACTAAGAAGTGGCACAGTTCCACTCTCTCCCTGCACTGGCGCACTTCTGTAAGCCATGCGCCAACAGAGGCACTCTTGCTCCATGACACAAGGGGGTCTGCGTTGTGGTTAGCATTGTTTTCTTTCAGGATAGGTCCCCGTCCTGCGCAAAAACTATGCTTAATGACAATTTCCTTTCTTCTTTGCATATGTGCCGCAGAAAGCAAAAAGGAAAAAACGTTTTCTCCTTGTTACACCTGCCTCGGGGAGGTCCAGGATTCTTTTGCAAATCCTTGTCTACAACTCTTTGTACTTAGGGTTTTGTATCAAAACCAATGGGTGTATGCACAGGAATGCCCATGGACCGCTCATGGAACGCCCACTTGACGCAAAGTATTTCAAGGCAGCTCTTTCGGTTTGGTTTGGGAATACTTATCTAGACCTGTTCCTAGCGTCAACAACATAAACAGGTCCCACTAAGGGGTCGATTCCGATCTCGGCCGGAAGCGCACCTAATACGATTCGTCCGGAAAAATTACAAGCCGAACGCGTGTTTCCCGACCGAATCGAACAGTCGTCCGAACGAGCAAGTACGATGCGCATTACTGCTCAGATTCCGACCGAGCCGTGCGTACCCATTCCAGCTCCAGTTCCCCGCCCGAGCCGGATCCGTAAACGCTGATTCGAGTCGCACGGAAGTAAATACACAGCACCTTCCGGCCGGACTAGTACGATGCGCACTCCGTACGCGCCGAACTGGTCGCTACGTCCGGCACGTCAGAGCATCCGGGAGAGCTGCACATAAGCTCCGATTCGCGCCACAAGACGATCCACGGCTACGAGACGAACAAGCCAGCTACGAGTACGAGTCGAAGCCACGAGAAACCCGAACAAGACGACCCAACCATGAATCCCATCGCGCAGGTCCTACCAATACTGTACATCTATTACCGGAACCGGTACGGACGCGTATGGCGCAGACGGTAAGTCAGACACCCACTACACAAACAAACGACACGTACCTGACATATGTCACACACATAGGGATGCAGAAATGACGTACACTAGCAACAGCAGAACCATAGGGGCGGGATGGCTATCACCAATGCCATACACACCCATAGGGGTCTGATGGCTACCACTACCACCACCCCTACTCATGGGAGGCTGGATGCCTGTCACTACTACCATCCCCACTCATAGGGGGATGGATGCCTACCACTACCACCACCCCTACTCATGAGGGCCTGGATGTCTGTCACCATCACCACCCCTACTCATGGGGGCCTGGATGCCTGTCACCATCACACCCCTACTCATGGGGGCCTGGATGCCTACCACTACCACCACCCCTACTCATGGGGGCCTGGATGCCTGTCCCTACTACCATCCCCACTCATAGGGAGATGGATGCCTACCACTACCACCACCCCTACTCATGGGGGGCTGGATGCCTGTCACTACTACCATCCCCACTCATAGGGGGATGGATGCCTACCACTACCACCACCCCTACTCATGGGGGCCTGGATGCCTGTCACCATCACCACCCCTACTCATGGGGGCCTGGATGCCTACCACTACCACCACCCCTACTCATGGGGGCCTGGATGCCTACCACTACCACCACCCCTACTCATGGGGGCCTGGATGCCTGTCACTACTACCATCCCCACTCATAGGGGGATGGATGCCTACCACTACCACCACCCCTACTCATGGGGGCCTGGATGCCTGTCACCATCACCACCCCTACTCATGGGGGCCTGGATGCCTACCACTACCACCACCCCTACTCATGGGGGCCTGGATGCCTGTCACTACTACCATCCCCACTCATAGGGGGATGGATGCCTACCACTACCACCACCCCTACTCATGGGGGGCTGGATGCCTGTCACTACTACCATCCCAACTCATAGGGGGATGGATGCCTACCACTACCACCACCCCTACTCATGGGGGCCTGGATGCCTACCACTACCACCACCCCTACTCATGGGGGCCTGGATGCCTACCACTACCACCACCCCTACTCATGGGGGCCTGGATGCCTGTCACCATCACCACCCCTACTCATGGGGGCCTGGATGCCTACCACTACCAACACCCCTACTCATGGGGGCCTGGATGCCTACCACCACCACCACCCCTACTCATGGGGGCCTGGATGCCTGTCACCATCACCACCCCTACTCATGGGGGCCTGGATGCCTGTCACTACTACCATCCCCACTCATAGGGGGATGGGTGCCTACCACTACTACTATCCCCACTCATGGGGGGCTGGATGCCTACCACTATACCACCCCTACTCATGGGGGCCTGGATGCCTGTCACTACTACCATCCCCACTCATAGGGGGATGGATGCCTACCACTACCACCACCCCTACTCATGGGGGCCTGGGTGCCTGTCACCATCACCACCCCTAGTCATGGGGGCCTGGATGCCTACCACCACCACCACCCCTACTCATGGGGGCCTGGATGCCTGTCACTACTACCATCCCCACTCATAGGGGGATGGATGCCTGTCACTACTACCATCCCCACTCATAGGGGGATGGGTGCCTACCACTACTACTATCCCCACTCATGGGGGGCTGGATGCCTACCACTACACCACCCCTACTCATGGGGGCCTGGATGCCTACCACTACCACCACCCCTACTCATGGGGGCCTGGATGCCTACCACTACCACCACCCTTACTCATGGGGGCCTGGATGCCTACCACTACCACCACCCCTACTCATGGGGGCCTGGATGCCTGTCACCATCACCACCCCTACTCATGGGGGCCTGGATGCCTGTCACTACTACCATCCCCACTCATAGGGGGATGGATGCCTACCACTACTACCATCCCCACTCATGGGGGGCTGGATGCCTACCACTACTACCATCCCCACTCATAGGACGGGTAATGCATGACACAACCAGCATACTCCAACATAATGAATGTCAGCAAAACACATCCCCCCAACATCATGACAACAGTGTGTAGTCTGTGTCAAATGCCTACAACACTGAACATGACATTGAACATACAATGTGACCCCCTATCACATGTGTCACACAAAAATGTGTGTGGCCTTCACAATGCAAGCAGACCATGACCACTAAACCCCCATCATCACAGTGACCAAAAGGTAAGTGTGGGGTCCATAGCTGAAGCACAGTTTTGAACATTGTGGCAATGGGGTCTAAACCCCCATCATCACAGTGACCAAAAGGTAAGTGTGGGGTCCTTAGCTGAAGCACAGTTTTGAACATTGTGGGAATGGGGTCTAAACCCCCATCATCACAGTGACCAAAAGGTAAGTGTGGGGTCCATAGCTGAAGCACATTTTGAACATTGTGGCAATGGGGTCTAAACCCCCATCATCACAGTGACCAAAAGGTAAGTGTTGTCATGGAAAAATCTGCAACTGCCAAACAGCATGGATGATTCCTGGTCACAGAACAATAAACACATCAGTGGCAAAGTAGTGGTTGTGTCCCATAGCAACATAGATTGGGTGAGGCAAACAGTGCAGTGCAAATAAAACATACCTTTGGCCATGTGCAGACAAACATCGCCCATGGGGGCTGACATTGTCTCCATTTATCAATTACACAATGCCAGAAGTGACCATCATAATGCAGACCCACATATCTGCACTAATGGACACTCAAATGTAGATATCCTGTGGAGACTGTAGATGTGAGGTGAACAAATACCATACCATGGCAGCAATGGGACATACAAACCATCATTATTGTGCTGACTGATGACTTAGGAGTCCCAGGGACAGCAGGGGAAATCCTCCAAACAACATACAAGCAATGGCACACTAAAGATATGCCAATGCAGTGGTGCAGATGCACAAACACTAACAGGCAGCCTCACACTGCATATCAAACACAACAGGTGATGGGGGGGTGTGCCAGTGTCCCCAGGCAACCACACAACACATGAGGAGGCCTGAATTCCAATTACACAGATGTGTATACAGTGCCATACAAAAGTAACTCATGGATCGGATTCCCCTATGTGGGCAATCAGGCATCGTTAGATGAGAGGGAGCCCAAATTACACATGTCACACAAGCTTGTAGGAACAGCAACTAACACAGCAAGAGACAGACCCACCACAGCACTACCCCCAGGGACCCCACATTGTGGTGACACTAGCCTGCATGATAATCCCACTGTGATGACAAAGGTAGATGTTGTTCACACTGTGAACCACAGCCATGTGTCCTGAGCAACAAACTACCATCACACCTACACAAGCACAAATCAATCAGCACGGCCTGTCAGCCAAGGCCAATATGGAGGTAGGGGTCTAGCCGTGCAACAACTCACATTTGCACACACTCAACACCACACACCTTGATCTCCACCAATGTGCAGCAGTGAAGCTCACATGGACTGGTGACATTGCACATGCACCCATGACAATCCCAGGGGTGGTGGTGGGAACTAAGGTGCAGAAACCCATCACACATGGCCAGTCAACAAGACTCGTGAATGTCTGACACACTGCACAGTACGCGGTACATGGGCATGACGTGAAATCCACCCCAATCAATAGATCCCGGCCACAGTCACACACCAATGAAGAAGCCAAGGTGACCCACAAAGAACACACGTAGACAACTTCTAACATTGCAGCTCTGACCGTGAGGAGTGGCAGCAGTCACACACACAACGTGTCACAATCACTGAAAGCTACCACAAACTGTAAATTACATGACTTGTGTAACCAACAAGTGCCAAGGGGAATCCTGACTGTGTCCCATCTGCGTTTGCCCACATCCCCAGCCCTGACAACAAAGACAACTAGGGATGACAACCTGATGAACATTAGTTTGGCATGCATCCACATCCCGGAGAAACAAGGTCCAAGATGCTGGGTGAACACAGGACAACTCAGCAAGCATCACAAACAGGAACATCCGTAGGGACACAGCCTGTGTAGGAAAGGGAAGGGAACACACACAGACATGCTTACACGACACACAACACGGGCCCAGGCAATGTCACGGGATTACACACTGCCATGAGGGCACTCCACTCCTGTGGAAGGTCCGCTGTGCCAAACCTTGTCTGTGCACGACTCAAACATGTCAACAGAACACTCGGTCAGTGAGTCAACAATTACAACACACTGAAGGCTCTGCTCACATCAGCCTGGGTACGGGAGTGTCACTTCAGTCATCTGCATATACCCAAAACACGTGTCAAGCAAGTTGCACTGTATACACAGATGAGTCCTTCAACATTGATGTGCTAAACTGCAGGTCCAGTGGAGATGGGCACACAGTCAGGGAAATAGAAACATTGAACAGTGGTAAGCCCACCAGATGTGCATCAGTGTAAGCCACAGATGTTAATTTACAAATGCAAAACGTACATCCCTGTGTCAAATGCTGAACATTACACCCTCAGACTGCAGCAAAGGGTGCTATGGATCCAGACTAGATTAGGACACATATCCCATGGACCACATGGAGTCCATCACAGCAACACTTCATTTTCCTGATCTGAACACTATTACAACAGCAAATGCATGATGATACTCATCTACATCATGTACATCAAAAGAAAAACCACTAGTAAACAAAAAGATGCTTTATTCATCAAATGTGAAAGAAAAATTTGAAGTCCAAAAGAAACTAAGGCCAATGGCCAGTCCACATACACAGTACGAACAGGGTGATATGTGACAAGTTGTCACCCATTGCTTGCCTGCACTGGTACGGACAGCGGACATCCCCCTCGGAGGGGCATACAAGGGGCAGGCCAGGCACCGCAGGGACAGGATCAGGGGATGCCAGAAGGATGCCAGAAGGAGGCAGTGAAGGGGTGGTGGGTGCAGGAGTGTCACCGGCAACTGCAGTGGAGGTGTCTGACTCAGTGGGGGCCGGCACCACTGTAGCGCACAAGTCAGATGGTGTGGGTGATGGCACCACTGCAGTGGGCCGGTCAGATGGAGTGGACTGGGTCCCCACTGCAGTGCCCAAGTCAGACGGGGTGGTTGTGGACTCCACTGCAGTGCATAACTCCACGGGAGGCAGATGAGTTGGGCAGGACAGAGGGGGAGGACCCGGTCTCCACACCAGTGGCACAAACAGGCCGAGCGTCTGGGTTGGGGGTGGAAGAGCAAGTGGTAGGGGGGGAGGGCCTAAGCAGTTTGGGGATGCGGTATCGGTGTGTGGGGGAACCTGGGGCATGGTGTGGCGGGGGAACCTGTGGAGTGGTGGCCTGGGGGATGGAGGAGAGAGACTGCGTGGTGGAGCTGCGTGGTGGTGGTGGTGGGGTCTTGCCCTTCCTGGTCCAGGGGGACTTCCTAATGGGGTCCTCAGTCTGCCTGTGCCTGGGGGAGGGTGTCCGGGTGTGAGGGGCACTCCCCTCTGTGTGTGGTGGTCGCCTCTTCCGCCTGTACATTGGCTCAGATGGATCTGTGGGGAAGAGGCCAAGCTCACAGAGGAAGAGCTTCTGGGAGGGGTGGTTGCAGGTGAGGCAAGGGAAGGGGTTTTGGAGGGAGAGGTATCTGAGGACTGCGCAGTGCTCGTGTATGCGTGTATATGTGTCTGGGCCCCATCCCCTGTGAGTGAGGTATCAGTCCCCTGACTGTGCGTGCGTGTGCGTCTGGATTTTGGCGTGTGTGTCTGTGTGCTGCTTGTGTCTGTGCTGGTGCGTGCCTGTGCCGGTGTGTGTGTGCTTGGGACAGGTAGGGTGCTGGGTATTGTGGATGGGGCAGAGGTAGGAGGGGTGAGGGGTGAGGGACTGTTGCAGGAGGGACACTGCTGCCGTCAGTGAGGAGGCCATGGACTGATTGGTCCAATGTAGGGCAGACATGCCAGTTGACATGCCCTCCATGAATGACACCAGTTGTGTCAACAGACCCGTGTGTGCATGGAGGACACTCAGCATTGATGTCTGCCCTACATGGATCTGTTGCAGCAAGTCCACAGACTCCACTCTCAGGGCAGCAGGGGAGACAGAGGCAGGGGGTGCAGTGCCTGGCATGAAGGAGACACGCTCCCCTACACGGGAGCCTCCACGGACATGTGGGATGGGAGCAGATGGGAGGGTGGAGATGGTGGTGGTGGCGTAGACAGACTTGCTCGATTTTGTCCGTGGTCTGCTGACACCCGCCTCCACAAGGGAGTCCTCACTGGAAGTGCTGTGTTCCTCAGCCGAGGTGGTCATAGCTGAGGTCTCCTCAGTGTGGCTCCCCTCACCCTCCGTGCCACTGGGTCCCTCGGTCTCCTCTGCAGTGGACACAGTCTGGCTCTGCCGCTCCTCTTGGTCCGTGGAGCTGTCTCCTCCTGTGGCCGTGGATGTATCTGCAAACAATCAGGATAAACAGAGCAACATTAGTCACCTGTACTGACCACACACACTACAGTAAGTACAGCACATCACAGAGCAAGCCCTGCCATCATTCGCTAGACATTGCAATAAGTGCTGACACTGATTTGAAGAAGCCCATTGTCTGCCTGACAGTCATTCATGCCACTCATATCCTACCTGTCCATGCACCCATCTGTCTGGTGCCTGTTGTATGCGACTAATCATATGTGCACACATGCACCACATACACAGTTGTTGGACATCCAAGAGAACATATGGAAATGTGTCACTCCAAACACATGCCATCTCCTGCCACTGACTCAGTACATGTGTCAGGAAAAGTGATGGGCAGAGTCTCTGTCCCTATGCGGGTTTTGTTTCCATCACCAGACACAATGAGGTCCTCATGTCCTGATAGACAATGCAACAATGGTGTGCATGCAGGACATATCACACTACTGCAGGATCACCCTTTGCAAGTTGAATGTCATGGCACAGGCCTGTCTGGCAAGTCAGTCATAACTGTCTCCTGTCACAGGGGCAGTGCATACACACAACACCAGTCTGCACTGTGTCACAATCATGGAAGTTTTGGGAATGCAAGCCCTGTAGCTGACAGGTGCACATGTGCACCCCTGGCCACCCACATCATGAGGACTAAGATGATCCCACGTCATTCAAATGAGACATTTGAGTGACTGCAAACACAAATCCATACACATGAGCACTTCACCGTCTGATGAGAATGAACCAAAGCTGCCTGCACCTCAATGTTTCATACACCATTGTGCACAGTCAAGGGATCAGAGAACTATGCATTAACCAATGTGCAGATCCTATAGTCACAACTCAGATGGCTGGCCACCCCAAATTGTTAAACACTCCAGGAGTCCAAAAAGCAAGGCCACACCACGGTGACACAGAGGCAGACACCTGAGTGCACTCTTCACAATGCCCAATGTGTATGCTGACACACGGGAGTGGGAGAACAGAGTGCCTTCGATGTCCGGAGTAGGCATTACAGTCCTGGTCCATGTGCAACATGGTATTACCCTGAACACTAGGCAGGTGGCTATGCATGTGTCACACACATGATGTACATACTCCTGATGCTCCTACCTTGCCCTCTGCTGCAGCATGGGTGTGTGGCACATACCCCAGACATGTGGTGAGTCAGAGCAGCAATTGGAACACATATTAAAGCCATACCCAGAGTACATGTCAGATCACAGGCATTGTGTGAGCAATTGTACCACCCATGCAGCCCACAACAAAGTTCCTGTAACTGATGCTGTCCCCAACAAGAACCACAGGTAACTGCAAGTACACAGTACCCAAGTGACCTAAGTCACAGACTGTAAGGGCCACACCTGTGTATCAGATGAGGAGGGGGCATGACACAAGTGAGGGACATGAGTCCAGGATGACAAGACAGTCGTACTGTGGAAGTGGAACAAGGCTAAAGGAGTGCATAGAGCATGTTAGTCATAGTACCAAAAAGGCTAGCACTTACCCCCTCCTTGCTGCTGTCTGGCCTTCAGCTGCCCATCCAGGTCAGGGAAGACCACCGCCAGAATCTGGAGCATGTGGGGGGTCAGGGTCCAGTGTCTGCCCCTCCTGCGAGGAGGTGACAGCTTCAGCTGGACCCTTGCGATCCTCCGGGTCCAGCCACGAAGGTCCTGCCACCTCTTCTGGCAGTTGCGGATCCTGCACCTGTAGACCCCCACAGATCGTACTGCCTGGGCGATGGTCAGCCAGATCTCCTGCTTCTGGTGGGCATCAACCTGTGAGGATGACAAAGTGAAAAGGCCATTACTACACATGCAACATATCCGTGCATCACACAGTTGGATATACATGTCTCAATCACAGGGGCATATGATGTACACAGGTAGTGCAACTATGGCTATGAACAGTTGTCCAGCAGTTACTAAATGGTATCATTGCCTGGGAAGTAAAACCTTGTTGGAATGCACTGTTACTGCACTATACCTGTTCAGTGCATGTAACTACACACTTTGGGGGGTGACAAGTACTCAGTGAGCATGCTAGCCACTGGTGTACACACTGTAAGTCTTACTAGTCAGACAACATGCACAATTAGTAAGGCAGTGGACAGCACCCTCACCTGCTCCCCTGGTTTCCCATACAGCTTGCTGTACTGTGGAAGGAGGCTGTCCAGCAGGGCCTGGTTCTCCTCAGTGCTGAAGGCTGGGGCTCTCTCCACAGTACGTGCCATTGCAGTAGCCAGAGGATGCAGAGACAGCAGCAGTGGTAGTGGCAGATGTCATCCTGGAGCATGTAGTGCAGGCAAGTGAGCTCTCAGGGGAACAGCCAGCATTATATGTGTGCTGCAGAGGCAGATACTGTCCCATATGTCCAAAGTGATAGGTCCAATTCGTTTGCTTCTTCTGAATCTGGCCAATCCCTGGAATTGCACCACTTATATACGCCTACAGCATTCTTCAAAATTTCAACTTGATGACACCCATGAATTTGCAACATTGTTGTGGGTGGCCAACTGAATTCACTGCATCCGACTCATATAAGCTTCGAATACGCGTCCGTTAACATGTCAGTCCATAGCCAAAGCGTGCGCACGGATTGGTCCTTTGCTGTACGACGCGTATTTCGTAACACAACACGCATCCGTCAACGTCAGATGCAATGGCCAATGCGTGCGCACGGATCGGTCCATTGCTGTACGACGCGTATTTCGAAACACAACACGCATCCGTCCACATCATATGCAATGGCCAATGCGTGCGCACGGATCGGTCCATTGCTGTACGACGCGTATTTCGGAACACAACACGCATCCGTCCACATCATATGCAATGGCCAATGCGTGCGCACCGATCGGTCCATTGCTGAACGACGCGTATTTCCGAACACAACACGCATCCATCCACATCATATGCAATGGCCAATGCGTGCGCACCGATCGGTCCATTGCTGTACGACGCGTATTTCGAAACACAACACGCATCCGTCCACATCATAAGCAATGGCCAATGCGTGCACACGGATCGGTCCATTGCTGTACGACGCGTCCCTGTACAAGTCACTCGCATATGTCACCATGGTTGTCACTGGTGAACGTATGCTAGCCACAATTACTTGCCAGGGACTCAGGGGCACACCTACAACACCACAGCCTGTCCACACTGTATCCTATGGTATGTAAGGCTGCATTACCTGTGTGTGTATGGGGGTCAACATGTGGTTTGTTGGGTGGCACTTGGGGGCAGCCACTCCCAGGCTGTGCACGTGTTCATGGGGACAGAATCCTTTGTGTGTTGTGCACATGACCACTGTGATGTGCAACTGTTCAGTTCAGAGCATGTGGCATGGTCACATTTCCAAGTTGTGTATGTGTATGTTATGTCACATACACCCTGAGTCCCATGTGGGATGGTATGTACATCACAGGGTGACCCATTGCCACAATTGTGATGGCCCTCCACAGTCTGTGTGCATGTTGTGTTTCAGATGTCTCTGATGCCATGTGCACAATGGGAGACAGTCTCCACATCCACGTTGTTTGTGCATGGACTTTGATGTTGTGCGTGTGTGGGTCACAGACGTCCATGTCTGTCCTGCAGAGGCAACAGGGGCCACTACCTGTGGGAGTCATGGTTGTTTTGCTGACGTGTACATAATACGCCATGTCATGCCAGTGTCCATGTGGCAATACAGGGTCCCTGGGAATCTACCTGTCACAGAGCTGTGATGCCTGGGGTACATCTGTCCTCACTTGTCACTGTGGTGTGTGTTTGGAACGTGACAGCAGTACATGGGTACTGTGACACAGCCTAATGATTTCCCATAGCACAACCTGGAACTTGTTGTCAACACATGTTGAACTGAGATGTTAGATGATGGCCATGTAGGTGCCATATATGTCCATACAGAACGGCACACACATCAAGTACTTGTGTCTCGTAAGGATGTATCATGTGATATTGATTATGGTCAATGCCACATATGTGGGGTGACTGACAATCTTTCTTTGTTCACCTATGCACTGCAGGGCACCAGCGGTCCATAGACCATTCCCTGACCTTGCAACCATGGTTGAACGTGACTGCATCCGACGGTACCGCTTCAACAGGCCGCTGATTGAGGAATTGGCGGTGCAGTTGGCCCCACATTTGCAACCTGGCCGGCCATACCCTGCAGCGCTGACCCCCAAGGTGAAGGTGATGGCAGCCCTACACTTCTTTGCCACCGGTACCTTTCAACACAATGTGGCGTCTGCTGGTGGGATGTCACAGACCATGTTCAGCCGTGTGCTATGCGATGTTTTGGAGGCAATGTTGAGATACTTGAAACAGTACATCTATTTCCCTAAACGTCAACAACTCACTGACGTCAAGAGTGACTTCTATGCCCTGGGGAGGATGCCACATGTCATCGGCTCCATTGATGGGACACATGTGGCTTTGGTACTACCACAGGCACATGAGCAGGCATACAGGAACAGGAAACATTACCATTCTATCATTCTTGCAGATATGAGCATCTCACATGTGTGTGCACGTTTCCCCGGTTCTGCACACGATGCCTACGTAATGAGGAGTAGTCGCGTCCCGAGGATGATGTCACAGATGCAGAACCAGCGTGCCTGGCTTGTCGGTGTGTACTGACTTTGTACCATTGTGTGTGTTCTGCAATGTTGTATTCCACCCTCTTTTCCAACTCAGCTAATGTGCAATGTCTGTATGTAGGTGACTCCGGATAGCCCAACATGCCGTGGTTGCTGACACCCCTCAGGAACCCTGTGACACCTGCCCAGATGCGCTACAATGAGGCACATGGTCGGACCAGGAGAGTGGTCGAGCGGACATTTGGTCTCCTGAAGAGCCGCTTTCGCTGCCTGGACAAGACAGGAGGGGCCCTCCCATATGCCCCTGCAAAGGTGTGCAAGATTGTCATCGTCTGCTGCATGCTACACAACCTGGCAGTGCGGAAGGAGTTGCCTCTCATCCTGGAGACCTGTGGAGGATCCTGGCCTGGGCCACGATGCCAGTGATGATGAGGGTGATGTCCGCACACAGCTCATCACCAACTTCTTCAGCTGAATGTGAGTATACAGAGATGTTATGTCAATGATTTGAGTTTGCATGATATGTGTTGGTGGTGCTCTGTTGCTGTTTGAGTGTGGCCATTTGCTACTTGACTGGATGCGTGCAGCGATGTGTCCTTACAGGTAGTCTGTACTCCCCAACAGTGTTGACATGCTAACTTGGTTTTGTGTAGGTATCTTGTGACATGTATTGGGCATGAGTATTGCAGTTCTGTCCTGTTCTTCAATGCTTTTGACTGTGTGTCATGTCTGTCCTTCAAAGGGTACTTTCAGAGTTGTTTGGTCAACTCGGATCCCCCGACACCATGATTCAACTTCCAGGGTGGAAGCAGTTGTTTCCCTACAGGTGATGTGCCACACACCCCTGGACTTTATTTCTTCTACACTTGGTGACTGTGTGGCCACTGCCACGTGGGATTACCTTGCATCTGTAGTCGAAACAACATGTTGCAAATGTGTAATAAACCTGTGCTTCACTTTGGGATGTGCGTTGTCTGTGGTCACACATCTGACTGACATTTGCTTACTGCACCTGTGGGCTAGTTAACACATACTCTGAATAGGTGTGGTGTCTGTGCATTCCACTGTATTTCCTGTCAACATCAGTGTAGGCGATGAGTCAGATGGCCCTGGTGTGTATGTGTTGTGTAGCCCTAGTGGTGTGTCTCCCTCATATGTGTCACGTCGCCATGACTCACATGACGGTGTTGAACTTGATGTAGCAGTTAGCATGCACAGTGTCATTTAGCAGATCATCATCTCCATGACAAAAACAACGTTGGAATCACAACAGAGGCAAGTATGGTGCATTAGTGAGTTTATTTACATACATGTGTGAGGATAGTGCACAGGATGGTGGGTGCTGTACATTGGGATTGGAATCCAAAGTTCACAGATGAGTTGGAAGTGTTGGTAGCAGAAATGTCCTGAGTAAAGTCCACAGTCATCTGATACATTAGTCCAACTTAAACTCCCCATGTCATGTGGGAGAGTTGGGTTGCATTCGACAGGGTGAACAGTTTGCACACAAAGGAGAATTTCCAGAACAGGTATTGGGTTCCTGGGGGATGTACATGGCCATCGGCCTCTCAGTTGTCCTTCCTCGGACAACCCCTCTTCTTTCTAGTAAGGGTGGGCGGAATTTGCGGAATTGCGTTCCGTGAAATTCCGCGAAACGGCAAAAAATCTCCGCAAGCACGCGGAATTTCGCGTGCTCGCGGAGATTTTGCTGCGCCCCTTTATATCTGTAAGTGCTTCCTGTTGAGGTTTAATTTTTCTGACAGGAGCATCGTGCCAGCCCAGAATGAATCCTGCCCTGCATATTTATCCAAGAAGATGAGTCCGTTTTGTGCAATACCTCTACTCAACTGGAGTACTTTCTACTGGCTAATTAGTAAGTGCTACCTCGTTGGGAAAATGTATAGTGCTTTTCCTACACTACAGCTGCAAAGGACCAGAAGAATTGTCTCCAGTGACCTGTGTGTCTAACTTTGCCACCGCGCCGAAAGCGCCGGGGTCCTTTGATTAAGCTGTCCATCATAGTGGGGAAAGGGTGGGAAGACGTTGCATACCGCGAGTGTATGTGGGGCGGGGCTAATAGCCTGTTCTCATGCCTCTTGTTTATAAAGGGTCAGAGCAGGATCTCAGCGGCAGACGAGGAGAAGGAACCTCCTGGTCACAGGAACTACACGAGGATTGCGCTCGAGAAAATCAAGGATGCAAAGACCTCCATCAAGGATTACAGCTAGCTTTTCAGGGTGGCAATGGAGAGAAGGCACATCTGCTTAATCACGCTCACGAATTCTACACGAGGATTGCGCTCGAGAAAATCAAGGATGCAAAGACCTCCATCAAGGATTACAGCTAACTTTTCACGTTGGAAATGGAGAGAAGGCACATCTGCTTAACCACGCTCACGAATTCTGCACACCTACCCTGCATATTTATCCAAGAAGATGCCTCCGTTTTGTGCAATACCTCTACTCAGCTGGAGTACTTTCTACTGGCTAATCAGTAAGTGCTACCTCGTTGGGTAAATGTATAGTGCCTTTCCTACACTACAGCTGCGTAAAGGACCTGAAGAATTTTCCCTAGTGACCTGTGTGTCTGTAACTTTGCCACCGCGCCGAAAGCACCGGGGTCCTTTGATTAAGCTGTCCATCATAGTGGGGAAAGGGAGGGAAGACGTTGCATACCGCTAGTGTATGTGGGGCGGGGCCAAACGGGCGGGGCTTGTAGGCCCGTTCACATGCCTCTTGTTTATAAAGGGTCAGAGCAGGATCTCAGCGGCAGACGAGGAGAAGGAACCTCCTAGTCACGGGAACTACACGAGGATTGCGCTCGAGAAAATCAAGGATGCAAAGACCTCCATCAAGGATTACAGCTAACTTTACAGGGTGGAAATGGAGAGATGGCACATCTGCTTAACCACGCTCACGAATTCTACACGAGGATTGCGCTCGAGAAAATCAAGGATGCAAAGACCTCCATCAAGGATTACAGCTAACTTTACAGGGTGGAAATGGAGAGAAGGCACATCTGCTTAACCACGCTCACGAATTCTACACGAGGATTGCGCTCGAGAAAATCATACGTTACAGAATTTGAGCTTCAACTCGGGCACCTGCTTTTATTTATACCCGAATTCCGTTCCGCCGCGGATCGAGGAAGTTTCGACATTTCCGCGTTCCGCGCGGACCACGGAAATGCCGAAAATTCGCAAGTTCCGCGAGCGGAACGGAATTTGCCGCCCAGGGTTACTTTCTGGGGGGCCCCTTCGTGCAGGCCGCTGCGGTGCAGAGGACTCTCCACCAGAGTCATCCTCCCTCCCTGTGGCAGTTGCAGTTGTTGCGGCACCAGATGTTGTGGACATGTTGCTAATCTGGCGGAGGCATGTCAATATATCCCTCTGCACCGCTGTCAGTTCTTCCAATGTGTCCCACTTGGACTCCATGCCAGATATGTGTGTCCATACACGGGACATGTGGGAGTCCAAGCGGGCATGATGGGCAGCCTGCTGCTGTTGAATGTCCTTGAGGATCCCCACTACCTGGCTGACCTCTCCGGTGCTATTCTGGTACGCATCAGCAATGCATACCAGTTGTGGGTCATCAAGCAGTCCAGACCCCTCTGCAAACAGCGACCTCTGCCTACCACCCCTCCCACCACCCCTGGCCACACGTGCGGGACCTGCGGTGGCACACACAGGTGACCCTAGGCCCCCTTGGGGGTTGGTACTGGGGTTGTTGTCTATTGCTTCACGGTGGGCCGGGGTCCCTGTGCTGTTGTCATTCAGTGTCCTTGGTCTGTCCGTGTCGGCGGGGGTGGTCTGTGTGTTGGCAGATGTTGGAGGAGTGGGTGCAGGGGGTGCAGATGGTGGTCCTGCTGGTGCTGCATGATGACTCACACTGGAGGTGCCAGGTAGGTCTTCGCCATCCGAGGAGGGCAGAGGCTGTTCCACACCAGAGAGCTCAGGGGCAACCGGAGCCTGGGACAGGGACTCCTCATCATCTGCTGCTGTGTCCCCATCATCACCTGTGTTTGGAAGAGACACACAATGTATGTTATGTTTCTACAGGCATCAATGGTTCAAACACCTGACAGTTGTGACTGTACCTCTGGATGCGGGCCTGTACATTGCATTGTCCTAAGTTGTCATAGTCAGAGGTTGATATTGGTGTAGCACATTGTCCTGCCAACCTGAAGCATTTCAATGTGAATGTTGAGGTGTGTGCATGACCAGCTCATGTATTGATTGGCTGTACATGGCCATTGCTACTCAAGGGCCATCACGTGCCTGACACAGGTGTGTCATCCTTGTCCACATTTGTCCTTTAACAGGGACATACGTGCAATTCCACTTAGGATATCTTTCAATATTGGGCCATGTGTGGTTGCCTTTTTTGCCAGTCTTTGTGCGTCAGATTGGTGTGTCTGGACAACATGGTCACAGTCCGGTATGCCTGGGATCTCTTGGGAGTATCTGTGTTGTTATCTGGGTTCCTAGTTCACGTCTCATTTCATACAAGTGATGTTGTTAACGTAGCTAATGATGTTGTTGCTGAGTTTTGTACGTGCAAACGTGATTAATCTTGTCAATGTCCTCCATGGTGATGAGGATTGGGCACGGCAGCTCTCTGGCTTTTCCATTCTCATGACAGTGATGGCCAGTGGTGTGTGTTGCAGTTCTGCTGCTGTGAGTAGCATGTCTCCTCAAATGCAGTCCAGGTTGGTGCTTGTGTCTACAGTGTCTATGACAGTGAGTGGTGTGTTGGGTGAAGGATGCATATGTTGCCGAACGATGTGGGAGTGGAATGCAGCTCAGAACCGCAACTTGTGTGACTGACACCATGGTACAGTGTCCGGTATATTGGTGTGTCCATTGCATTCACTGTCAGGTGTCCCCTGCCAATGATGTCTCTGTGACTTCCTGTGTGTTTTGTGCTATGTAGCATGTCTGATTCTCCACAGTTGTCATCTTCAAGACACACCTTCACAGCCAGGCCAGGGGGCACCCATGGACACTGCATCCCCTGACAGTGTGTGTAAACATAGAGTTGCAATGGCTGTGAGTGTGTACGTGTTTGGGTTGGCCAGTGCATGGGTGTGAATTGCAGGCACATCATTTCTCATGCCCATGTGTCAGCCATCTTGCCAGGGCTTTTACTTTGGGAGTGACTGGTCCCACGTGTGAAATGTGTTTTTGCAGAGTACGTGTGTGTATGACCAGCATTGGTGGTATTTGGTTGACATCCGGACCTCCTTCTCCCCCCAGCCCAGTTATCCCACCATGAAGCATGCCACCCTTGCAGTGGGTGCAGGTTAACTCTCAGGATGTCAGTCAGTGGTGTCCTGCTGTTGGTTGGTGCACAGTTCCCAGCAGGGCCTTGTGCTCCCCACAACAGAGCACCATTGTCTGACATCTTTGAAGTGGCTTTTCACTCCATGTGAGGTGTGCATGCTTCAGTGTGAGCTTGCTGGGCCATGTGGGTGGGGGATGTTGAGCTGTGACTACCACTCCCATCATGTTATTGCCTACACCCTCCTTCCCAGCATGCCCATACTTCCTTCCTTTTGACTCTGCTACCCTGTGGGGTAGTGTGCCTGTGCTGACAGGATGGCTGACAGTGTTGTCCTGGTGTTTGTTTGTCTACAAGTCCCAAAAGTGTCCCTGTGCTTGACACAGCATAACCCAGTGTGGTAGTTCTTTGTGGGATATTTAATTAGAGTTTGAGGCAATGCATTCTCCCAGGTGAGTTGTGTGGAGTTTGTGTTAAGGGGGTGTGTGAGAAAAGCTGCTGGTAACTATGGTCAGAGCTGTCAGTCCTCCTTCCCACCCAGCCAGATATCCCACCATGGAACGTGCTTCCATTGCAGGGAGTGCAAGTTGGCTTTCAGGATGTCAGGCAGTGGTGTCCTGCTGTTGGTTGGTGCACAGTTCCCAGCAGGGCCTTGTGCTCCCCACAGCAGTACCCAGTGTCAGCCATCTTGTCAGTTCTTTTCCACTCCCTGTGATGTGAGCATGGTTCAGAGTGGTGTTGATGGGCCAATTGTGAGGGTGACCAATATCTGTGACTACAACTCCCATCATGCTATTGGCTACACTCACTTCACCAGCATATACACAATTCCTTCCTTTCAGTCAGCTTCCTTGTGAGGTGGTGTTCTAGTGGTGGCAAAATGTCTGACAGTGTTTGTTGGTTAGATTTGTGCCACTGCCTTGCTCTATTTGTTGTTAGGTTTGTACATGTCATGACACAGTTACATAACACTATGAGATGGCAGGTATTGTGTTTGTCTAACTAACATACACATTTTGGGATGATTATCTTTTAGTTACTGTGGCTTTGCTAACGGTGCATGGTTTCACTATCCCCTTGACAGTGATGTGTGTGTATTGTCACACAATATTGGGTATATTGGTTGTGTACTCACCAGGCTCTGGGATGTTTGATAGTCCATGTACGCTCTCTGGTGGTAGGATGGCCCGCACCTTCTCCTCCCAGGGCCTGAGGTATACTGGTTTGGCAGGAGGGCCACTGCCGGTGCGATGACTCAAGGCGTAATCCTTCTTGAGTAGGTCCTTGACCCTCCTGCGCACATCATACCACCTGTTCTGGATGTCTTCCTTTGTGCGCAAACATGGTGATTGTGCATTCACCCTGTCAACGATCCTCTCCCACATCTTGGTTTTCTGTGACATGGGGGTCTGTTGGACCAATGTACCAAACAACTGTGGTTCTACCCTGAGGATTTCATCTACCAGGACTTCCAATTCACTGTCTAGGAACTTTGGATTCTTCTTTGGGGGCATGGTGATGGGTGGTGGTGGGGATTGATGTGTGTGTGAGTGTGCAAGTGAGGGTGGGTGAGTGTCGGTTTTGCAGGGTGTATGTGAGGCTGCTATTTGGGAGGTGCTGATGGTGTGTGGCTTGTGTGATGGAGGAGTTGTGAGTGTGTCTGTGGTTCTGACTGATGGTGTTCTGTGCTGGCAGGTCAGTTGAATTTGCAAAGGATCATGGTAGGGATTTGTGTCCTTTATATGGATGGAGTTGTGGGTGTGTCTTTGTTCCATGTTTTTTTCCCCCTGTATTTATTGTCTTTGTCATTGCTTGTTTGGCCCTTTTTTTTGTATTTTTTCCTTTGTAGTTTTTAGGCATGTAGGAGACGCTCTTCTGACCGAGTAGGACACTGCAGTTGGCTCGTGCGAGCTTCTCCGAGTCTTTCAAGCTGTCTTTCTGCTGGGTTTCATGTGCGGCGTACGCGTCGGTCGCGGAGTATTGGGTTGCTTCGGCTCCCTGTTTTGTATGCGTGTCGGTCGTACGGCTTGAGCTCCTTGCGACTCGGTCTGGTTTTACACGCATTGCATCGTACTGCGCGGGTCGGAGTTCGCGGGTACGTTTCTGTCGGGTTCATTCATGGTGCATGTCGGTCGGTTCGATTCGCGTAGATTTTCCGGCCGGATAGCTGGTTTCCGTGCGGTTCGGTCAGTGCTCCAAATCCTCCAAAGAAACACTATAAAGTGAAATGATTTCTCATTCCACCAGAAACTCTTCCCTTGTGATGCAGTGTAGACATCCTAGATATTTCCGATGCCATCGTCCTAAAAAAAGTTTACTGGCTGCTTCTAATTTATAGCGGTGGGTGAGCCAGAAAATAAATTTTAAGAGCTGAGCCAGAGGGGAGTGTGGAGTCTGACTTGACCCTAGGAGCCAAAGCATCAGCCGGCACAAAATCTTCATGTTAACCTTCTCTCATGTTCTCTCATTCTCCCTGATCACATATCTCCCATGTCTTTCTTCCTATTTCCTTCTCTAGCTATCTCTCTCTCCCTCTCTGTTTCTCCCTCTCTTTCACTCACTGCTCTCTGTCTCCATTTTCTCTATTTGCTCCCTCTTTTTCCCTTCTCAATCGATCTCTTGCTAGCTTCCTTTTGTTCTTGCTCCCTGTATCCCACTATCTCTCTTATTCTTTGTCTTTCTTCCTCTCAATTTGTTCCTCCTTCAGTCTGCTGTTCTTTCTCTGTTACTCTCTCTTCGGCTATTAGCCACTTGTGCTCAATAACTGAATGTGCAAGTTCACTGGTTTGAGCCAGAGAAATAACTGAGCAGGTTGAAGGAATGGTGCTCAGTTTGCTGCCTGTAAGTGCATGGTCTGAATCTCTGCACAATCTGCTTCACATTCATGTGATTCTATTAAACAGTCTTGGAACCAAGGGATCTCTCTTGCTCAATATTCCAACAATACCTTACTAGAGGAGGCAGTATTGGGAAGGAGGTAAAGGAGATTAGTGCTCTTGCAAGTTTTACGGAGCGTAACCAAAGCACTAAGTTCATTTGACTTGTGCCTAGAGTCAGGCTAAATAATTTGGGTTCCAAAAGTCAATCAATCAATCAAAGAGGATTTGTAGAGCGCTCTAATCATCTGTGAGTTTATCCAGGCACTAGATCCAGGCTGCTCAGGGGCTTCAGTTGAAAAGTCAGCTCTTGAGTCCCCTTCTGAACTCCTGAAGGAAGGGAGAGGTCTGAAGGTGGATGGGAAGGCTAGACCTGGATTTTGTGGTGAGGTAGGAGAAGGCACAACCTCCACTGTTGCTGTGACAGATGCAGGGGATGTGCACAAGGGAGAGCAAGTTGAAGCACAGGGGTTTGGAGGGTAGATGGAAGCTCAGGAGGTGGTTGATGTATGCTGGTCTTTGATTAAGGAGGGCTTTGTAGGCATGTGTCAGAATATTGAATTGGCATCTCTTGTGGACAGGGAGCCAGTGGAGTTTCTTCAGGTGCGGGGTGAGTTGGGTCCATCTGGGGAGGTCCAGGATGAGTCTCTTCTCTGAGTTCCGGATGGTCTGAAGTCTCTTTAGGAGATGTGATGTGATACCAGTGGAAAGTGTGTTACCATAGTCCAGGCGGTTCGTGATGAGGGCTTGAGTGACAGTTCGTCTGGTGGTGGCTGGGAGGCATTTGAAGATCTTTTGTAGCATGCAGAGGGTGAGGAAGCAGGCAGAGGAGACTGTCTTATCTGGCTCTTCATGGTGAGTTTGCTTTCCAAGATGATGCTGAGGTCCGTGGAGGTGGGCAGTGGTCCCTGGTTGGCAGGCCACCAGGAGTTGTCCCACAGTGAGGTTCCGTCTGGTCTGTGTTGAATCTGAGGCAGTTGTCTTGTATCCAGTTGGTGATGCTAGTCATGCCGAGGTGGAAATTGGCCTTGGTGGTGGAGAGGTCTTTGGATAGCAAGAGGATGAGCTGGTCTTCCAAGTAGGAGATGATGTTCAGTCCGTGGCTTCTGACGATGTTGGCCAGGGGTGTCATGTAGGTGTTAAAAAGGGTGGGGATGAGGTATGAGCCTTGAAGGATGCCGCAGATGATGCTCTTTGTCTCTGAGGTGAAGAGAGAGGAGGACCCTCTGTGTTCTTCTGGAGAGGAAGGATGTGATCCATTTGAGGGCGTCCTCTTGGATATCAATCTGGTGAAGCCTCTTGATCAGGTTGTGGTGGGAAACAGTGTTGAAAGCCGCCAAGAGGTCGAGGAGAATCAGGGCAGCTGAGTCTCGACAGTCAAGGAGGGTTATGATATCGTCCGTGGCAGCTATCAGAGTGGTTTTGGTGCTGTGGTTGGAGCAAAATCTGGATTGGAATGCATCCAGAAGATCGTTGTTCTCTAGGTATTGCTGATTGATGGCCTTTTCTATGACTTGGCAGGAAAGGGGAGCAGGGAGATTGGTCGGTATTTTTTGAGCCTGTGCATGTCGGCGGCAGATTTCTTAGGAGGGATTTAACATTGGTGTACTTCCAAACCTCTGGGTCGGGGGCTGAGGTGAGGGATGTGTGGAAGATGTCTGTGAGCTAGCTGCTGATGGTGTTGTTGCCAAGGTTGAACGTGTGGTCTTAGCAGGGGTCCGTTGGAGACCCAGAGTGGAGTGCATGATGTCAGTGCTGTTCTGCGTGGTGAGCTGGTTCCAGATGGTGATCCTGTTGTCAGCGGGGGTGTCTGTGGGATCTAGGAGGCTGATGGTGGATCAGCGGTGGATTGGATTTTGTAGAGCCTGTAGATGGTGTATATCTTGTCACGGAAGAAGTCAGCTAGGGTGTTGCAGAGTTCCTGGGAGGGGGTGATGAAGTTTTCAGTCACTGAGGGATTGGAGAACTCCTTGACATTTCTGAAGAGTTCTTTGCTACGGTTGGAGCTGACTTCGATACGGTTGGCTAACTGTGATTGCCTGGTGTGTGGTGCTGCAAACATTTTGCTCCCCTCTCTTTCACGAAAATGTTGAATGACAAAGTTGGTGAAATCTTTCTTTTTTCCTTCCCTCCATTTCTCCTCTTTCACATCATTCTCTTACTCTCCTGCATGTAGCAGAGTAGAGGCAAGGTAACACCAAGTGCTTTTTGAATTTTGATTATTGTAAGTGTAAAAAGCAGCTACTCACATGCTGGCCAGCTGCTCTTCTCCCACAGACAGGAGAAGGATGTGACAGTGCACAAAAGTGATGCAGAAGGCACATGAATGCACAGCTTATTTTTGGTGTGAGGATCTGAGCGGACATCAGGACAAGACAGTGCCAGGCGCCTGGCATGAGCCAGGCTAGAGCCTTTAATGGCTCACCCACCTCTACTAATTTACAAGAAAACTTCAAGTACCACAGCAAATGGTTGCACTAGTGTCATTCTCCTTCTTCACACACAACCTCTCTCTATCTACAAAGTTTGTGTCATAGGAGACTGGATTCTATTCGAACCACGTCAGTAATAAAAATGTCAACCTGCTGACTGGTCCTTTTAGTCTTCTAAGTTGTGTTGGAAATAGCCTATTCTGCAAGGTAACCCCTAAACTTTATGCCTTACTCCTCCCCTTTTTGCTGATCTGCTTTTGTTGGATTTAGGACTCAGGGCACTCTACCACTGCTACCCAGTGATAAAGTGCAGTGCTCATTCCTTAAAGCATGGTAGCATTGGCATATGCACAATTGGCATGTTTAATTTAGTTAGAAATCCCTGGTAAGGTGCACTACATATGCCCAGGGCCTGTAACTTAAATGCTACTAGTGGGCCTGCAGCCCTGATTGTGCCACCGACTCAAGCAGCCCTTTAAAGTATGTCTCAGGCCTGCCATTGCAGAGCCGATGTGTGCAATTTTAAACTGCAATGTCGACCTGGCAGGGTAACCTCATGCCAGGCCCAAACCTTCCTTCATAATAAATATGTCACCCTGAGGTAGGCCCTAGGCAGGCCCAATGGCAGGGTGCATAGTGTATTTCAAAAGCTGGACATGTACTTTTAAGTTTTACATGTCCAGGTAGTGAAAAACTCTAAAATATATTTTGCACTACTGCAAGACCTATCTTTCCCATAGGCTAACATTGGGATTACCTTATTACATTTTATAAGTGTAATTTCCAATTTGGAAAGAATAGATATTTTGAGTTTGGAGTCTCTGGACTCACAATTCAAAATCACAACTTATGGTAAAGATGGATTTTAAGTTGAAAGCCTCAAAATTCTCCTTTTACAAAGATGGCATTTTCTTACTTTAACAATGTTGTGCCTTTTGCCTGTCTCTGCATACACGTCTGCGGTGAGTGACAGCTTAGCCTTGGGTGTTTCCTCTAGACAGACACATACAATGGAAGCTTAAGTGTGACTGGATGTGACTTAAAGGGCCATTTACTGGCTTGATGGGAGAATGGGGCTAGGCACAGCCCTACTTGCACCTGAATAGGCTGTGACTCGTCTTCGTGTCTTGTCTTCTTCTAACGACCCTGCATTGTCACTGCAGCCAGCTAGGGCAGGGGAGGAAGCGGATTCACTGCACTTCAAAGCCACGTCTAGAAGCTTTTACCACCTTCCAGAACGAGGCACCAAAGTATAAATACTGGACTTCAGGCACCTCAACTTCAGTACTCTTCTGGACCTGTGGATACTCTACCAGGAAGAAGGACTGTTGTGCTGCTGAAAGGACTGTACTCTGCTGTAACTACCGCTCTGCTAACCTGCTGCCTGCTGCCCTCCTTGTCTGGTAGTGAGAGGCACTGGACCTGCATCTCTCCAACCCAGAACCAAAGTTACTCCAGGGGTTGCCTCCTGTTTTCTGAAGCCTCAGGGACACAAAAGACTTCCAACTGACCTGCTACAGCACCTGCCATCTGTGAGCCTACCCTCCCAAGTAGTGCCACCCTAGTCCTGAATCCTTGGAAGTGGGCCTAAGGTGCTCTGCCTTCTGTGATCCTTCTTGGAATCGATGCTGGATGCCTCGAAGCCTTACAATGCAACACCCGTGGACCAGGATTTAAGGTACTATGTTAAGCGGGCGCAAGTGGGTCCCTGTAGCCAGCACATGCTCTATCGCAATCGGCCTGAACGAGTGACTTTGTATCTGTCTGGCTTGACCAGATTTCCACAGTTAACACTTTGTGCTTTTATGTGCTGCTGTCGTCAAAATCTTTAAAATTGTATTTCTCAGGATATGCGTGTTGGATTTTTATTGTGTTGGTCTTGTTTTGTTAATTAAATTAAGCTCAATTCTTTTCACTGTGTGTGGATTATTTTTGTGTGGTGTTTTCACGGTTTTACTGTATTAAGTATTGCACAAATATGTTACACATTACCTCTTAAGTTAAACCTGAATGCTCTGTGTCAAGCTACTAGAGGGTGAGCAAAGGTTCATTTATGGTGTGTATCTGACTTACCCTGACTAGGATTGTGGTTCCCGCTTGGACAGGGTGCATAACTCCGCAACCATTTCTAACACGTTACCAATTACACTGTGAATTATTTTCACAACTGATCTGCACAGATGCTTTTCTGTTCAACCAAACCCACAAACATAAAGTAATCTAAATAATCTATTATCTGTTGCTGACAATTTCAGAAATGTACTGAACATTTTGAAAAAGCCAAATGACACCCTATGGGCCTTGCTTTATTTTCTTGTATTACTCTATGAAACTGAATTCCAAGAAATTAAAAAACACGGGTGCATTGTAAAAGCTAAAACTAAGACCCCGAATTCTGACTCAAGGTGGCACAGCAGTTGCAGTCCTGCGGCTGCCCTATTCCGAGGCAGCTTTTTGGACCATCCACCGCTGCACCAGGGAACCACTGTTCCCTGGCGGTGGCACAGCGGACAGGGCTACTCAATATGCAAGGCTGGACCGTCGCCGTCTGCCGCGCATATTTCGAGTTTCCCCACTGCCAGCCTTTTCATGGCGAGCTCACCACCATGAAAAGGCTGGTAGTTAGGAAACAAAGCCCCCATGTCCCTGCTGCCATGGGTATGCATTGAGGGGGGCACACGTGTGCCCCCTGTTTGTATGCACCGCAAGTTCCAGCACGGCATGGAGTTCACAGTCCATGATGTGCTGGAACTTCTTTTGCGTTCCCATTGCGGTGCCCGTTTAAAAATCCAACACCAATTTATAACAATAGGAAATATTTTTATCTTTAAAATGACCCCAAAATGACAAGAATCCAATGTAGGGAACTGGAGATGACAATTTTTATAGATTAAATGTACCATAGAGATGTCAGGGGTCGGACCCCTACCGACAGCCTGTCAGTGATCCGACCGCCCGACATCCGAATCAGGCCCTTAGTCACTTTTTTGGTTCTCTTTCTCTCAACGTCAAGCAAGTTTTCTCTGCAAGCTGGGTTGCAGTTCGGCAACAGCGGCCTCTTTCAGCCTGATACCACGGTGATTCCTGAAGGTCTTGGTTTTCGCTGTCTGCCCAAAGGCTGGCCAATCAGAAGAGGTTGCTACAGGGCTGATTTTAGGTATCTTTAGGAAAGCTATTCTAAAACTACTTTCCTGCAATTGTTATAATAAATCCAACCTTACAAGTTGCTGGATTTATTGTAACTATTATTTTCATACTTTGAATGAATATTTTAGCTCCCTCCTGTCAAACATTGAGCTTTATTAAAGTATAATAAAACCGTCCAATGTTAGCCTATGGAGTTAATATACTGTTATGGGGAAAAATGAAATTGGCAGCTTTTCCCTCAACAGGGCATAACAGACATCTTCATTATGCATCTTATTGAAGGAGTAATATTTCTAATTATCTGCATAGTTAGATGTACTGGTGATCAGATATGCCCATGGGGTTCTTTTCACATTTCTGATTGCTAGTGTGGTTGTAAATTGATACTGAGAATGATGTACAGCAGATGCTTCCCCTATCTCTTCATCAACAATATTTTCAACATCCCCATCTTCCTGTTCAACACTCTCTGGGCCAGCAGTGTTTTATAGTGAGAAATAACATATATTTTTTTTAGGAGTGGTGAAAATTATGTGTAATGTTTTGACTTGTTTATAGTAAGATTACATGTCCCATAATGCATTGTTGTGCATCCAAAAAAGGGAGATTCAAATTTTTTTTGAGTAAATTTTAGTTTTAAGCACTTTTAAGGATTAGACTTAGTGGGAAATTAAAATAAGCGCCTATTTGTTACACATGATTGCATAAACATTCCATTATGGGGTTTGTACTTCTCATGTTGTAGATATTGTTATTGAATCCTTGAGAAGATAATTTACATTTATGTTAAAAATATATATTTTTTAAAATCTAAGGTGACTTATTAACATGTATTTGATGGTGGAAGATTTAATATGTCGAGGTCTGTAACTCCCGCCACTTCTTCTGGTGCAGAAGCACTTTCGATCATCTCCTCAATCGTATTTGCAGAGGGATAAATGAAGAACCACTTTCAGTATGCCGAGCATCAGACATTCTTTGTGCAAACCTTTCTTTTATGTGAGACCACAAATCATACCGACGCTTACGGATTTCATTAATGATGCGCTTGGTGACACCAACAGCATTATTATTTTTCTTGTATTGACAATTTGACACCCACATTTTCATTTATGATGCCTCTGGAAAAGTCAAAGATGTTTTCCCAAAATTTTTATCATTGTTGGAGACACATTCCTCTACCAAAATCTCCAATTCCACATCAGAAAACTTCTGTTTTCATTTGCACCCTCCATCATCCTTGCCTTCCTCCAAGCAGGATATTATTGCAACTCTCAAATGCTCCCCTCCTCCTCAGAGATGTGCGTCATGAAAGTGCTAACTGAGCAATGAGAGATATGCAACTCACTTCTTGGTTCCTGTTTATGGAGCCATCAACTTAAATCTGTTCGACATTTGGAATTGGCGATTCTCTCTTTGTGACTACTTCCGAATTGCAAATATAGAATCACTATTTTGAATTGCGAAACAGAAAAAAAATCACAATTTCAGAAAATAAACTTTTGGAACGTATCATTTACCTATTTTGCATTTGAGATTCGTGTATCGCTAATAACGAATCGGTAAATTATAGGTAAGGCCCAATGGGGCAGATTTACAAGCCCCGTACGCCACTTTTGCGCCGCCGTTGCGTCACTTCTGTGACGCAGCAGCGGCGCAAAGCCAGCGCCATGCTGTGGGGTATTTACAACGTGACGCATCTAGGGTGATGCGTAAGGAGGCGTAAGGAGTGACGCAGCACAGCTAGTATAGGGCGCCCCGAGCAGTGCTGGAGTTGCGTCACGCTTGCGACATGACTCCAGCACTGCGTCACCTTTACGGCATCAGATGCGTCACACATCTGTCTATTCTTGCACCATGGTGCGCCGCATTGTAAATGCGGCGCATCCATGGTGGCGCAAGAGGTGTCTGCCGTGACGCAAAATAACTGGCGCATCCCTGCTGATATGCAGGGATGCGCCAGTTATTGTAAATATGCCCCAATGTTTTTACTTCGGGTGGGCAGAATGTTCCGTTCTGCCTGCGAAACTGGCAGAAATGTAGCCACTCCGCGTTGCTCTTTAAAGCGGAGTTTTGATCAAATTCCACCAATCGTGCGTGGCACAATTTGTCTTCTGCAAGGCTTCAGAATATGCGAGCTGGCATGTGTGAGAGAGATTTGGCGTTCCCTAGTGTGATTTCCTAACACTGGTGGTCGCCGGCGGTCACGGTCAGAGGGTTGCTGTTTGAGTAGGTTTGCTGCTGCTTGGGTAGATTTTCTACTCGAGTACGAAATTCCATGGAGTGAAACTCTGCTAGTTCCGTTCACCCCTATGTTTTACCTGCAATATTCGCTTCCACAATATTTTTGACATGATATTTGAGTCCAATGATATTTTTGCAACAATATTAAGGTCATGCAAAAATATCTGACTAAAACTAAGGTGTTCTTGGTGTGATTGTTTAGTCAAGTGTTTCAGTGAAACTCCTTTGGGGCGAGATCACTAATGCATCAGTCTGAATTTTCCTTCTGTCTTCTTTGGCAAAATGCCCAAAGGCAGGATGAAATTATTGAAAGGTATGTTCTGAAAAGATATGCAATTCTTTCTTCACTTACCCCTTTCAGTCCGATCAGTGTCTGACAGCTTTCTTGGATGCAAACTCCATTTACACATATACACATATAAATACTTACATTGATAGACAGAGGGCAGTAGTGCAGATACAGCATCCGTCATACTCTCCTCCTCTCAGCAGTGCGTAAAAAGGTGGACAGACACTTTTATAACTTTTTAAAGGGTTTACAGGCCAAATTGAGGTTGTGTAAAGTCATTAGACTGTGAATGTTGTTTTTAGATGTGGCAAACTATTTTTTATCAAGAGATGTGTGAGGATGGTATGACTCTTGCCATATGGCAAAGTTTCTGTGGGTTTCTGTCCCAGAAAAATGTGTTTTTTTCTACACACACTTTGGCATCTGCAAGACATTCTTTATAATCACTCATGCTTGAACGCACACAAGCCTAATCACCCTGTCTTTCTGTGGGGTTTAACAATTTAGAAATTAATGGAATTGATAAGTGCTACTGGTTACCAGCTGACCTTGGACCCAAATAATGCCAACAATCCTTATGAAAGTTCCCCTAACAAAAACATTCCATTGTCTCTAATGTGTGGATTCTTAGTAAAACCCATTGAAAACCTATGCTGCCTGATACCTCACACTCGGGAAACCAGGGCAAGCACTTGTGTGGATCAAGTCTTAGCAGAGATCTCTTCCTCCATGAAAAAGATTGAAGGTGATTGCCATGTTCTGGAAAACGATTGTGGAAAATCTAACATATGGTATGCTCAATGTGTTGTATAAACTAGTCAGTCAGAGTCAGGGAGGTCTGGCACTCAGCAATAGAATTATTAAGATCTGTAGATATTAACGATATATGCCTTCAACCCAAAGATAAAAACCATAAACCACCATTTTGCTTTCATTGCTTTCCAAATTTCCCAAATACACTGCATCATGCTTATTTCCTGTGGGCACCCATACCTATAGGAAATGCAAATATGTCTGATGCCACCTTACCCTGGAGACCCAGAGGAACATGAATGAAGGTCAAACCTTGCAGGGATATGTTCCTACTTGAGGGAGACTGAAGGGAATTACTATGTTTTTGAAAAAGCTTGCTAAAAACATAAAAATGTCATGTTTGAAATATCTTACTGTCTGTTCAATCTGGCCAAGCTCGCAACAATAGATTTCTTTTGTTAAACAGAATTGGAAATATATGGGGCCACATGTATCAACATTTGTAATAGCGATTACGTAATTGCGAATTTCAGCAAATCACAATTAGGTAATCTCTATTCCTAATGTATGAAACTCCAAGAGTTTCATTTAACCATTCCTAGAGGATCGCAAATTAAGGTAGGTCGCAATTTGCAACCCCCTAGGAATCACTAAACTCACGGGGGTGGTGGCTTGTTGGGATCAGCAGACCACCTTGTCCGTGATTGCTTTTCAATAAATCAATCATTTTTTAAAAATGCAGCCCGTTTTCCTTAAAGGAAAACGGGTTGCTTTTAAAAAACAAAAATGAAAAATGTTCTTTTCAATTCTTAAGAGCAGGCAGTGGCCCCTGGAAGCACTGTCTGCTCTCAAAAAAACGTTTTTGCCATCATTCCAAAAGGGGAAGGGATCCCTTGGGGACCCCTTCCCATTTGCAAATGTTTTGCGAGCGCATTCACGGTCACAAAACATTCATACATACCGTTACGATTCGATATCTGGAAGGGACACCCTAAACACGCCCCTTCCAAATAAAGAATCGCAAACCCATTTTGCGATTCGATAACAGGTTACGAGTCGCAAAACAGGGTTTGATACATGGGAAAAGCATTTTTTTGCGTTTGCAAATAGGCTGCTTCTGCGAATCGGCCTGTTTGCGAACATAAAATTGCTTGATACATGTGGCCCATAGTTTTTATACTTTACAGTAAAGTCCTGAACTTGATATCTGATCAATGAGTTATTGACAAGAGCTCCAACTTCTGATATCCATCTTCCACAGGGGGTGAGATAATGCTCAATTGGGAACCCCCACTTGGCATCACCACTGCTGCAAAAAGTTACAGAATGCAACTGATATGGCTGGGTGAGGGGAAGGGGTTTGGGAAATAATTCTGTAAGGAAGATCTGCAAGACAAAGAACAGATAGTTACTTCCTGCATCACCTAAACCATTCCTATTGCTTACTAATCAAGTCTTATCCCTTCCCTACCTTTAGGGATAAACCAGCCATGATTCTTCTTACCTCTGCACCAGGCATAGGAGGTATTATTATAATAAGAATAAGAATTCCTGATTGTAAAGTGCGCACATATCACCCTTAAGGGTTTTATGGTTCTGGGGGCTGTCGAGGAGATTTAGTAAACTATTGCCCAGAGTCACATGATGCTGACCTGTGCTGCTGCCGGCGATCGAACCGTGAGCCCCGTTCTCCGGAGTCAGTCACTCTGGCCTCTGCGCCACACCTCTCCATTTTCATTGACTGCAAAGATCTAGGATTTCTAGTTTGCTTAAGATAATATCACTACAATGAACATTAATTTAGATTAAACATTTAAAGGAATTTTTATAGGCAACATGCAATCGGACATTTACTCTCTGGTCAATAATAGACTTGACACATCACATTATAACATACCCTTTGTAGTCTTTGACCATCTATCCAACTCTTTTTCGTTAATTTCCAAAAGCCAAGGAATCTTTAGAGAGTTTTTGTTAGATTATTCTCAAGAGTATACACATAAGTTGTTTAAATACCCCTCACACACCAAAAGGGCCCTTGATGTCATGCTTCATCATTGGGGTCTTCCCATCCCACTGTGGAATGGGGCATGCTATGACCAGCGACTACGCGGGAGCACTAATCTAAAGCACTATGTGTGGTGTAGGGGTAGTGAGAGGAAGGGTCAGAAGTGAAGTTAAAAAGGAACTGGCCTCATGCCAACAGACAGCTTGCCGCCTTCCTCGAGACGAATGGATCCCTCGACCCCTCGACCCCTCGCAGTCCGGGTTTCGGGCCAACCACAGCACCGAGACCGCCCTTATCGCAGCCACCGACGACATCAGAACCCTAACCGACAACGGGGAAACAGCTGCCCTCATCCTCTTGGACCTCTCCGCGGCGTTCGACACCGTCTGCCACCGCACCCTAGTGAAGCGCCTCAGCAACATCGGAATCCGAGAGAAAGCACTGGAATGGATCATCTCGTTCCTCGCCGGTAGAACCCAGAGAGTCCGCCTCCCCCGTTCAGATCCGAAGCCACCGAAGTCATCTGCGGCGTTCCACAAGGATCTTCACTCAGCCCAACCCTCTTCAACGTCTACATGAGCCCCCTCGCAGCCATCGCACGCCAACACAACCTCAACATCATCTCCTACGCCGACGACACCCAGCTGATCCTCTCCCTCACCAACGACCCCACCACCGCCAGAGCCAACCTACACGACGGGATGAGAGATGTCGCCGACTGGATGAGGAACAGCCGCCTTAAACTGAACTCAGACAAGACGGAAGTCCTCATCCTGGGCTCATCACCCTCCGCCTGGGACGACTCCTGGTGGCCCCCGGCCCCTGGGCACCGCGCCCAAGCCAACGGACCACGCACGCAACCTGGGCTTCATCCTGGACTCCTCCCTGTCGATGACCAGACAAGTCAACGCCGTCTCATCTTCATGCTTCAACACCCTGCGCATGCTCCGCAAGATCTTCAGATGGATCCCCACTGAAACCAGGAAGACCGTCACCCAGGCACTCGTCACCAGCCGACTGGACTATGGGAACACCCTCTACGCCGGAACCACAGCCAAACTTCAAAAAGACTCCAGCGCATCCAGAACGCCTCCGCACGACTCATCCTGGACATCCCCCGACACAGCCACATCACCGGACACCTGAAAGACCTGCACTGGCTCCCCGTCAGCAAGAGAATCACGTTCAGACTCCTCACCCACGCACACAAGGCCCTCCACGACCTGGGCCCAAAGTACCTCAACGACCGCGTGACCTTCTACACGCCCACACGCCAGCTACGATCAACCAGCCACGCCCTCGCCACCGTACCACGCATCCGCAGAACCACCGCCGGAGGAAGATCCTTCTCCTACCTGGCAGCCAAGACCTGGAACTCCCTCCCCACTCACCTTCGGCGAACCCAGGACCATCTCTCCTTCAGGAAGCAGCTCAAGACCTGGCTGTTCGAGCAGTAACTTACCCCCTCCCCCAGCGCCTTGAGACCCTCCCGGGTGAGTAGCGCGCTCTATAAATGCCGTGATTGATTGATTGATTGATGGACATAAGACAATTTAGTAGGTCGTTGAGGCTGAACCTGTTAAAAAATTGTGATTTGGAATAGTCACGCATATAATGAGCTGACGTTCCTAAAGAGTCAACATGTTTCGAAGCTCAAGGCTTCTTCATCAGGACTGAGAAGATCCCTTCAGTGCTCACTAGTTGTATAAAAGTAAAAGAGTTATATACAAAAGTGAAAAAAAAATTTGCAAGTATTCATGCACTATATATAGTACCTGTTTGTACTCCTATATGTTAATCTGGGAAAGAAGAAAAAATGGTTTAGAATGTTAATTGCGTCACCCAAGGCGTTGTCTTACGAAGATCTGAAAAGACAACAAATGTGTCAAGGTGACTGTTTTTAAGACATAGTGCTATCATGGTGCATGGACCTGTGAAAAAAATAGGGGAAGAAACCTTACATCACTGGTTCTCACTGAACCACAAAAACAGGCCTTAAGTAAAGGTCTTGGTTTTGTGCCCACTAACAAAATGGACAAATTTAAGCTATGTTTGGAGGTAAAAGAATTCTTGAGAAAACTTAAACTACGAGCTTTTTTGACAATAAGGATATCACAGAGACTGTAGAGGAACAGGCTTCCGATACCGGATTACGACCTAAGTCTACGTTCACCCCTCCAGACCCAACCCTTCCAGTGGAGTTGCTCACTTTTGAGAGAGCTGTTATGGATGAAATTACGAAATTGTCTAATGAAGACAAAAAAACCTTTCACAATACAACACGAGAAGAAAAGGAGGCTTTACGAGCTTTGGCCAACAACAGGGATCTAATTATAAAACCAGCGGATACAGGCGGAGCCATTGTGCTGCAGACCACTCTCAAATATGATACTGAATGCAGGAGACTATTGGGTGACTCCCGTAATTACGAGGTAATCCAAGACAATCCAACAGAAAGGATACGGGTACGGATAGGAGCAATGGTGGAGGAAGCTGTCTGCCACAGCTGGATATCAAAAAAAGAATCAGATTTTTTGATCCAAAAATCACCCATAACACCCTACTTTTACACCATTCCTAAAATTCATAAGAACCTGGATAATCCACCTGGACGTCCCATCGTCTCAGGGATTGGTTCATTACTAGAACCCCTGTCCAAGTTCTCTGACGCTTTTCTCCGACCCCTGGTCCAGAAAACAGATACTTACCTAAAGGACACGAAAGCAATATTACAACTACTTGCAACTCAGGACTTTGACAACAATCACCATCTCCTACTAGGTTTAGACATCGAGAGTCTTTACACTAGTCTTCCTCATGATGAAACCATTGACATCATAGAAGAAGTCCTATATGCAACCACATGGGAATACCACACACCACGTAGCATGGTTATGGAGTGCATTTCCTTAGCATTAAAAAAAAATTTCTTTCTCTACGAAGACACACACTATTTACAAAAACATGGGACTAGCATGGGAAGCACCTTCGCTCCTAGTCTTGCTGGCCTTTACGTATACCATCTAGAGACAACCAAGATATTGCACCAAGACAATCAATTCCGTGAGCACATCATTACCTGGAAGAGATACATTGATGATATCCTAGTGATATGGAAAGGTGATACTCACTCAGTTGAGACCTTTATGTTGTGGCTGAACCAACAAAATCAGTTCCTGAAATTCACACACACAGCATCCAATACCGATTTAGTGTTCCTTGATCTCAACATCTACCCAGAGAATGGTAAGCTTAAAACAACTACTCACTTCAAACCAACCGCAAAGAACTGCCTTCTCCTTTACAGCAGTTTCCACCCACGACATCTACGAGACAATCTCCCTTTTGGACAGTTCCTGCGCCTAAGAAGGAACTGTTCTGAAATAACGGACTTCAAAAACCAAGCCACTGACCTTGAGAAAAAACTATTGGCACGTGAATATCCATCTAGAATCATCAAACAGGGTTGGAAAAGAGCCAGGCACAATAACAGAGAGGCATTGTTGGACAACAATCCCCGAAAGAAAGAGAGACCAGACCAATCTGTGTCACAACGTACAATACCCACTCGAATGAAGTATCCAAGATAATCAATAAACACTGGAAAATACTGAACTGTGGAAAACTTTCCTTTCCCAAACCTATGTTTTCCCATAAAAGAGGCAGAAATCTCAGAGACATTCTTGTACATACCAGGCCACGTACCACACTGGAAAGAGACCCTGCCCCTTTCAATCTTCAACCCATTCAGGGCCATCATCCCTGTGGTAATTGCAGCACTTGTGCTCTTACCACAAAGAGTAAAAAATCACATTCTCCAATGGGTCAGTATGGGAACAAAGACGGTTTACTAATTGTAACAGTAAGAATGTAATTTACATGATCACTTGTCCGTGCAAATTGGAGTACATCGGGATGACGTCCAGACCAGTTAGAAAACGGATTGGTGAACATAAAAGCAATGTGAGATGTAAAAAAAGCACCACCAGAATGGCAACCCACTACTTATCAACCAACCACAGCGTGGACGACATAAGATGGACAGTGATTGAACAAATCAACCACGAAAAAGACCTCTTGGAACAACGTTGGGTGTTCCGTCTGGGGACACACGACAAGGGTTTGAATGATGAAATTCCGTGGACACAGTTAGCAGGTTGAAAGTACTTATTACACCTGTCCACCTCCCTTCATTACTATATACAGGGTACAGACTGCATCACAGCGTTTGGTCCCTACATGTTACATCTGTATAGAGGATTAAATAACACACAAGCGATCTCATCACATCCTAATCAGACTTGATCTTGCCCTATTCTACAAGCGCTCCTTTTATGATTTCCAACATTATCATTTCTCTTGCCCCCTATAGCGTTTCGGTGCTCTGCTAACACTTCTGAGTCACACATCGCTCGTGACGTGCACCATTTCAACAGCGCTCCCAGCATATTTACCTGCTCCTCAGAGTGCTTCGATGCACTTCAAATACATTTACTGCAATTACTCGATTGATAAGAGAATTGAAGTAACACCAATCCAACGCTCCTCTTTTTTTCCCAAATAACCATACGCAGTGTTTGGGTACAATCGTGCCGTTTCACAGCACATTTTGTCTCCAAAAAAACTCAGGTTATTTACATACACTTCGAGCATTCTAGCACGTACTGAATACTCATTTCCGCTGAGTACTGTGGTTAGCGCTCCAGCGCGCAAGGAAAATCAAGCATGGAAGCTCCCTTCCGGTTTTTCCTCGCATCAGCACTACAGGTGAATCCAGTTTCCACTTGATACTTCTGCTTAAATAGCAGCTCCCCGCACTCCCCAGTCACACAGCGGAGCCGCGGGTGAGCAGTATGGGGCAAAACTTTGTCGAGCAGCACGTAAGTACGGCATAGCCGTCATGGTCCGAGATTTTCACAGATCACTCGGCAAGAGGACGAGTACTACCTGACCGTTTCTCTTTTCATTTAAATTATTTTCCCCTGCAGTAATTAGTGACTTCTACCTGTTCATCTGTACCTGAGGCTCATGGGGCAATATACCCATTCATACATTGTATGTATTGTGTGTATACATCGTTCTACACACCTTTTGGATACAATTACAATAGTCACGAATAGAGTGTGTGTTTTATGTTATATGTAGTGTGTTTTGTATGTTTTCCCATTTCTTCCCCTATTTTTTTCACAGGTCCATGCACCATGATAGCACTATGTCTTAAAAACAGTCACCTTGACACATTTGTTGTCTTTTCAGATCTTCGTAAGACAACGCCGTGGGTAGCGCAATTAACATTCTAAACCATTTTTTCTTCTTTCCCAGATTAACATATAGGAGTACAAACAGGTACTATATATAGTGCATGAATACTTGCAAAAATGTTTTTTCACTTTTGTATATAACTATTTTCACTTTTATACAACTAGTGAGCACTGAAGGGATCTTCTCAGTCCTGATGAAGAAGCCTTGAGCTTCGAAACATGTTGACTCTTTAGGAATGTCAGCTCATTATATGCGTGACTATTCCAAATCACAATTTTTTAACAGGTTCAGCCTCAACGACCTATTAAATTGTCTTATGTCCATGAGGCCAGTTCCTTTTTAACTTCACTTCTGACCCTTCCTCTCACTACCCCTACACCACACATAGTGCTTTAGATTAGTGCTCCCGCGTAGTCGCTGGTCGTAGCACGCCCCATTCCACAGTGGGATGGGAAGACCCCAATGATGAAGCATGACATCAAGGGCCCTTTTGGTGTGTGAGGGGTATTTAAACAACTTACGTGTATGTCCTATCATGGAGTAGGAATACAACTTCTTCCCCACCCACTATCGGTCCTTTTTCATCATTCAGATCACTACCCGTATGGTGGATCTTGATGCTTTGTTAACTACTGATTAGAGGAGGACGTATCCACCGTCAGTGTCCCCCTCGACGCTACTTCTTCACTCCCCTATTCTGTTTTTTGAAGTATTCTCAAGAGTAGTCTGGAGTTCAAATTCAATCTTTTTGTACAAACACGATTCCTTTAGCCTGTTAGGCTGTCTTCTTAAATAATTCAGTACTTAGGCAAATAATGTTAGTGCACTGCACGCTACCAAAAAGCTAAAGCTTAGCTTGACACATGGAGATATTTCCAGCAACCAAAAGGGGGTGGGAAGAAATGCTGAGAAGACAAGGGAACTCCTTGAAGAAGATTTCTGTATTGTCAATGGCATCAAAGAGACATTTGGAGAAGCAGATGAAGACAGTTAACGCAAATAAAGTTACTGAAAGAGTAAACAGATACACTTCACACATGATGCCACATAATAAGGCTCTGTGTACACTTTACACATGATACCATATAATAAGGTTCTGTCAGTGAAACAGTGTTATATTGATAAAAATGATGTCGTTATACACCATGATATATGTATGTATAATAACAAACTTGCATCTCTGTATTTGAATTCCCCTGATATGACCTCTCCCTCAACCCCAAGTTAGAAATATGTGGTCAGGCAGGTCCTGGGACCTAGGCCTGAAGCAACTGATTGACAGATCACAGGTGATGGGACAGGTAACCCTTAGACGAATGCGCAAACAGGAAAACTCAGATCGCTCCCACAGATAGGCAGTGACGCCACAATACTCCCAGGAGGTTTCGGCCAAATAAAGCACATTTGGCCAAAGGGGCGTGCATTCCCAAAAACACCATGCAATCAGATGCCACACTAATTTAGGAACACGCAGCAAATAAGATCACAGCATGCACATTACACGCAGTGATCACACGTTCCCAATACCGAACATCTGGACACGTACCCACTGGCCCCGCATTGTGTCCGTGCGAAGTCAAGGTCCACCTGCGCTTTTTATCAAAAGACCAGATTTATGGCCCTGTGACTAGGCCTGGATTTCTGTCTCCAAAGGAATTTCTAAATTTAGTGGACAGGGACTCCATCAGGGCACCGTAGTAATATTTTCCGTTGCCCTGTCCATCAAGATATAAATCAAGCCGTTACTCTCTTATTGATACCAGATTCGATACATACCATTATAACATATCCTTGGTTAGTCCTTGAACCTGGATCTGACTCGTTGTCCGAAATTTCCAAAAGTCAAGGAATCGTTTTTTTTTTTAAAAACTCTTTTTATTAAATATACGACTTGAAAGCCTAATCGGACATACATTTTGTACATGCAATCTATTATTGACTTTCAGTATCACGCCCCACTTTCCCCACCCATGTGTTCGTTTTAAAAACAACATCACTTATAGCCTTCCCCCCACTCTTCATTGCAGTACACCGTTTTGTTAGATCAGTATCGCAAATACTTTGGAGTACAAATGTAATCTTTTTGTTAACTGCACAAAATGTCCCTTTTAGTTTGATGGCCTGTCCTCTTAAATAATTCTGTACTTCAACAAATAGTTTCAGTGCTCCGAGCCCTACCTTAAAGTTTTGGCCTACCTGGCCTTGCAAAGATATATTTAGCACCCACCTCCACAGAAAATCAGATGTTGAGAAAACTGAAATAAATAACACTTTGTTCTGCTACTTGGGAAGTCCTCAAAGAATCAACTAATCACTCTAAAAGCATTCTACCCTTAGGGCCTGATTACGAGTCTGGTGATCTGAGGAGCACCAGACTCGTGGTGGCGCGGTGGTGGTGTTTTCAGCCACCGCCACACCGGCATTCTGACCACCCCATTAGGAGTTAGCTGGTCAGACTGCCCCGAGACTGCCAGTGAATCGTTCCCTGGGGTTGGAGCGGCAGTCAGCGGCTACGATATGCTTGGCGGGACCGCTGGGGTCCCACCAAGCACATTACGAGTTTCCTCTCCTCCAGGGTTTACATGGAGGTTCTTCCTCCAAGTAAATCTTGGAGGAGAGGAAACAAAGTGGGCCCTACCTGGCCCCCCTGCACCTTAGCCGCATGTGGATGCATACAGGGGGACATAACATGTACCCCCCTGTGTGCATGCACATTGGTTCCTGCAAGGCATGGACCTTCAAGTCCATGCTGTGCAGGAACCTTGTAGTGCGGTCCCATTGCCATTGCGGTACCTTTTTCTAAGGCACCGCAGCCTTTAAAAGAGGCACCACCATGGGACCGCCACGTCACCTGCCTGCCAGACTACTGAAAACTTGTACTCTGGCGGGTAGGCGGTTGCGCGGACCAATCTGCTAAAAAGTCGTAATTAGGTTCCTGGGTATGGTCGGTATTTATATTGAACCACACCCAAGACTGCCGACACTGAAAGATTCTGGCCAATGTAATCTAGATGACAGGTGAATCTTTTTGGGGTTTTGGGGGTTCAACAACCACTATGACACTACTCACCATCACTGGAGACCAAATTACATGGTACAAGTAATAACAAGATTTCTCTATCATCAAGGGTATCAAAGGGGTATTTTGAGAAGCAGATGAAAACAGATAACACAAATAAAGTTTCTCCAAAAATAGTTACACTTTACACCATACCACATAATAAGGTTCTGTCTACACTTCACACATGATGCCACATGCTAGTATTACATAATGGATTGTGCTAACTACATTCTCTGGGAAAACACACATTGATATTGCTATACTTTGGACATTATGGGCAACATTTTCTTAGTTACTGTGTTGTCTAATTTATGACTTTGACATAACTCTACAAGGGATGCTTTCCCACCCACGGGTTACAATGCACCAGCGATGAATGTGAAAGACAAGTTATTGTAGCCCCGCAAAACACTACACAATGAATAATTGATATCAAAGTATTGCTTTTGGCTTACTAATAATCCCATAAAGGGATTAGAGCACAGTGAAAACGGCAACAAACCCTATTTCATTATTCATGGTAACACACACATCGTACTATGAAGAATGAACACTTCAATATTCAATGTATTTATTACAACAGGAACAATCTATTTCTCAGCACATCTTAAACAACTACACAGAATAATATAAACGCAGCAACAAGACACGTTATAACGAGAACAAGATGAACATTTCCAGCATTGCTAAAATGTTGTTTAAATATTATCTAGAACCTAACACCTACTTCTATGCGCTACTCTTTGAGAGCATGAAAGGCAGAGAAACTTGCAGGCTAAAGTTTCTAAGGGGGAAGAGACGCACTGCATATCTTGTTGACAGTGAAGGCTGTCTTTTATCATTGAAGCCGTGAAGACAGTGCTCCCCATGAATGACAAACACCCACTATGATAGCAGGTAGTCGGTCTTTTTCTGGGACTGGGCTTTATCAGCTTCAGGCGAGATGTAGGATCCGTGAAGTGTTTATTATGCTGGCAGCAGGTGACACCGTCTCTGGCAGAATCTCAGGTGACAATCTCGGCGAAGGACCTTTCTCGACAAGTGGTCAGGTGACAATCCTTATTTCCTAAATGTTATCCGAGATTGGAATTTCTGACATAAATTTAGGAATGTCTGACATTGATTATGTGTATCAATGGATGAGTTTCAGACGTCTTCTTAGAACATATAAGGCAAACGGATGTCAATTCAGACTATATTATTTTTGCTATATTTCTGTATGTGTTCATATTAAACCTTGACATAGTGAGGAGAAGACATTTGACCCAGACGAATGTCACCTTAGATGTTGTATCTTTGTCATTAATCAAAGAACTTGACAACATCACAGTTCCTAGAAAGATAAGGTCTGACCCCAACTGCATTAAAAGGCAGACATGACAATGATTCTGCAGAAATCAGGGAATATGATGGT
>CAWUFW010009298.1:600000-797815 GCA_963921515.1 Calotriton arnoldi | reverse complement strand
GGCGGCGGGGGTAGCATTCCACCCTTCTAGAGGGAAAGACATGTTAACTCTGACTAGTCCGGAAACTTCTTTCCAGAGCCCTGGCATCACAAAATGGATGCTGCTGCCACAGACATGAGTCTGGCCTCCTGCTGCTGGATGAAACTCCGGCAGGGGAGGCCTGGACAATAGGTTTCCTGTCCCAGGGAGGTGTGACCACCTCCCCAGACAGGATAATGTGTATTGGGGCTGGGCGGGAGCACTTTCGGGTGCTTTGAAGTCCTGCACTGGGGGCACATTTGGTGTCCTTAGTGCATACCCCAGTTCAAACCGGATCAGGGGCTTGCAGCCCCTGCTTTGGCGCGAACTGGACAAAGGGAAAGGGGTGTAGCCACCCCTCTGCCCTGACCCACCCATAGGTGGGGCCACAGAGTAGTCCAACCCCTATCTTTAGTATAAAGGTAGGAACCCAGTCCTTAGGACTTTAGATTATCCCTGGACGAAACTCTGAAACTGAATCCTGGACCTTCGACGCTCTACTCACGATTAGAGGACAGAAGAATCTCCCTTGGGGTCAAGGAGTGACTCCCCTGCTTGGCAGGCACCAAAGAAGCATCTGTCCGGTTCGCATTTCTGAAGCTCCCGTTGGACGCCGAAGTCATCGCATCACCAGAGGTGGATTTTCAGACTTCTCCAAGGCTACCCTGAGTTTCCAGCAAAGCTGAGGCCCGTGGCTATTGTGGGTGACTTGAGACTGTGACCCGTGGACACCGAGCACATTTGCAAGTGTATCCTCTTCTGGGTCTCCCAAGAAGTCGTGCTTTGCGCTCCGAGTAGCTCTAGCCTCCAGCACCACCTGCACCGAAGATCACTGGCCCCCACTCCACGAGTGTCCTGTAAGCCAGATCCACGTGCGGCGTCATGAGGCTCCTTTGCGGTCGCTAGCCCGTTGGCTAGTAGCCCTTAACGAAGGCCAATCCTTTTCTAACTTGGCATCCTGGTTGCTCCAGGCCTGCCCTCACTTACCCTTGCTGGGTGAGTTCCACAGACCTTGCTGGTCTGCACCATCGACAATCTACATCTTCACCAAGACTTGCCGTTGCCAAGGCTTGTTGGGTCCAATCCGGTCGCCAACACCTCAACACTCGACAGACATCATGTACCAGCCAGAATACTGCTTCTGGTCGCCTACAACGCCTCCTGGACCTCGTGGCTGAAGAGTCAAGACGACCAGCAACGCACCTGAAGCACTCGACATCGGTGGGCATCTGTCCACCGCCTTCCTGGTCACTGGCTAGTGACCCAGACTCTGTCCCCTCTGCTTTCAGGTTCTTCAGAACTCCGATCCACTCTTGGATCCACCCGGACACTTTTCTCTTGGTCGCCAGCAGCACTTTGCAGCAGATCGCCATTCGAATCGACGACGAAACCCGACCCCGAAAGGCACCTATGCACCCGGCTTCCCTGGGTGAGGTAACACGAGTACTCCGGTGCTCCCATGGGTAGAGACTCTTCAAAGTCCTAGATCTCAAAGGGTTTTGTCCTAGTCCTCTTTTAAGTGTCCCTTTTCTCTAATTTCCCGATCCCGACTTTCTCCATAGAAGTCAACGGCGTATCGCGGTTGTGTATTTACACTGCACGCGTCTCCCGTGGGTCCCCTGTGTCACTACCTTGGGTGGTTCCTTGTGGTCCGAGCACTTCTAGAGGCTCTAGTCCTAGTGTCTAGTTCAGTCGTGGTTCGCATACCACTTTATTGGTATATGGTTTGGTACGCCCCTAGGGCCCAAACGTGTATTTGTGCTATTACTGTGATTTAAATAACTTCTAACTTATGTACTTCGAACTCTAGCCTCATAAAGAGACTAGAGGGGTGTGTTTAGCAATAAATACATATATTTTGAATATATACCTGGTGTGGTGCTCTTTCATTTGATCACTCAAGAGATTATAGACTGGTAAAACAAGCTGCTTTACATTCCTTCAAGACTTAGCCTGAAGGCTGCTCTCCATAGCTACCACTAGGATAGCTTTCAATAAGGTTGTCTTTAACCTATCTCCAATAAGGGGTTGTTTGGACTGGTGCAAGGTGCCCACTATAATTAGTGGACAGCATATGCCAGGCCAACTTCTCACATTGGTGTGCAGCGTGTGGGATTCCAGCTTGCTATTGTTTTACCAGATAATCTCAATTGAATTGATCAACTGAAAACCACTAAAGGTACCTAAGGTACATATAATTTAAGCTTAGAATACAGTAAGTTCTACTGAACTTAGAGTTGTGTGTTAAGGGATAGCACAACCCTTTCTACAACTCAAGAGAGTTTAGTAGGCCACACTAGAGTAGGTAGTGCATACACCACACCACACTAGTAATGTCTTTAAGGGTAGGATCTAAAGAATCCTTGCAGGAAGCCATTGAGCTTCCACCCTCCAAGTATGATACACTCCCATTCTTGGAATTGAGAGCTTTATGCAACTTGAGAAAAATAAGGACAGGCCAAAGCCCCACCACCCAACACCTCAAGGAGTTGTTGGTGGCTTATGACCTTAGTAAGCCCTTGGGGACTGAAGGGGTAGGAGCTGAGGGTGGGGCAGATGAAGAGGACGAGGCCAGGGGTACCAATACCCCCAGCCCCCCCTCTGAAACTGGCCAGGAGGGTGACAATGACCCTGACCTGGATAACCCAATCCCTCCTGTGGAAGATGATGAGGATGATCAGAATGATGCCCTCTTTGTCCCCCCAGGAAGGATTAAGAGTGTGCCCAGGAAGTCTAGATCTCCTTCTCAGAGTCTAACCACTCTGGCACCTCCATAGGGAGCTCTATCTCCTCTCACAGGAGGGAATCCTCTCATGAGAGAAGAGACAGACTGGTCCAGTATGAGGAAACTCAGCTGGAAATCAGAAAAAAGCAATTGGCTTTAGATAGGGAATCCCTAGATCTCCTTAGAGAGAGAAGAAAGTTGGGACTAGAGTCCCATGGTGGCAGCCATGTCCCTAGAGACAGGGAAAGGTCCTATGACCATAGGAACCTGAGCAAGATTGTCCCTCCCTACCAGAGTGGGGATGACATCCACAAATGGATAACTGCATTAGAGAGGGCCTGTAAGGTACAGAAGGTCCCTCAGGAGCAGTGGGCAGCAATCTTGTGGCTCTCCTTTGCTGACAAAGGTAGAGATAAGCTCCTCACTGTTAGAGAGGAGGATGCTGATAATTACAAGGTCTTGAAGAGTGCTCTTATTGATGGGTTTGGCCTAACCACTGAACAGTACAGGTTGAAGTTCAGAGATACCCAAAAAGCACAGACTCAAGACTGGGTAGACTATGTGGATTGTTCTGCCAAGGCTCTGGAAGGCTGGTTGATGGGCAGTAAGGTGTGTGACTTCTCAGGATTGTACAATCTGATAATGAGGGAGCAGATTCTTAATAACTGTCAAAATCAGCTGTTGCATCAATACCTGGTAGACTCTGATCTGACCTCTCCCCAAGAATTGGGAAAGAAGGCAGACAAATGGGTCAGAACCAGGGTGAAGCAGAAGGTACAGAACCAAGGTGGGGAAACCAAGAAGCAAGATGCTAAGAACTCTGACAAGGGTGGGGAGAAGGGTAAAGATCAAAAGTCTTCATCAGGCCCCCAAAAATCTTCTTCTGGTGGGGATTCACAGTCTACCAAAGGGAAAGGCCAAAGAAAACCATGGTGCAAGGTCTGTAAGCAAAAGACCCACTGGACCAGTGATTGCACCAAGTCCAAAGACTCCAGTCCAGCACCCACCAATGCCCCTAAGGCACCTGTTCCCCCTAGTACAGTTGGTGGGAGTGCTCCAGCCAAGGGTTTAGTAGGGTTCACCCTGGGAACTGAGTTGGGCTCTGACCTAGTCAGAGAACTGACTCAGGCTGTGTTAGTCTGTGATGGAGGCATGGATGTGACCTCCACTGTGAGTCCCAGTAATCTGGGCAAGTACAGACAACAGCCTTTAATTAATGGACGTGAGGCTTTGGCATTTAGGGACACAGGGGCAAGTGTCACAATGGTGACACAAGACCTTGTGAATCCTGGGCAAGTTATACTTGGTGAGAAGTACCAAGTGACCAATGCTAGCAATGTCAGAACAGACCATACTCTGGCAGTTGTTAACTTCTCCTGGGGAGGGGTAACTGGCCTTAAGAAGGTTGTGGTAAGTGCAAACCTACCAGTCGAATGCTTGCTTGGCAATGACTTAGAGACTTCTGCTTGGGCAGAAGTGGAGCTCAGGACCCATGCAGAAATGCTGGGGATCCCTGCAGATGTGTTTGCTGTGACCAGGTCACAAGCCAAAATGTCTAGCACTGAACAGGCCTTGGATTCTGGAAGAATGGACCAAGCGCCTTCCAAGAGGAGGAGTAGTAGGGTTAAGGCAGTGCCTTCCCCCTTGGCTCAGGAGGAAGATCAGTCCCTTGAGGGGGATGATCTCAGCCCTGAAGAAGGAACTGTCCCAGAGGAACTTGAACCTGACCAGGTTGAGTTCTTGGGGACAGGGGGACCTTCTATGGCAGATCTGAGCCAGGAGCAGCAGAGCTGCCCCTCCCTTGAACCCCTCAGACAGCAAGCTGCTGCTGAGGCTGCTGGGAAAGCTAGTGGTCCCCATACAGTGTATTGGGATGATGGACTCCTGTACTCAGAGAGTAGAGACCCCAAGCCTGGTGCTACCAGGAGGTTGGTAATACCTCTGAAGTTCAGGGGCTTCCTATTGACCCTAGCCCATGATATTCCCTTAGCAGGTCACCTTGGCCAGAACAAGACTTGGGACAGAATTGTCCCTCACTTTCACTGGCCCCACATGTCTGAAGACAGTAAGGAGTTTTGTCGCTCCTGTGTAACCTGCCAAGCCAGTGGCAAGGCAGGTGGCACTACAAAGGCCCCCCTGATACCACTACCTGTGGTGGGGGTGCCCTTTGAAAGGGTAGGGATTGACATTGTTGGTCCCATGGATCCCCAAACAGCCTCTGGGCACAGGTTTATGATGGTGGTAGTGGATCATGCCACCAGGTACCCAGAAGCTATTCCCCTCAGGACCACTACAGCACCTGTGGTGGCAAGGGCCCTCCTGGGAATTTTCTCAAGAGTGGGCTTTCCTAAGGAGGTAGTATCAGACAGGGGTGCTAACTTCATGTCTGGGTACTTAAAAGCAATGTGGAAGGAGTGTGGAGTGACTTATAAGTTCACCACACCCTATCACCCACAATGCAATGGTTTAGTTGAGAGATTCAACAAAACCTTGAAGGGCATGATTAAAGGGCTCCCAGAAAAGCTTAGGCGTAGATGGGACATACTCTTGCCCTGCCTTTTATTCGCATATAGGGAGGTGCCCCAGAAGGGGTTGGTTACAGCCCTTTTGAACTTCTGTTTGGCCACCCTGTGAGGGGTCCACTGTGCTTGGTGAAGGAAGGATGGGAGTTACCTCTCAAGCCCCCAAAGCAAGATATAGTGGACTATGTACTTGGTCTCCGCTCCAGGAAGGCTGAGTACATGAAAAAGGCAACCAAAAATCTTGAGGCTAGCCAGGAACTTCAAAAGGCCTGGCATGACCAAAAGGCTGTTCTGACTGTTTACCAGCCAGGACAGAAGGTGTGGGTGTTGGAGCCAGTGGCCCCAGCAGCTCTCCAAGAAAAATGGAGTGGACCCCACACTATTGTTGAGCAGAAGGGTGAGGTCACTTATTTAGTAGACCTAGGAACACCCAGGAGTCCCCACAGGGTTCTCCATGTCAACAGGTTAAAACCATATGTGGACAGGGCAGACATGGGCTTGCTCATGGCTACTGATGAAGGGCAGGAGGAAGAGAGTGACCCACTCCCTGACCTGCTCTCACAGAACCCTGACGATGGGTCAGTTGATGGTGCAGCCTTGGCAGGCAGCCTCACTACCCAGCAACAAACTGACTGCAGGCAAGTCCTCAATCAGTTTAGACATATGTTTTCATTGACACCCAGTCAGACCACCTGGTGCACTCATGAAGTGGACACTGGGGACAGTCTGCCTATTAAAAACAAGATTTATAGGCAACCTGACCATGTCAGGGACTGTATCAGGACTGAAGTCCAGAAAATGTTGGAATTGGGAGTTATTGAACCCTCAGATAGCCCTTGGGCTAGTCCAGTGGTCCTTGTACCGAAACCTCACACTAGTGGTGGAAAAAGAGAGATGAGGTTTTGTGTGGACTACAGGGGTCTCAATGCAGTCACTAGGACTGATGCCCATCCAATACCCAGGGCAGATGAGCTCATAGATACTTTGGCCTCTGCCAAATATCTCAGCACATTTGACCTAACAGCTGGCTACTGGCAGATCAGACTAGCTGATACTGCAAAGCCCAAAACAGCATTCTCAACCCCTAGTGGACATTATCAATTTGTGGTGATGCCCTTTGGTCTGAAGAATGCACCTGCCACTTTCCAGAGGTTGGTGAATACAGTTCTCACAGGACTGGAAGCCTATAGTGCAGCTTATCTAGATGATATTGCTGTCTTTAGCTCCACCTGGGAGGATCACCTGGTCCACCTCAGGAATGTTTTACAGGCCCTGCAAAAGGCAGGCCTGACTATCAAGGCCACTAAGTGCCAGATAGGGCAGAGTCAGGTTGTGTACCTGGGCCACCTTGTGGGTGGAGGCCAGGTTCAACCTTTGCAGAGCAAGATCCAGACCATCATGGACTGGACTGCTCCCACTACCCAGACTCAGGTGAGAGCCTTCTTAGGCCTGACTGGGTACTATAGGAGATTTGTCAAGGGGTATGGATCAATAGTGACACCCCTGAATGACTTAACTTCTAAGAAAATGCCCAAAAAGGTTCAGTGGACAGTTAGCTGTCAAAAGGCATTTGATGACCTGAAGCAGGCCATGTGCACTGCTCCCATTCTACAGAGTCCTGATTACTCCAAGAAGTTCATTGTTCAAACTGATGCATCTGAATTGGGGGTAGGGGCTGTACTGTCACAATTGAATGAAGAAGGTCAGGATCAGCCAGTAGCTTTCATTAGCAGAAGGCTGACCCCTAGAGAGAAACGTTGGTCAGCCATAGAGAGGGAGGCCTTTGCTGTGGTCTGGGCTCTGAAGAAGTTGAGGCCATACTTGTTTGGTACACACTTCCTGGTTCAGACAGACCATAAGCCCCTCTTATGGCTAAAACAAATGAAGGGTGAAAACCCCAAACTGCTTAGGTGGTCCATTTCCCTACAGGAGATGGACTTTACAGTGGAACATAGACCTGGGAGTAACCATGCCAATGCAGATGGACTCTCTAGGTATTTCCACTTAGAACATGAAGACTTAACTGGGCAAGGTTAGTTTAATGTCCCTACGTTTGGGGGGTTGTGTAGGAGAGTAGGATCTGCTTCACATGGGTACCCCCACTTTTTGCTGATGCTTCACTGTTTTTCGACATTAGTCTGGCTGGGGCCCTGCTAATCAGAACCCCAGCCTAGCTGCTTCCTCTCTAAAATGGTTTCCATGTGCCTTAGGCACATCACTGATTGGAATCTGGAGTGCCCTTATAAGTCCCTAGTATATGGTATACTATGTACCAAGGGCATAGGTACCTCAGAGGCCTGCCAGGGGCTGCAGCATGTATTATGCCACCCCTGGAAGGCCATCCAAACTGACACCACAGGTCTGCTACTGCAGCCTGGGTAAGGTGGTGCAGGCACCCCTTACTGTGATATAGGTTACCTATATCACTAAATACATACACACATATAAACCTATAAGTCACTCCTAAGGCAGGCCTTATCAATCCTAAAGGCAGAGTGCATGGTTCCTATGTGAGAGGGTGCCCCTGCATGAGCAGGGCCCCTCTGCAGCGTTCGGAGACCATCTCTGATGCTGTTTGTAGTGCAGCCTGACCATATACTCTTAAGCGCATTATATCCTCGCGGTAAAATGCTAACTTTGGAATGGCTGCACCTACATCTTGGAATACTACCCCCCCGCCAATCCTGGCAGCGGGGGTAGCATTCCACCCTTCTAGAGGGAAAGACATGTTAACTCTGACTAGTCCGGTGACTTCTTTCCAGAGCCCTGGCATCACAAAATGGATGCTGCTGCCACAGACACGAGTCTGGCCTCCTGCTGCTGGACGAAACTCCGGCAGGGGAGGCCTGGACAATAGGTTTCCTGTCCCAGGGAGGTGTGACCACCTCCCCAGACAGGATAATGTGTATTGGGGCTGGGCGGGAGCACTTTCGGGTGCTTTGAAGTCCTGCACTGGGGGCACATTTGGTGACCCTAGTGCATACCCCAGTTCAAACCGGATCAGGGGCTTGCAGCCCCTGCTTTGGCGCGAACTGGACAAAGGGAAAGGGTGTAGCCACCCCTCTGCCCTGACCCACCCATAGGTGGGGCCACAGAGTAGTTCAACCCCTATCTTTAGTATAAAGGTAGGAACCCAGTCCTTAGGACTTTAGATTATCCCTGGACGAAACTCTGAAACTGAATCCTGGACCTTCGACGCTCTACTCACGATTAGAGGACAGAAGAATCTCCCTTGGGGTCAAGGAGTGACTCCCCTGCTTGGCAGGCACCAAAGAAGCATCTGTCCGGTTCGCATTTCTGACGCTCCCGTCGGACGCCGAAGTCATCGCATCACCAGAGGTGGATTCTCAGACTTCCCCGAGGCTACCCTGAGTCCCCAGCAAAGCTGAGGCCCGTGGCTATCGTGGGTGACTTGAGACCATGACCCCTGGACACTGAGCACATTTGCAAGTGCATCCTCTTCTGGGTCTCCCAAGAAGTCGTGCTTTGGGCTCCGAGTAGCCCTAGCCTCCAGCACCACCTGCACCGAAGATCACTGGTCCCCACTCCACGAGTGTCCTGTAAGCCAGATCCACGTGTGGCGTCACGAGGCTCCTTTGCGGTCGCTAGCCCGTTGGCTAGTAGCCCTTAACGAAGGCCAATTCTTTTCTAACTTGGCATCCTGGTTGCTCCAGGCCTGCCCTCACTAACCCTCGCTGGGTGAGTTCCACAGACCTTGCTGGTCTGCACCATCGACGATCTACATCTTCACCGAGACTTGCCGTTGCCAAGGCTTGTTGGGTCCAATCCGGTCGCCGACACCTCAGCACTCGACAAACATCGTGTACCTGCCCGAATCCTGCTCCTGGTCGCCGACAACGCCTCCTGGACCTCGTGGCTGAAGAGTCAAGTCAACCATCAACGCACCTGAAGCACTCGACATCGGTGGGCATCTGTCCACCGCCTTCCTGGTCACTGGCTAGTGACCCAGACTCTGTCCCCTCTGCTTTCAGGTTCTTCAGAACTCCGATCCACTCTTGGATCCACCCGGACACTTTTCTCTTGGTCACCAGCAGCACTTTGCAGCAGATCGCCATTCGAATCGACGACGAAACCCGACCCCGAAAGGCACCTATGCACCCGGCTTCCCTGGGTGAGGTAACATGAGTACTCCGGTGCTCCCGTGGGTAGAGACTCTTCAAAGTCCTAGATCTCAAAGGGTTTTGTCCTAGTCCTCTTTTAAGTGTCCCTTTTCTCTAATTTCCCGATCCCGACTTTCTCCATAGAAGTCAACGGCGTATCGCGGTTGTGTATTTACACTGCACGCGTCTCCCGTGGGTCCCCTGTGTCACTACCTTGGGTGGTTCCTTGTGGTCCAAGCACTTCTAGAGGCTCTAGGCCTAGTGTCTAGTTCAGTCGTGGTTCGCATACCACTTTATTGGTATATGGTTTGGTACGCCCCTAGGGCCCAAACGTGTATTTGTGCTATTACTGTGATTTAAATAACTTCTAACTTATGTACTTCGAACTCTAGCCTCATAAAGAGACTAGAGGGGTGTGTTTAGCAATAAATACATATATTTTAATATATACCTGGTGTGGTGCTCTTTCATTTGATCACTCAAGAGATTATAGACTGGTAAAATAAGCTGCTTTACATTCCTTCAAGACTTAGCCTGAAGGCTGCTCTCCATAGCTACCACTAGGATAGCTTTCAATAAGGTTGTCTTTAACCTATCTCCAATAAGGGGTTGTTTGGACTGGTGCAAGGTGCCCACTATAATTAGTGGACAGCATATGCCAGGCCAACTTCTCACAGAGAAGTGCAGAAAGAGTCAAAAGAAGTGCAGAAAGAAGCAACAGAGGTGCAGAAAGAGGGAAGAGTGGTGCAGAAAGAGTAGAGGGAAGTGCTGAAAGAAGCAAAAGAGGTGCAGAAAGAGGCAAGAGAGGTGAAGAAAGCAGCTAGAGATGTACAGAAACAAGGAAGAAGGGTGCAGAAAGAATCAAGAGAAGTGCACAAAAAGGCAAGTGAGGTGCAGAAGGAGGCAAGAGAACTGCAGAAAGAGGCAAGAGAGTTGCAGAAACATGCAAAAGGGGTGCAGAAAGAGGGAACAGGTGTGCACACAGAGGCAAAAGAGGTGTAGAAAGAGTGAAGAGGGGTACAGAAAGAGGCAAGAGGGATGCAGAAATTTGCAACAGAGGTGCAGAAAGAAGCAAGAGCAGTGCAGAAAGAACCAACAGAGGTGCAGAAAGAAGCAAGAGGGGTACAGAGAGGCAAGAAAAGTGCAGAAAGAAGCAAAAGAGGTGCAGAAAGAGGCAAGAGAACTGCAGAAAAAGGCAGGAGAGGTGCAGAAAGATGCAAAAGGGGTACAGAAAGAGGCAAGAGGGGTGCAGAAAAAAGCAAGAGAAGTACAGAAAGAAGCAACAGAGATGCCGAAAAAGGCAGGAGAGGTGCAGAAAGAGGCAAAAAGGGTACAGAAAGAGGCAAGAGGGGTGCAGAAAAAAGCAAGAGGGGTGCAGAAAGAAGCAACAGAGATGCCGAAAGAGGCAAGAGAGGTGCAGAAACAGGCAAGAAAGTGCAGAAAGAGGGAACAGAGGTTCAGAAAGAGGTAAGAGGGATACAGAAATTTGCAAGAGAGGTGCAGAAAGAAGCAAGAGCAGTGCAGAAAGAAGCAAGAGAAGTGCAGAAAGAAGAAAGAGAGATGCAGAAAGAGGTAGGAGAGGTGCACAAAGAGGCAAGAGGGGTACAGAAAGAGGCAAGAGGGGTGCAGAAAGAAGCAAGAGAAGTGAAGAAATAAGCAACAGAGGTGCTGAAAGAGGCAAGAGGGGTGCAGAAAGAAGCAACAGAGATGCCGAAAGAGGCAAGAGAGGTACAGAAACAGGCAAGAAAGTGCAGAAAGAGGGAAAAGAGGTTCAGAAAGAGGAAAGAGGGATACAGAAAGTTGTTAGAGAGGTGCAGAAAGAATCAAGAGCAGTGCAGAAAGAAGCAAGAGAGGTGCAGAAAGAAGCAAGAGAGGTGGAGTAATAGAGACGATAGGTGCAGAAAGAGGTAGGAGAGGTGCACAAAGAGGCAAGAGGTGTACAGAAAGAGGCAAGAGGGTGTGCAGAAATAAGCAAGAGAAGTGAACAAAGAAGCAACAGTGGTGCTGAAAGAGGCAAGAGGGGTGCAGAAAGAGGCAAGAGAAGTGCAGAAAGAAGCAATAGAGGTGGAAAATGAAGCAAGAGAGGTGGAGAAATAGGGAAGAGGGGTGCAGAAAGAGGTAGGAGAGGTGCACAAAGAGGCAAGAGGGGTACAGAAAGAGGCAAAAGAGATGCAGAAAGAAGCAAGAGCAGTGCAGAAAGAACCAACAGAGGTGCAAAAATAGGCAAGAGGGGTGCAGAAAGAGGTAGGAGAGGTGCACAAAGAGGCAAGAGGGTACAGAAAGAGGCAGGAGGGGTGCAGAAAGAAGGAAGAGAAGTGCAGAAAGAAGCAACAGAGGTGCTGAAAGAGGCACAAAGGGTGCAGAAAGAGGCTAGAAAAGTATAGAAAGAAGCAACAGAGGTCCAGAAAGAGGCAAGAGAGGTGCAGAAAAAGGCAGGAAAGGTGCTGAAAGAGGGAACAGGGGTGGAGAAAGAGGTAAGAGAGGTGCAGAAAGAAGGAAGAGGGGTGCAGAAAGAGGCAAGAGTGGTGCAGAAAGAAGCAAGTGAGGTGCAGAAAGAGGCAAGAGAGGTGCAGAAAGTCGCAAGAGAGGTGCAGAAACAAGCAGGAGACGTGCAGAAAGAGGCAAGAGATTTGCTGAAAGAAGCAACAGAGGTGTAAAAAGAAGCAAGAGATGTGCAGAAAGAGGTAAGTGAGGTGCAGAAAGAGGCAAGAGAGGTGCAGAAAATGGCAAGAGAACTGCAGAAAGAGGCAAGATGGATGCAAAAAAGGGAAGAAGGGTGCATAAAGAGGCAAGAGAGGTGCAGAAAGAAGCAAGAGAAGTGCAGAAAGAAGCAAGAGAGGGGCAAAAAGAAGGAAGAAGTATGCAGAAAGAGGCAAGAGGGGTACAGAAAGAAGCAAGTGAGGTGCAGAGGGAAGCAACAGTGGTGCAGAAAGAGGCAAAAGAGGTGCAGAAAGTAGAAGAGATGAGCAGAACGAGGCAAAAGATTTGCAGAAAAAGAAAGAAAGGTGCAAAAAGAAGCAACAGAAATACAGAAAGAGGCAAGAGAGGCGCAGAAAGAAGCAAGAGTGGTTTGCACACCATTAGTACCAATTTAATACCCACATTTAGCAATAAGTAACAGGTGACCATTCTAGGTTTGCAAAGAGCCTTTCACCACTCTGTAACACTTGTCGCTGCATTTTTAGTAACGTTTGAGCCTTTTGAGCTAGAAACAAGGTTTTTTTTTTTCAAATCTGCAGATTATGCAGCAGATGATGGATTATGTGGCAAATGCGGAAAATGTATAATTGTGCAAAAGTCGTTGCAGCCAAGCAGTCGCATAATTCCAGTGGCCCTGCTCATACCTCTGACTAGGTCCAGAAGTGCTCCTCAGTGGTTCCTTCTTTTTTTGTCTCATTGAGTTAATAATTTAGATTCTATGGAAATGAGGAAGACTAAACCTGAGGTTACCACTCCACAACACAGACTATCATACCACACAATTACTCTCCATAACACATAATCCCACTCTACATAATTCCTATACACTAAATACCACATACTTTCTATCCACATAATTTCACTGCACACCATACCACATAATTCCACTACACACAACCTACATCCACTCCACCCCAAGAAACATTAATAAAACACTTTTACATTTACAATGCCAATAGCTCTAACTCTCGCAAATGCGGAACCTATTACATTGCAAATGCTTATTTAACTAGTAGTCGCGTTTGCAGAGTGGTGGAGAAAGAGGCCTGTGCCTCTGACCACCGCTCAGGAATTCCACTGTGTAGGACTTACAGGAGGTACCAGGAGGGCTTCTCCCTCAGGAGAAAAGTGGACTTCATCCCCAACCCGTAGTGTGCCAGGAGGTGCGTTTGCAGAGTGGTGGAGAAAGCGGGCATGGCCTCCGAAGACCTCTTAACAAACCCACTGTGTGGGAGTTACTGGAGGTAACAGGACAACCTTGGAGGCCAACTACCCCTCCTATTACCTCCAGGAAGTCCCACACAGCAGCATTAGTAAGTTCTCATAGCAGGCTACACCCCCTTTGCCCACCAGTCTGCAAACGTGCTCCCTGGCGCGCTCTTCGATGGGGATTAAAGTCCCCTTCGCTGCTGGGGGTGGTTAGGGGTCAACTAGCCTACCTGTTACCTCCAGTAAGCCCCACACAGTGGGATTTCTGGGAGGTGGACCCAGGCCACACCCCCTTTGTCCACCACTCTGCAAACGTGTTTCCTGACGTGCTTTTGGTTGGGGGATGTAGTCCCCTTGCCTCCTGTGGGTCCCTGGGGGCCAACTAGCCCTCCTGTTACCTCCAGTAAGCCCCACACAGCTGGATTGCTGAGAGTGGTCCGAGGCCACACCCCCCTTTTACACCACTCTGCAAACACACCGCCTGGCGCACTGCTGCTGGAGGGATGAAGTCCCCTTCAGTCCTGAGGTCCTCCGGACACAAGAGGACCTCATCACCCCACCAGCAGTGCGCCAACAGGCGCGTTTGCAGAATGGTGTAAAAAGGGGGCGTAGCCTCGGACCACCGCTCAGAAAACCCACTGTGTGGAGCTTATTGGAGGTACCTGGTGGGCTAGTTGGCCCCTAAGGACCCTTAGCATTCAAGGGGAATTAATCCCCCAACCCAGAACGCGCCAGGAGACGCATTTGCAGAGTGGTGCAGGGCCTCCGGTGAGATGCCGGCTTTTCTTTTCTTTTTGTATTTTTAGAAGGGGGGCTGTGTGCCCCCCCTTCTTTTAGTATTTTTTGGCCCCTGGGGACCCTATCCCCCAGGGGCTGACCCATTTTTTTTTTACTTTTTAAAAAAAAATGGGAATGGGCCGCTGGTCCGCGCGGCCCCCCTTCCGAGGCCGACTTCAGCCCCAGGGACCCCACCCCCCAGGGCATTGCCTCGTTATTATAAAAAATATATATAGTTTTTAATTATGGGAGTGGGGCCACATGGCCCCCCTTCCATGGGCCACTTCTGGTCCTGGGGACCCCATCCCCTGGGGTCTGGCCAGCCTTGTTTTTTTTTGGGAGGGGGGACCACTCCTGAGGCCAATTATGTCCCCGGGGGGCTGGCCAGCCTTGTTTATGTTTTTTTGGAGGGGGCCACGTGGCCCCCCTCCTGAGGCCAATTATGGCCCGGGGACCCATCCCCGGGGCCTGACCTTACATAGGGGACCACTGGGGAAGCCCCAATGCCCCCGCAGTCCCAGCCGGCTCACTGCCTCCTGCGGGAGCTGGCATTGCTTTTGGACAAGGGGAGCTGCTGACATGCAGCTCCCCTTGTCCAAAAGCAATCTTCTTGCTTCATGGAAGCGAGAGCAGGTTTTCTGCTCTCCCTTCCATGAAGCGAAGCATAGTTTGCAATGACATGATGGGAGCTGGCCATGGGGGTGGTGGTCCCCAGGGCCATCGAGGGCTCCAGGAGGGGGGCCGCATGGCCCCCTCCCAACTGATTTAAGACCCGGGGAGGTGGTGGTCACCAGGAAAGTGTGGGGAGGGTCAGGAGCCCCCCCACACTTCTATAATTTAATTGGAGCCCTGGGGAGGTGGTGGTCCCCAGGATTTGGGGGGCCCACGAGGCCCCCCACCCCTATTGAAGTAAAGCCCCGGGGAGGTGGCGGTCCCCAGGGCAGCGTGGGGGGAAGGAGCCCTCCAATGCATTTTTTTGTAAATAAGCTCTGGGGAGGTGGCGGTCCCCGGGGCTGTGGGGGGGCTGCGTGCCCCCCGCACATTATGGATGAAGCCCCAGGGAGGTAGCAGTCCCCGGGGCTGTGGGGCCCCCACTAATTAATTGGACATTGCCCCCGGGACCTGGCCCACCCGGGGGCATAAAGAAACAAAGCATGGGAGCCCACGCTTCTTTTTTATATTTTTCCGTTTTACCGAGTCACAAGTTGGCTGGCAACACATTCTGGTTCAGAGTGTTGGCAGCCAATCAGAATGAAGCTCGTGAGGGTTCGCGAATCCTCCTCGGCCCTCAGATATCGATATTTTTATTTTTTGAATTTCTCAGCAACTACTGAATGGATTTACACCATTTAAAAAAAAAATCACGCTTTCTGAACCAAGAGCTACCTTTTTGCCAAATTTGGTGTAATTCTGTTCAGCAGTTCGGGCTGTAGCCGTGTCTAAAGTTCCTACGGAAATTAACATGGGGAAAACAGGTTTTGGGACCCCCCTTTTTTCTCGACCCCGCTTGATGAATCACCCCGAAACTTTCAAGACAGGAGCTGACCAGAGCAAACCCATAGTTTTGAAAATTTCGCTAAGATTTGTCAAACGGCGCCAAAGATATTGGCAACAAAAAAAGCGCTTATTTGAATAGAAACAAGGTCCTAACTATAACTACCTACTGGTGACCGCCAGTAGGTAATATATATATATATATTCACTGAAAAAACCATAGGTTTCAGACACGTTATAGTTACAAATTAGCATTTAAAAAACCTTTGAAATTCACTGAAAAAACCATAGGTTTTAGGGACAGTTTTAGTTACTTGGACATTGCACTCGTACAAAACCCGTGAAATTCCCCGTTATAGTTAGTTCAGCTAACTATAACTCGCGCCCCGCAATGCACTGCTGATGACGTCACATATTACATCACTCATGACATGGTCAGTGACATCACTGATGACATCACTGATGACATCTCAAATGACATCACTGATGACATCATCCAGTGACTGTGTGTTTCTGTAAAGTTTAAATATTTTTAATATATATAGGAAAAGACGTATTGAAGAATGAGTGGGTGTGTAAGTGTCTGTATGGATGATTTAGTAGGTGCGTGACTGACTCTATAAGTGAGTGATTTAACGTATCTTACTGAATGCATGGGTTAGTGACTAAACTGGGTGAATGTCTGTATCCGTCTGTCTGTTGCTGTGTAAGTGGCTGCATGTGTTTGTGAATAGCTAAATGAGTGTCTATATGAGTTATTGAATGCTTGTCTGAGTATCTGTATGGGTGCCTGAGTGTTTGTGTGGGAGGGGTGTGTGCAACTCTGTGCATAGATGTGTGAGTGGGTGATTCACTGGGTGGATGGTTTCAAGAGTGCATCTGTGATAGACTGTATGGGTGGGTAAGTGTGTGTAAGAGTGTGTTAGTGAGTGAATGTATGTCCCAGTGGTACATGTGTGAGTAACTACATATGTAAAAGGCAGTATATATGTGTGTTGGAGTATATAAATAGCTATAAGCAAGAGTGAGTGATTGTGATAGTGGCTGTATGGATGAGTGTGTGCTTGTATCTGTGATTGTATAAGAGCGTAACAATGTGCTACTGTTTGTATGAGTAAGTGAGCTGGTGTGTGTATAACTGTATAGGTGAGTAAATGGCAGTGTGTTTAATTATTTGCATGACTGACTAGGTGTGTGAGTATCTCTATGGATGAGTGGCGTTGTTTGAGTGTCTATATAGGAGTAAGAGTGCATATGATAGTCCTGTACTGAGTGACCATAAGTATGAGTGACTGTACGGGTGAGTGAGTGGATGTGTGTGTGTAGACCTAAGAATCAGTGAGTGGGTATGTAGTTATTGGTGTTGGAGTGTCTATGGTTTTGCGAATGGCAGTCTGTAATTTAGAGTGGGTGTATCAAAGGTTATATTAGGGTGTGAGGAGGTGCATCAGATTATCACGTGAATGATGTCATCAGTGATGTCATTTGAGATGTCATCAGTGATGTCATCAGTGATGTCACTGACCATGTCATGAGTGATGTAATATGTGACGTCATCAGCAGTGCATTGCGGGCGCGAGTTATAGTTAGCTGAACTAACTATAACGGGGGAATTTCACGGGTTTTGTACGAGTGCAATGTCCAAGTAACTAAAACTGTCCCTAAAACCTATGTTTTTTTCAGTGAATTTCAAAGGTTTTTTAAATGCTAATTTGTAACTATAACGTGTCTGAAACCTATGGTTTTTTCAGTGAATTTCAAAGGTTTTTTAAATGCTAATTTGTAACTATAACGTGTCTGAAACCTATGGTTTTTTCAGTGAATTTCAAAGGTTTTTTAAATGCTAATTTCTAACTATAACGTGCCTGAAACCTCACGGTTTTTTCAGTGAATTTCAAAGGTTTTGTAAATGACAATTTTTAAATGTATTAATTGTTATATACATTTTTTTCATACTGATTTACTACATTTTTAGAAACAATTTTTTTTTACATATTTTATTTTTTAAATTACATTGTAATTACATTATACATTACATTACAAAAATACTTTCTCAGAATGAATTACTTTAGTTTAAATACTTTGCAGATAGGCAATAGACTTTTAAGTACAGTAGTTACAGTTGTTGCAATGGGCAACCCATTTTCAAACACAATGCAACATTCAGCTCAATGTGAATTTCTAGTTAAATGCAATTAGTTACTTTATGGATTACTTTTGTAACCACAGGACTGGATCCTAGATTCAGTCCTGGTACATCTCCTGTAAACAGTTGAGTAAAAGCGTTTTGGTTACAGTCGTGATTTTTAAGGAATATTATTGTATTTTAAAAGTTGACACTTAGAAACTTTTTCTCATAGAATCACCAATGTTATCCTATGGAAGGAAATTCACTTAGCAGGTAAAAACTGTTATCGTTACTTTTTCTTACTCAGTGTTGGATCCTGGATCCAGCACTGGTGCATCTCCTGTAAACAGTTGAAAAAATGCGTTTAGGTCATACAGGCGATTTTTAAGGAATATTTGTAGTTTGTGAAAATCAACACTTTGAAACTTTTTGCTGAAAACCAGTCAATCTTAGCCTATGAAGGAAATTCAAGTTACCGGTAAGTACGGTTAAAATTACTTTTGAGGATCAGTACTGGGCTGAAAGATGCAGCACTGAGGTCTCTCCTGATAACAGGTGAGTAAATCGGAATTCGTATTTCGGCTGATTTTAGAGGAATATTTTAAAGTTCCAAAACTCCACACTTAGAAGAATTTCCAAGTGAAACCAGTCAATGTTAGCCTATGAAGGAAATTCAAGTTACCGGTAAGTACGGTTAAAATTACTTTTCAGGATCAGTACTGGGCTGAAAGATGCAGCACTGAGGTCTCTCCTGATAACAGGTGAGTAAATCGGAATTCGTATTTCGGCTGATTTTAGAGGAATATTTTAAAGTTCCAAAACTCCACACTTAGAAGAATTTCCAAGTGAAACCAGTCAATGTTAGCCTATGGAAGGAAATTCAAGTTACTGGTAAGTACGGTTAAAATTACTTTTCAGGACCAGTACTGGGCTGAAAGATGCAGCACTGAGGTCTCTCCTGATAACAGGTGAGTAAATCAGAATTCGGATTTCGGCTGATTTTAGAGGAATATTTGTATGTTTCAAAAATGAACACTTAGAAACTTTTTCAGCAAAAAAGCAGGCAATGATATCCTATGGAAGGAAATTCAAGTTACTGGTAAGTACGGTTAAAATTACTTTTGAGGATCAGTACTGGGCTGAAAGATGCAGCACTGAGGTCTCTCCTGATAACAGGTGAGTAAATCGGAATTCGTATTTCGGCTGATTTTAGAGGAATATTTTAAAGTTCCAAAACTCCACACTTAGAAGAATTTCCAAGTGAAACCAGTCAATGTTAGCCTATGAAGGAAATTCAAGTTACCGGTAAGTACGGTTAAAATTACTTTTCAGGATCAGTACTGGGCTGAAAGATGCAGCACTGAGGTCTCTCCTGATAACAGGTGAGTAAATCGGAATTCGTATTTCGGCTGATTTTAGAGGAATATTTTAAAGTTCCAAAACTCCACACTTAGAAGAATTTCCAAGTGAAACCAGTGAATGTTAGCCTATGGAAGGAAATTCAAGTTACTGGTAAGTACGGTTAAAATTACTTTTCAGGACCAGTACTGGGCTGAAAGATGCAGCACTGAGGTCTCTCCTGATAACAGGTGAGTAAATCAGAATTCGGATTTCGGCTGATTTTAGAGGAATATTTGTATGTTTCAAAAATGAACACTTAGAAACTTTTTCAGCAAAAAGCAGGCAATGATATCCTATGGAAGGAAATTCAAGTTACTGGTAAGTACGGTTAAAATTACTTTTGAGGATCAGTACTGGGCTGAAAGATGCAGCACTGAGGTCTCTCCTGATAACAGGTGAGTAAATCGGAATTCGTATTTCGGCTGATTTTAGAGGAATATTTTAAAGTTCCAAAACTCCACACTTAGAAGAATTTCCAAGTGAAACCAGTCAATGTTAGCCTATGAAAGAAATTCAAGTTACCGGTAAGTACGGTTAAAATTACTTTTCAGGACCAGTACTGGGCTGAAAGATGCAGCACTGAGGTCTCTCCTGATAACGGGTGAGTAAATCGGAATTCGTATTTCGGCTGATTTTAGAGGAATATTTTAAAGTTCCAAAACTCCACACTTAGAAGAATTTCCAAGTGAAACCAGTCAATGTTAGCCTATGAAGGAAATTCAAGTTACCGGTAAGTACGGTTAAAATTACTTTTCAGGATCAGTACTGGGCTGAAAGATGCAGCACTGAGGTCTCTCCTGATAACAGGTGAGTAAATCGGAATTCGTATTTCGGCTGATTTTAGAGGAATATTTTAAAGTTCCAAAACTCCACACTTAGAAGAATTTCCAAGTGAAACCAGTCAATGTTAGCCTATGAAGGAAATTCAAGTTACCGGTAAGTACGGTTAAAATTACTTTTCAGGACCAGTACTGGGCTGAAAGATGCAGCACTGAGGTCTCTCCTGATAACAGGTGAGTAAATCGGAATTCGTATTTCGGCTGATTTTAGAGGAATATTTTAAAGTTCCAAAACTCCACACTTAGAAGAATTTCCAAGTGAAACCAGTCAATGTTAGCCTATGGAAGGAAATTCAAGTTACTGGTAAGTATGGTTAGAATTACTTTTCAGGACCAGTACTGGGCTGAAAGATACAGCACTGAGGTCTCTCCTGATAACAGGTGAGTAAATTGGAATTCGTATTTCGGCTGATTTTAGAGGAATATTTGCACAATGGTGAAGGGAGGGGCGGGGCCTGAGGTTACATCTGTGCAAACGCGCCCCGTGGCGCGTTTTAAGTTGGGGGATTAAGTCCCTTGAATCCTGAGGGTCCCTAGGGGCCAACTAGCCCACCAGGAACCTCCAATATGCGCCAGGGGGCTGCGTTGCAGAGACGTGTAGAGAGGCCACACCCCTTTTACACCTCTCTGCAACGCAGCTCTGTGGCGCTTTCTGGATGTACCTGTTGGGCTAGTTGGCCCTCAGGGACCCTCAGGATTGAAGGGATTTAATTCCCCATCTTAAAACGCGCCACGGGGCCTGTTTGCACACATGTCACCTGAAGCCCCGCCCTCCCTTCACCACTGTGCAAACGGGCCCGTGGCGCGTTTTAAGTTGGGGGATTAAGTCCCCTTGAATCCTGAGGGTCCCCGGAGTCCAACTAGCCCACCATATACCTCCAAAAAGCGCCACAGAGCTGCCTTGCAGAGAGGTGTAAAAGGGTGTGGCCTCTCTACACGTCTCTGCAACGCAGCCCCTGGCGCATATTGGAGGTTCCTGGTGGGCTAGTTTGCCCCCAGGGACCCCCAGTATTCAAGGGGAATTCGCTCCCTCTGCAAACGCGCCCAGGGGCGCGTTTGCAGAGTGGTGAAGGAAGGGGCGGGGCCTGCGGGCCCGATCGTTTTTTGTTTTTTGCCCCCTGAAGTGGGGCTGTGTGGCCCCCCTTCCTTTTTCCTGTTTTTGGGCCCTGGGGACCCCATCCCCCAGGGCCTTACCCCTTTTTTTAAATTTAATTTAAAAAAAAAAAAACGGGAAGGGGGCCGCGTGGCCCCCTTCTCTGGGCCTGTATTGGCCCCGGGGACCCCATCCCCGGGGCATGGCCTTTTTTTTATTTTCTTGGGAGGGGGCTGCGTGGCCCCCCTCCTCAGGCCACTTAAGGCCCCGGGACCCCATCCCCGGGGCCGGCCTTTCCATTTTTTTTTTTTTTCTTTTTTGGGGAGGGGGGCCGCGTGGCCCCCCTCCTGGGCCACTACTTGCCCCGGGGACCCCATCCCCCGGGCTGGCCCTCTCCGTTGGGGACTGTGGGGGGGTCCCCAATCCCCCCACAGTCCCGCCGGCTCCCACGTCCCTTGGGAGCCGGCATTAGCTATCCCACATGGGGAGCAGCTGACATGCTGCTCCCCATGTGGAAAAGCAATGTGCTTTGGATATTGGAAGAGAGAGCAGGTTTCCCTGCTCTCTCTTCCAATATCCAAAGCAGTTTGCTATGGCAGGACGGGAGCCGCGAGGCTCCCGTCCTGCCATAGCAAACTACAGTGTCCCGGGGTAGGCACCCCGGGACACTGCAGGAGCCGGCCCTGGGGGGTGGTGGTCCCCAGGGCCATCAAGGGCTCCAGGAGGGGCCGCGCGGCCCCCTCCCATTCAGTACTCTGCCCCGGGAGGTGGTGGTCCCCGGGGCTCTGGGGTCCGTAACGGACCCCCATATTAAAATGTTTAGTGCCCCGGGAGGTGGCGGTCCCGGGCGTGTGGGGGGCTGGAGCCCCCCCACACTGGTTTTATTTTTAATTTAAAAAAAGCCCCGGGAGGTGGTGGTCCCCCACACATTAAATTATCCCCCCCCACCATGCCCCCGGGACTTGGGCCACCCGGGGGCCAATTAACATCGAAGCGCGGGACACCGCGCTTCGATTCTTTTTTTCGGCAGGATTCGCGCACCCTGAGCGCATCCTGCCGATTTTTTTTAAAAAAATGCTTTTTGCCCAGGGGTCCTTGTGGGACCCCTGAGCAGGCCTAGGGGGTTAGGGTGTTTCTACCCTGCCCCCTTTGTGCGTTTTGCGCACTTGTTTTTTTTTTTTTTCTCGGCGGGATACGCGCACCCTAAGCGCATCCCGCCGATTTTAAAAAAAAAAAATATTTTTCTGCCCAGGGGGTCCTTGTGGGACCCCCTGAGCAGACCTAGGGGTCAGGGTGTTTCTACCCTGCCCCCTTTTGCACTTGCGCACTTTGCGCACTTGTTTCTGTCCCTCGGTTCTACCGAGGATCAAAATGGCTGCCAACATTTCCTGAATCGGAATGTTGACAGCCAGCTGACAGCCAATTAACATGCAGCTCGTGATCGGGACGGTGCGCGCAGGGTGCGCTGAGGGTACGCGTATCCGACGCGCCCATAGATATATATGTGACTTTACTTGTGAATTTCTCAGGAACTACTGAACGGATTTACACCATTTAAGCAAAAGGCACCAGTCTGAACCAAGGGCTACCTCTTTGCCAAATTTGGTGTAATTCCGTTCAGCAGTTCGGGCTGTAGCTGCGATTAAAGGTTCCTATGGAAAAATGAATGGGGAAAACGCGTTTTGGGACCCCCTTTTTCTCGGCCCCCGCTTCACGTATCACCCCGAGACTTTCAGGGTAGGAGCGGAGCGGAGCGCCCAACAAGTTGGAAACTTTCACGAAGATTCGTCAACCGGCGCCAACGTTATTTCAAATAGAATGTCGCGGATTTCCTATGGATAATAGGTTGTAACTATAACTATCTACTGGCGACCGCCAGTAGATAATATATATGAATATATATATATATATATATATATATATATATATATATAGTAAAGTTCAGGGCATTTTGAAATGAATATATACTCTTCAGTTACCAAGCTATATTGAAGATGCACGAATAGGTCTACATCAGGGGGCTCCCTGTATGTTAGATTGTTGAAGATTGATATACAAGAGCGATAGAGGGGTTGAGATGTCCAACAGGGTATGTTTACCCAGCAATGTTAGCTGATTACTGATTCCCCTGAGCAACTGTGGACGGCATGAAATGCTTAACACTATATGTTGCCACCAGGAGATCTCAATAAGATAGTAATTTTTAACTTTTTAACTTTTTGATAGATTTTTATCATATCTATTGCACTTTTGCACAATAGTTTTTTATATGCACTTTACACGCTTCAGTACTGTTAGGCACTAGCACTTTAGATATTGTTGATACTTGTAATTAATGTAATACAATTGGCCGAATCTTTGCGTATTTGCACATGTTAAGAGCCACTGCTGGCAGTTTTGGGGTTCTAAGAACAAGATTTGAATTAGGACATTGTCAGCTACAATTTTGATATCTAGATATTGATTATAATTGATTAATAGTAGGATTAGCCATTACATATGAGGCAATTTTTAAGGGATACCACAAGTTGATAATATCCGTTAGTAAGAACTACAATCATGGGAATGTATTTGCACTTTGTATTAATCATCCAAGTATCAACTATGGGAATATGTTATTTTACTATTGCACTGTTTGGATATCAGATTTTTATCTAGTTATATGGCGCAAAGATGCAATATTGATTTAGGCAATGATTTTATGATATACAGGGATTATATTGTAATTTTTAGTACTATGCATTTTAGAGCAATGATATACCTGTTTCTTTATCCATGTGTGCATAAGGTTTATATATCTTTTGCCAGCCATTTTAGAGCAATGATATACCTGTTTCCATATCCAAGTGTCCATAAAGTTTATATAAAGTTTATATATATATTTTTGCCAGCCATCAAGTGATGCTAGATACCACTTATGGAGAGATTTACACAGGATGCACAATTTGCATGGCATATGCATAACAAGATTGCACATATACATTATCATGCCTAACAATTATAACAGAGGTTCGGATTGACTAGTAAATAACTGCCGGTTATTTTAAAAACCATGAAATAACATATGTAATTGTATATTTTCAATCATGTTATTAGTGGCTATATCAAAATGAATGTGCAAATGACGGATTGCTTTTATCCATTATCAGTCATATATAATCTGATGGTTTATATGCTGGAACGAGCTTGTGGATTAATAATGGATATGCACAGTATCTCCTTTATGTCTATACTTTCTAAATGCCGAGCATGTGACAGGAAGCATCACTATCACTTTAAAAACCCGTTTGTTAATGCCGTATGTCATGTGATCAAGGACACAGCCTGTGTCCGAAATGCGTCAGAGGCAGCACCGTTTGTGAAGAATAAAAACATATGTTTGGCACCAGATATATCCAGAGTCCGTGTTCCTGGGAGTGCGTGATTGAACTTGGGAGTTCGAAAGTTGATATATATATATATATATATAAACGCTCCATTCACACCAAAACTCGAATCACTCATGGACGGGTGCTATTATGCGGCGGTGCATTCCGCAAGTATTCGGGCGCAATTTTCTTTGTTTACAGAAAATAAGCACTCACGGCAGGCGTTTGAAGATATTTATTCTTCCAGAAACAAACGCGTTTCGGCGGTCTGCCTTCCTCGGTGTTACTGACACACCGGAAGCAGCCGTCCTTTAAACAAACATTCTCATGCTATTAACAATTGAAAAGGGACTCAACAAAATACGTTTAAAAATTAGCGCCATTTTGTAATATCTAAAAAGCAATAAAGAGTCCCTTTTATTCCAATTCTTCATTAATGCACATTTCATAAAACACACTAGACAACTATCTCGGGGGACTACTTTTTATTATCAATCCATTGTTCATGAGCCCAAGTGTGATGCTAGTTCCTCACTACTATTCAGACCTTTAGGAAATTTAGTTTGCAAATCAATAATGTAGCGCGATTCTAACCTGCGTAGTTTTTGAATTCTATCTCCTCCTCTTATACTTTCGGCGACGTGATCCAGGCCATAGTATTGTAGCATGTTTCTATTGCTGGAATGTTTTTCTGCATAATGCCTCGCTACTGGGTACGACGCATCATTTTTAGCAATCGCCCTTAGATGTTCCAATACTCTAATTTTAAGGGGATGGATAGTACTACCAATGTAGCAAAGACCACACGGACAAATTAGACAATAGACTGCATATGATGTACTGCAGGTCATAAATTTAGTTATCGATCTTTTCTTTTTTAATCCCGGAATATTATACGATAGAACCCTTTTGCTGTTGGCACAGGCCTTGCATTTTACACATGGAAAAAATCCTCGCATTTCTCTAAGGGTTCTCATAGATTGAACTTCCTTATCAAGATGACTACGTACTAGTCTATCTCTTAATGATCGAGCCTTTTTAAAGGTGACCAATGGGTATGTCGGGATATCTTTACTTATAACATTGTCTGTTTGTAAAATATGCCAGTTTTTTCTCAGCATATGTTTCAAAAAATTCGCTTCTGCAGAATAAGTGGTAACCATCCTGAATTTACCCTCATCTGTATTTTTGGACACTCGCTTATTTTTGCTATTATCTTTCAGCAATTGATATCTCGGAATCCTTCTCACTTTCTGAAGTGTTTTTTCTAAAAGAGTTGGTTCATACCCTCTCACCTCAAATCTGGCTATACAATCTCTTGCAGCCCTTTCAAAATCACATCCCCTTGAGCTATTTCTTTTCAATCTTAAAAGCTCCCCATATGGTATGCTCTGTATGAGCTTGGGTGGATGATTGCTAGTTGCGAACAAGATTGAGTTACCCGCTGTTGATTTACGAAAGAGAGCTGTGTGTAATTCCCCATCTGATACAAACACCCTCAGGTCCAGGTAGTCCACTGCCACTGGACTGACTGTGCCCGAGAAGTGCAGGTTCAGATTGTTGTTATTTAAATCATTGATATAGGCTGTAGCTGATTCCGGCGTACCCTCCCATACCAAAAAAAGGTCATCAATATATCGATGCCAAACCACAGCTCTCCCCTTCATTGTGCCACATTCATAAGTTCTGGACACCTGCTCCTCCCACCAGCCCACGAACAAGTTCGCATAGCTGGGGACGAAGCAGGTGCCCATTGCTGTACCTGAAATCTGTTTGAAATATTTGTCTTCAAACAAAAAAATATTGTTGGTGAGACAAAATTTGGCAAATTCTATCAACATTTGATTATGTTCTGCAAAGCATAATTGCCTCTTGTTCAAATAAAATTGTAAGGCTTTTAAGCCATCCTCATGGTTTATACAGGTATACAAACTTGTAATATCCAACACTACTAGATGATATAGTGGGTTCCAAATTACATTTGCAATCTTGTTCAAAAAGTCTTTAGTGTCCTTCACATACGATTTCAATTCCACCACAAATGGAAATAGGAAATGGTCAATAAACATAGACAGATGTTCTGTTAAACTGCCTTGAGATGATACAATAGGCCTACCTGGTGGATGTAGGTTGTCTTTGTGCAGCTTGGGGATATGATAAAAAGTTGCTATAACTGGATTCATCTTTTGCAAGAATAGATGTTCCTCGGTCCCCAGCATTGATTTATCGTACCATTTCCTGATGAGAGTCTCATACATATGTATGCTTTCTTGGTATACGTCACGTGTGGTCCTTTCGTAGTACTTGATGTCCGATAATTGTCGCAGGGCTTCCTTGAAGTATTGTTCTCTGGTTTGTAAGACCACGTTCCCACCTTTATCAGAAGGCTTGATTATTATAGAAGTGTCCTGGAGTAGATCATTTAATGCCTGCTCTTCTTCATTGGTGATGTTGCTCTTAATAGGACTTTGCAAACTTTTGTGTCTGAATTTTAACAGATCCCTCACCATGGCATCAGAGAAGACATCAATCGCGTCAAATGGCATCAGTGGCACAAATGTAGATCTTGGTTTAAACGGACTTTCTTCCATCTCCTGATCTATTCCAGCTTGTACCGCTCTTTGAGCCATGTTAGCCATGACATTTAAGTGTCCCTCCGGTTCCTCATCAAGATTTTGCAAGAGTTCCACTCTATGTAAATCATTGCAGGTTAGCAGGTCTGTTGCTGTTATTCTTGTTGGTATTTGTTTCAGTTCTTTCAAAGTTGGCCTTAGTTTGAAATATTTATGTAGCTTCAATTTTCGTATAAAGCTAAATAGGTCAATTCTTGTCTGTGTAAATTCTAGATGACTGCTCGGACAGAACGTCAATCCTAGAGTTAATACCTTGATCTCACTATCAGACAGATGTTTCGGCGTGAGATTGACCACAGTCAAATTGATATTTTCTATTGGCGTTTGTTGAATCTCTTTTTGCGTGTTCCCCACGCCTGTGCTCTTCCTCTTCCTGCCCCACCCTGATCGTCGCGTTCTCCGGTGGGTTGTTCGGGCGGTTTGTTCTTGCCACCTCGTAGCCATGACTGTCTGATTATTTTGAACTCGTCGTGAAAAGGTGTCGTTGTTTTGACTCCTCCCACGGTATTTCCAGCATGTTCATCACCAGATTCATTACCAGTCATGTCTGATTCCGATGTTTCCACTCTGGGGGTTATAGCTTTACTTGTTCTCTGTGTTAATTCTTTTCTAGGGCCATCGAATTTACAAGCAAATGTTAAGACTCTACCTTGTAGATAATCATTTTCGTCACGCTCGAATTTCTCTTGTTTTCTCATTTTTATTTTCTGTTCATATTTCAATAGGTGAGCTTTCATCAATCCAAGTAATTCCTCCGTTTTATTTTTATCTTCCTCTTTAGATAGCAGGTCCTCCAAGTCTTTGATCTCACTTAATGCCTTCTCCCGGTCACTCCAAGCATATTTCACTAAAATGCCTAGAGTGCCTTGACAGTATTGCGCCGTGTGTTCTGCCCACTCTGATAATAAGTCTGGGTCCGGATTTTCATATGAGGGGACTGTATATACTCGAAGACCCCTTGGTACCCTACTGACTTCAATGTAATTTTGAAGGGAAGTGGCATCCCACCACTTTCGCGTCTCGCGCTCATATAATCTTTCCAATTTGGTCATGATGTTGTTTAAGGTGCTCGCTGGTTTCCGTTGCTCCATTGCCAATGGATTCTGCAACCTATTATAGCTATTATAGCTATTATATCTGGCCACTGTTGTACAGTAGGAATATCTCTTAATTTTACTGTGGTTCTGGAATTAAAAGTGTGATTTGCCCACTGGGGCAGAATTGAGGAACAATCTTCATCTCAGTGAAGATGTATAGACCATTAGTTGAATCCAAGTATAATTTAGCAACAATGGATTGCTTTTATTGATTGAAGTCACATCTAATGTATGGGCAGAATAGTAAATGTTCACAACAATGATTAATTGCCCACTAGGGCGGAATTGTGTATATTGCGAGAGCTGTAAAAACTGGAGTAACAAGAATACATGAAAATGTGTTTTGTGAAAATATTTATTTTCCCATAAATTAAACGCCCACTAGGGCAACATTGTTTATAAAACTGGCGTAATGAGAATACAAGAAGTTATGTGGTTTGTGAAAATATTTATTTTCCCATATCTGTTAAACCTTGGCACCACAGTCAATTTATTTGAGAAACATTGTTTGAATTGTCTCCAATGTAACTTTATACTGAGAGAAGTTGAAACTGAGAGGGATCTGTTTTCCATGTTTATTATTTGCACGTTGCACTTGTGGTGGTCTCTTTAAATGAGAAACGAAAGTAATGCAAACCTAACCCGTGACCAAGGAACGAAGGCTCCGAAAAGCAATGGGACCTTGTTGCCGGTGTTTGCTAAATAAACACGCTGATATATTGGAGCTGCGGTACTGTGATTATTGCGTTGGAGCAGAGAAGGATCCGGCCGCACCAACAGGCTTTTTTGGTGATATATATATATATATTATATTCACTGAAAAAAACATAGGTTTTAGGGACGTTATAGTTAGAAATTAGCATTTAAAAAACCTTAGAAATTCACTGAAAAAAACACAGGTTTCAGGGACGTTATAGTTAGTTGGACATTTCACTCGTACAAAACCAGAGAAATTCAGCCGTTATAGTTAGTTCAGCTAACTATAACTCGCGCCCCCGCAATGCACTGCTGATGACATCACATATTACATCATTCACGACATGGTCAGTGACATCACTGATGACATCACTGATGACATCTCAAATGACATCACTGATGACATCATCCAGTGACTGTGTGTTTCTGTAAAGTTTAAATATGTTTTAGATATATATAGGCCAAGGTGTATTGAAGAATGAGTGGGTGTATGACTGTCTGAATGGATGATTTAGTAGGTGTGTGACTGACTGTATAAGTGAGTGATTAAACGTGTCTTACTGAATGCATGGGTTAGTGACTAAACTATGTGAATATCCGTATCAGTCTGTCTGTTGGTGTGTAAGCGGTTGCATGGGTTGGCGAGTAGCTACATGAGTGTCTATATGGGTTATTGATTGCTTGTCTGAGTATCTGTATGGGTGCCTGAGTGTCTATGTGGGTGGGTGGGGTGTGTGTGACTCACTGCATGGATGTGTGAGTGGGTGATTCACTGGGTGTATGGGTTCAAGAGTGCGTCTGTGAGGGGCTGTACGGGTGGGTGAGTGTGTGTATGGGTGTGTTGGTGATTGAATGGATGTCTCAGTGGTACATGTGTGAATAACTACATATGTGAAAGGCAGTATATGTGAGTGCTGGAGTATATACATGACTATATGTGAGAGTGAGTGATTGTGAGAGTGGCTGTATGGATGAGTGTGTGCTTGTATCAGTGATTGTAAAAGAGAGTAAGTATGTGTTAGTATCTGTATGAATAAGTGAGGTGGTGTGTGTATAACTGTATATGTGAGTAAATGGGAGTGTGAATGATTCTTTGCATGATTGACTAGGTGTGTGAGTAACTCTATGGATGAATGGCGATGTGTGAGTGTCTGTATAGGTGTATGAGTGCAAATGACAGTGCTGTATTGATAAGTGACTGCCTGTATGAATGACTGTATGGGTGAATGAGTGGACGTGTGTGTAGACCTAGGAATCAGTGAGTGGGTATGTAGTAACTGGTATTGGTGTGTCTATGGTTTCGAAAATGGTAGTCTGTATTTTATAGTGGGTGTATCAAAGGTTATATTAGGGTGGGAGGAGGTGCATCAGATTATCACATGGATGATGTCATCAGTGATGTCATCAATGATGTCATTTGAGATGTCATCAGTGATGTCACTGACCATGTCATGAATGATATAATATGTGACTTCATCAGCAGTGCATTGCGGGGGTGCGAGTTATAGTTAGCTGAACTAACTATAACGGCAGAATTTGTGAAATGTCCAACTAACTATAACAGCTCCTGGCGCACTGCTGCTCGGGGGATGAAGTCCACTTGTGTCCTGAGGTCCTCAGGACACAAGATGACCTCATCGGCCCACCACCAGTACGCCAAGAGGTGCGTTTGCAGAGTGCTGTGAAAAGGGGCGTGGCCTCAGACCACCTCTCTGCAACGCAACTCTGTGGCGTATACTGGAGGTACCTGGTGGGCTAGTTGGTCCCCAGGGACCCTCAGTATTCAAGGGGAATTAATTCCCCAACTAACAATGCACCAGGGGGCGCGTTTGCAGAGTGGTGGAGAAAGGGGGCGTGGCCTCCGGCTAGATGCCTGCTTTTTTTTAAATATTTTTTTTTACAAGGGGGGCTGTGTGGCCCCCCTTCTTTTACATTTTTGGGTCCCTGGGGACCCCATCCCCCAGGGCCTGACCCCTTTTTATGATTTTTTGTTTAAATCGGGAAGGGGGCCACGTGGCCCCTCTCCCGAGGCCTATTTCGGCCCCGGGGACCCCATCCCACGGGGCATGGCCAGACTTTTCTTTATTTATTTTTTAAATTATTTGGAGGGGGGCCACGTGGCCCCCCTCCTCAGGCCAATTATGGCCCCCGGGGCCTGGCCTCTCCATTGGGGACGTGGGGGGAGCCCCAATGCCCCCACAGTCCCTCCGGCTCCCCGCCTCCTGCGGAAGCTGGCATTGCTTTTGCACAAGGGGAGCTGCTGACATGCAGCTCCCCTTGTGCAAAAGCAATCCTGCTTTGCTTCATTGAAGCGAGAGCAGGTTTACCTGCTCTCGCTTCAATCAAGCAAAGCAGAGTTTGCTATGACAGGGCGGGAGCTGCACGGCTCCTGCCCTGCCATAGCAAACAGCAATGTCCCGGGAGCCCTCCCGAGGCCAATTTCGGCCCCGGGGACCCCATCCCCTGGGGCATGGCCAGACTTTAAAAAAATATATATATATTATTTGGAGGAGGGCCGCGTGGCTCCCCTCCTCAGGCCAATTATGGCCCCGGGGGATTCTCCATTTTTAAAAAAAAATATTTTTTCATTTGACAGGAGTGGGGCCGCGTGTCCCCCCGGGCCACTTTTGGCCCCGGGGACCCCATCCCCCAGGGCCTGGCCTCTCCGTTGAGGACTGCGGGGGGAGCCCCAATGCCCCCACAGTCCCGCCGGATCCCCGCCTCTTGCGGGAGCTGGCATTGCTTTTGCACAAGGGGAGCTGCTGACATGCAGCTCCCCTTGTGCAAAAGCAATCCTGCTTTGCTTCATTGAAGCGAGAGCAGGTTTACCTGCTCTCGCTTCAATCAAGCAAAGCAGAGTTTGCTATGACAGGGTGGGAGGTGCATGGCTCCCGCCCTGCCATAGCAAACAGCAATGTCCCGGGGGTAGGCACCCCAGGACATTGCAGGAGCCGGCCCTGGGGGGTGGCGGTCCCCAGGGCCATCAAGGGCTCCAGGAGGGGGGGCGCACGGCCCCCTCCCTTCATTTCTAAAGCCCCAGGGAGGTGGTGGTCCCCGGGGCATGTGGGGGGACTCGAGCCCCCCACACACATCTTTTTTAAAAACAGAGACCGGGGAGGTGGCGGTCCCCGGGGCTGCGGGGGGCCACGTGCCCCCAGCGTTTAAATTGGCTAAGCCCTGGGGAGGTGGTGGTCCCCGGGGCTGCGGGGGGCGAATGCCCCTGCATTTAAATTGGCAAAGCCCCGGGGAGGTGGTGGTCCCCGGGGCATGTGGGGGGGCTCGAGCCCCCCACACACATTTAATTTTCTTTTAAAAAGAGCCCCAGGTTGGTGGTGGTCGCCGGGGAAGTGGGGGGCTGCATGCCCCCCGCATATCATCAATGAAGCCCCGGGGAGGTGGTGGTCCCTGGAGCTGCGGGGGCCCCCCGCAGGCCCCTGCTATATAATTTGGGATTGCCCCTGGGACCTGGCCCACCCGGGGGCTTAACAATAAAGAAGCGCGGGAGCCGCCGCTTTGTTCTTTTTTATTTTCTCGGCAGGATTCGCGCACCCAGCGCGAATCCTGCCGTTTTCTAAAAAAATGTTTTTTTGGCCCCTCAGCAGGCCTAAGGGGTCAGGGTGTTTCTACCCTGCCCCCTTTTCTTGTTTTTAAGTTTTTTCACTGTTTTCTTGTGACTCGGTTACCGAGTCACAAGATGGCTGCCAACACTTCCTGGTTTGGAGTGTTGACAGCCAATCAGAGTGAAGCTCGTGCCCAGGAGGGTTCGCGAACCCTCCTTGGTGCTCAGATATCGAAACTTTTCTTTTTCTAATTTCTCTGGAACTACTGAACGGATTTACAACATTTAAAAAAAGGGTTCTTTCTGAACCAAGACCTACCTTTTGGCCAAATTTGGTGTAATTCCGTTCAGCAGTTTGGGCTGTAGCTTTTTCTAAAGTTCCTAGGGAAATTAACATGGGGAAAACATGTTTTGGGACCCCCCTTTTTTCTCATCCCCCGCTTAACGAATCACCCCGAAACTTTCAAGACAGGAGCTGACCGGAGCGCCCCATTAGTTTTGAAACTTTCGCGAAGATTCGTCAACCGGCGCCAAAGATATTGGCAAAAGAAAAACGCTTTTGAATAGAAACGAGATCCTAACTATATATATATATATATATATATATATATATATATATATATATATATATATATATATATATATATATATATGCAAATAAAGAGGCAGAGAACTCGGGGTAGTTCTCACGTTTAGGTGGAAAGCAGCTCCAGTATAGAGCTCTCTCAACACCAGTGACACTCTCTAAATCTGCTCACCTCAAATGTCTGCTTGTCTATCAAAGTCTTTAAGCATAGGATTAGCACAGTGACATCCACGCCAAGATAGAAAGGGACAAAGTCTTTTGCCAATTCCACAGCAAAGTGTTTAGGCATAGGATTAGCACAGTGTTATCCATGCCGAGCCTCAAATAGACCAAAGCGTTTTACCACTCCAGGCACAGTATTACAGCTTTAGATTGGTACAATACCATTCAAGCCAACCTGAAATGATTAAAAGCAATCCCTGACATGTGTTTCGCTCTCATTAGAGCTCTTCAGAGAGGTATAGCTTTGTCCAGACACAAGAGAGCACACAGTATAAGTCAAAACAATACCCTTTCAGGCATAGAGTGATGCATATATTATGCAAAAAAAAGTAGAGAACTCTGGGTAGTTCTCAAGTTTAGGTGGTACGCAGCTCCAGTATAGAGCACTCTCAACATCAGTGACACTCTAAATCTGCTCACCTCAAATGTCTGCTTTTCTATCAAAGTCTTTAAGCATAGGATTAGCTCAGTGCTATATTTGTAAATATTCTCTGGAAAAACCAAAGGTTACAGGGCTGCTATAGTTAGGAAATATAATTTAAAAAATCTTAGAAATTAACTGAAAAAACCAAACGCTGCAGTGACGTTATAGTTAGGCTGACATTTCACTCGTATAAAACCAGGAAAATTCAGCAGTTAACTCACGCCCCTCATTTGAGTTATCATCAGTGATGTCACTGACCATGTCATGAGTGATGTAATATGTGATGTCATAAGGAGTGCATTGCGGGGGCGCGAGTTATAGTTAGCTCAGCTAACTATAACTGCTAAATTTCACTGGTTTTGCACGAGTGATATGTCAGCCTAACTATAACGTCCCTGTGACCTTTGGTTTTTTGAATCAATTTCTAAGGTTTTTTAAATTATATTTCCTAACTATAACAGTCCTGTAACCTTTGTTTTTTTCAGTGAATTTCTATGTTTTTTTAAATAGCAAGGTGTTTGCAGAGTGGTGAGGAAAGAGGGCAGGCCCCTGACCAGTTCTCAGCAATCCCGTTGGGTAGGGCTTACAGAAAGTACCAGGAGGACTTCTTGGTCCGCAAGGTTCCTAAGCATCAAAGAGAACTTCATTCCGCAGCCAGTAGTGTACCAGGAGACATGTTTCCAGAGTGGTGGAGAAAGGGGGCATGGCCTCTGAAGATCTCTTAGCAAACTCACTGTGTGGGACTTGCTGGAGGTAACAGGAGGGGTAGTTAGCCCCCAAGGATACTCAATAGCCAAGGGGACTTCTTCACCAATTAGTAGTGTGCCAGGAGGGACGTTTGCAGAATGGTGGAGAAGGGACATCCTTGATGATTACACAGGTAGTGCCTGTGTGATTCTACCAGTGCAATTGATAAGGACACACTGCGAATACCGGGTGTTTTTGACAAAGTGTAAAACTGATATATAGACATATTTTAAATAAAGTTTCAGTGTAGCTATGTAGTAAGATACTAGTATAACTTTCTCTTTGCATTCATTTGTTAAAATAACTACATTAAAAATGCATTTTCCTTTTTCACAGCAACACAGGAGGTCGCAATAATATCAGTAGTCACAAATACAAAAGACAAAGGGCCATATGTAGGTAGTTTTTATTTACCGATTCCTAAATACCGAATTTTACCGATTCGGTATTTAAGAATCGGTAAATAGTATGTAGGTAAACATTCGGTAAATATTACCGAATCGGTAATATTCGGTATTACCGATTCGGTATTTACCGAATCGGTAATAAGGAATACCTTCCCATTCATTCCTATGGGCCTGGAGGCCCATAGGAATGATTGGGAAGCCATTCACTATTACCGATTCGGTAAATACCGAATCGGTAATAGGGGAGCATATTCAAGGGTGGCAGGGTGTCAAATTGACACCCTGTTGCACCCCTGAATCGTGCATGTGTGCACATGTGGCGCACATACATGCCCTAAGGGCATGGATGTGTGCCACATGGCACTTTAAACATTATTCAAAATTGAATTTTTAAAGGAATACGTTAATTACCACCAACTTGAAGTTGGTGGTAATTAACGAATTCTTAAACCACATAAGCACTCTTTTATGTGCTTCCTACATTGCATTTACCGATTCGGTAAATAGCGAATCGGTAGATACTGATTCGGTAAATACTGATTCGGTATTTACCGAATCATCACCTACATTAGGAATGGCTAAATACCGGTCGGTAACCCTGAAATTTACCGAATTTCAGGGTTACCGACCGGTATTTAGGCCACCTACATATGGCCCAAAGTGTAAAACAGATATATAGACATAATTTACACAAAGTTTACGTCTAGCTGTTCAGTAACATATTGATTTAACTTTATTTTAACAACATATTTGTAAAAAACAACAGTTTAAAAAAAATAACTTTCAACATCTGAACTCAAGAACACAACATAACGTCCAAACAAACATCAAACTATCCATTGTTACAAAAACGTATGGGGAGTAAAAAACTGCTGCAAAACTAGTGAAATGTACAATGTGTGGCAAGACCCTCTCTAGAGGGATGAACAAAAAATATTCATGTGGGACAACGTCTATCTTATATTATCTTAAAACTGATCATAGAAAATGTCTCCAACTGGCAATCTACCAGAGGGAAGTTGGAGGACCATTTACATCAGTGGCAGCAGCAACAATAACCGGCCAGAAAGTCCCTTCAGAGGTGCAGACTACTATAACAGATATGGCTCCAGAGTTTTCAAGAATGGCCACGTATTGCATGGGCTGTAGTATTGTTATAAGTGCTGGTGAGCTGTGTGTTACAGCTATTCATAATGCTGCAAAAATCATACATGCTAATTTCTTCTCCCCTTTTATATTTCTTGCACATTTCTCAGTGCATATTTTTCGAATTCCTCCTGTCCCAAGTGTCATTTTTGTTACCATCAAAAAGAACCCATTTTAAAAAAAACTTTACAAAGCACAAAAAAATCAAAACAGAAAATCATGTCACAGAGAAATAAAGGAATAGCATTGGATAATACACGTTTCAACTAAAAAATAAGATCATGCCCATTTATCTATTTTGAACATTCTTTCAGAGGATTCATAGTGAGCAGATTTGCTCAATGCACAATACGTATCAAGACATTGTCATGGGGTACAAATAAAAAATAGTCTTGTGGGACTAAGTCCATGCTTTACCATCTGAAAACAAACCATAGCAATAGGTTAAAAGCAGCAAGAAGGCAACACAAGGCTGAAGAACCCTCAACTTCAATAGCAAACACAACAACACCAGGGCAGAGAGTCCCATCAGAGGTCCAATCTAAACTTCAAGATTTGGATCCACAGTTTTCCCGATGGCATCATACTGCATGGATTGTGGAGTTGTAGTTAGTGCTGGAGAGCAGTTCATAACAGTCCTTCGCAATGATGCAAAGAATCATAAATGTTGATTTTTTTTTATTTTTGGCGCTTCATAGTTTTTCTAAATTATCGGGCAGTTTATTATCTTACAAAATGGGTATCTATTATTTATGTGGTCTTCATTTTATTATCTTCTAAATTATTGTATCACTACTTACTTATAACTTGCTGTATGGACAAGTCAAAGTATTCCTCTACAAATCAATACAAAGCTAACTTTTGCAAGTTATCATTATTTACTTTTTCACTTTTTAAATACAAGTCAACAGTCTGTGTTTGAATTTTCGAGTGAGTGCATCGACAACATATACAACCATACTCTGGTTTTTGAGACCACACTGTGTTACATTTTGTAATCTCTTTTTCCAAACTATCAACTGTAATATCTGTGTCCTGTTCTGCAGCTCCTCTTCTTAACTACTCTTCATTTTCCCTAGAATCCTGCTCAGGAGTGGACCAAAGAAACAAAACTGCACACCATCACAAACCTTTTCTACATCTGCATCAGTACCAAGCAAAAGAATATTTTTAAGAAATGACTTTGTCCCCTTACCAATAGCTCTTTTTTCATTCACGACATTTTCTTTATTTTGCCCCTTTTGAGTCTCAGTTCTGAATAGATACTGTAGTTGCTCCTGTTCCTTTTTCCTCTGAGTTTTTGTAGGCATTCTCTCTGTAATGATGCAGATATTGTTCTGTGAATAGGGGGGAAAGGAAGATGGCGGTGTGATGCCGCGAATGCGCTGATGCTCTCCCTGCTCTCCCTACTCCTCCGCTAATGCCTCAGTGACTGTCTAGCTGTGCTCCCCCGCAGATAATCCGGCGGGCTGCTCAAGGATCAGGAGCAGGGCGCCTTCTCTGAGCTGTGACATCCGACATCGTTGCCCCTATCGCTTACTTGCTTGTCTGCCAAACGCTGCGAAGCCACAGGAGCCGCTGGAGCCGTCAAAGCTGCAGGACGCCTCTGGAGCTGTCGTTGGACCCGCTGGGTTGCCGGGCTGCCTCACTGGTTTTTACGGCCTACTTCACTTGCTTTCATCTCTCCTCGGACTGCCTTTGATTGCCTCCCCGGCCGCTCCCATCGTCTTCCTCTCAGCCGCGGACCGCAGCCCCGCCGAGAGTCCTGGGATCCTCCCTCCGGGGTCTCCTTCTGATCTGACGTTAGTTGTCGACTCTCTGATCTCGGAGGCTGCTTCACCGGCCATGCTGAAGCGGCTAGGCCGGGTCGGGCCACGGGGGAGAAGTGAAAAGTAAGTTTGTGGAGACGTATGATACTTTGCCTTTAGGGATTGCTTTGCCTTGATTCTGGGCATCTATCTGCCACTGTGACTCTAAGAGGCATCTCCGAGCAATAGGAACTACTTTTGTCGGTCTTGTCTGCCTTGTTTTGCTCCGCTGGGCCGGGCTTCGGTCCAGTTCTTACCACAGCCTATCTCTATCAGTCACTGTTTTTTATTTTCTATCCTTCACTACAAGAACAGCGGATGTGCCGCATCTCTACCTTAAACCGAAGGGTTTTTCAAAGCCGCCGCGCTCGGTGGTTTTCCTGGCCAGGCCCGCTCCAGCTCTCCAGCTCTCTTATATGCCTCAAAACCCCTCAACTGGGGTCAACTGTTCTCATAGTTTGTCCTGTTTCCTCCAGTTTCTCAGGGAAAGCAACTGTACAAGAAATGGCCCCACCACGCAATGTTAAAACCAGGTGCAATGAAATTTCCACACCGGCGGAAACAAGTGAAGCACTTCGTGTGGGGGGCAAAGACAAGGAGAAGGAGAAAGAGAAGGAGAAGGGACTGGGACAACCGGAAATAACGGGGTAAGCGGGGTAAGCAACACCGCTCCTTCTATAACTGGTGAGCCACATTTCACTGTACATACTTCACAAACAGCTGCTGGTAACAGACTTAAAGTGGGGGTCCAGCCCGGGTCTGGGTCCGGGTCTGGTTCACAAATAGGGAAGTCTATCTTGAACCTACTGCAATCTGGCCATGCAAATGAAATCCTCCGTACACGTGGCTCTGAAAATTCCATTCCAGGTCTTGTAATGGCCGAGGTGTTGAACACTGCAGTGCAGGGAAGTAGGAGCTGTGCCAGTCTTGCACCTGACAGTAATAACAGATTAATCAGCAGCGCCTCTCCTACAAATACTTTATCCTCTAACGCGACTGTCACTACAAGACCCCTCCCAAATGATCGGACTGATGGAGCAAACAGAGCAAATGGAGGGGGAGTGGATGGTCCTGATAATGATAATGATAACAGTACCAATCAGGATGATATGGCCGGGAGTGATATCGCCATAGATACAGCATTACCTACTGCTGCCACTGTTACAACTGCTGATCATAGGGGTTCTTTTAGCCAGGAAGTAGAGGATCTTGCTAAACATATAGAGACTTATAAAGATTCAACCAGTAATATCCCAGTCCAACCCCTCTGATCCCAATAAAGTCGGTGCTAGATTCAGAACAGCGCGACTTGGTCCGGGACTTGCCGTCCAGTACAAAGAATGGCTGCAATACCCCTGATGGGGTGAAGGCTCAGAAAAATAAGAATTTCAATACGCCTAAAAAACTTAAAGGAGGCAAAGGGCGTGGACGAGGGGTAAAACAGCAAGTAACTGAGGCAATAGGGCTACTCAAGGATGCAACTGTTAAAGCTTCCAAGGCCGGGACTAGGATTAGCCCTCTTCGTAAGTGGGTATCATCTAAAGGAGAGGTCAAAACTATCATTTCAAGACTTTCAAATGTCAATCAGTCTACGGCCTCCCTGACTGAAACATCTGATGGGGATTGGGCAGACCTAGGGGGCAATGGAGGGAGCCATAGACAACTTTCATCGGCTCCGTCGGAGAAGCCTGACCCTTTACCCAGTAGTACTCCATCAACTTCTTCAGTTTTTTCTCCTGCTCTTCATCCTCAGGTGTCACCCTCGATCCTATTAGAAATGGGTTTCAAGAGCTCCAACGGTACGGGAGAGGATGCTCCCCTCTCCAATATTCTGTCAGCACTGAGCATTCAGAGAGCAGAAGCCCAAGAATACTACCAACAGGCCAAAATCAATAGTTCCGAAATCAAGCAAGCATTGGCGGAGGTCACATCCAAGGTAGCCCAACTTTCTTCCGAAGTCGCTGACTTACAACAACGAGTGGCGGAGGTGGAAGAAGCCAATACATCTACTGTTAATCTTGTCAAAATGCAGGATTCTCAGATGTCAGGAATACAGTTCAGGATTGAAAACCTCGAAAATCGACAGAGGCGCCAGAACTTGCGAATTTTTGGAATTCCCGAGGGCAAAGAAGGCAGCGATCCACGTACCTTCATCGTCAATCTCCTCCAAAAGGCCTTCCCCGACCTTGCAGGCTGGGATATGGACACCCAAGTCCAAAGAGCACATAGACTACCATTGTCAATCTCAGTCTCCCAGGGTAATCAATCTAAAACCGATTTTGCACGACCGATCTTGGTGTTTCTGGGCAATTTTCTTTTGCGCCAAGCAATATACTTTAAGGCGCGTCCTGCAGCCCCAGTCAAGGTAGATACAATGACTATTTTTGTGCGATATGACTTATGCAAGGCAACCATGGACAAGCGATGGAGGCTCCGCCAACTAATAGATCCCTTTAAGGCTGTTTCGTTGCAGGTGTTCTTGCAAGAGCCTGCACGTCTAAAAGTAGTTAAGGATGGCAGACAATATTTTTTTTTCAATGAGCAAGACGCTAAACAAGCTTTGAGCAAATGGCAATCGGCTGGCAAATAGTATTTACAGTCTTAACTCTACTGCAGTAACTTCAAGAGAGGATGTTCCTGTGGAAATAGAACTTTTTTTCTTTTTTATATAACGGACACTATAACGGACACTCCTAAGAGACTTCCTCTCTTTACTCCTTTTCCTTTTTTTCTCTTTTCCAGTTTGGCCTCCTTCTTTCTTACTTGCTAACACGTATGGGGTTTTCTTTTCTTTTAGATACAATGCTAAATGGTATGATCGACGTACAGGGTTGGGGACAGTGGGGGTCGCCGGGGTTCAGGGGGGGATTAAGGAGGGTGTCTCCGTAATGCTGTCACCATGCGACAGCAGGGAAAGGGGCGATTCCTTTCTTTAGGAACTGGGAGTGGGGTGGGCGAAGGGTCAGGTAGGGTTGGTTGCCTGGGGGGGGGTAAAAGCCACAGTTTTGAATTGTCAAACACTATTATTTATGCAGAGCAACATACAGAGGAGTTAGTTATATCAAGTACTTATAATACGATCCAGATTCTGAATATTTCACAATGCCTGAACTTAAGTGTATGTGTTGGAATGTAGCAGGTTTGAACCAAGCGGGGAAACGACGATTAGTAATGGAAGAGTTATGCACTTTTAAGCCTCATATACTAGGGTTGGCAAAGACCCATATTGCTTATAAGGACAAAGCACTTTTTAAACACTTGGGATATGACCTTATGGTATGCACATCACAAACAGTATCTATTCGCGGGGTGGCTTTGTTAAAATCTAGACTGTGTCAGGCTACTGTCGGTCATTCACTTGCACATTCATATTAGGGGGAGGTGGGCAATTTCACAAATTCTGATCTATGGGCATATGTTTACAATATGTATGGTTTATGGCCCCAATACAGACTGCCCAGATGTTATTTATCAAGTGAGCTCAGAGCTGTTGGAATGGTCTGGTGATAAGATAGTGATGGGCGATTTCAATTGCATAATGGATAGGAGGATTGACACCACTAATGTATCTGCTCGCGCTAGAATGTGTAAAACCAGAGCTGCCATACATGAGCTCCTACATTTGCATCAGTTGGAAGATTCTTGGAGGAGGCTATTCCCCAATGTCCCAGGCTACACCTTTTTTCATCTCCCCATAAGCATTATTCTAGAATTTATATGATTTTTGCCAAATATTCTATTTTGGAAAACGCATTGGTGGCAGTTTGTCCTAAAGTCACCTCCGATCACAATCCTGTCATGCTAACAGCACAGATACAATCAAGCACACAAGCACCAACTAGATATTTCACTTTTCCCAGACATCTTCTTAACAATTCGGATTACATAGAGGTGATGCGTAGTGCACTCAGGGAGTATATCGACTCTAATATGGGTTTGGCGTCAATCGCAACTGTCTGGGACTGTTTAAAGGCCTATGTCAGAGGAATCACACTCCAATTTATCACAAGGCAAAATAGGCTCGGTTCTCGACAGTGGGACCAGGAGCAAAAACGGTGCTTGGATTTGGAGCGTCAGCACGCTGCGGCTATTGTTACAAAGAGCGCGACCGAACACTCGCTATACCAAAAGATTGTAGAATCACGGGCCAAGCTCAAAAGACGGTTAAAAGACAAAGTCGCTAATAACTATTGCAAGCTTCGGACTAAACAGTATGAGTACGGTGAAAGAGTCGGTCGGTTACTAGCTAATCAAATCGCAGATCAAGATGCAAAAACCCATGTAAAAACGATTAAGGGGGTGGATGGCCTGATATATACTAGATCCGCGCACGTAGTTGAACAATTTGGGTTATTCTACGCTAACTTATATAGTGGCTCAGACAGTTCTGGAGAACAGATCATTTTGGAATACGCGCAGGAATGCCAGTTGTCAACTTTGTGTCCAATGGTATCTGAGCCACTTGACGCAGACATTGATGCACGCGAAATCTTACTGGTCCCTATCTTCCTCAAGGTATGCAATTCTATCTTTCAGGGAGAAGAGGTCCCTCTCTCCTGGACTACATCTAATATCGTAATTTTCCCCAAAAAGCGGAAGCCTATCGACGATATGAGTTCATACCGACCAATAGCGTTGAATAACACCGACGCTAAGCTCTTTTCTAAAATTCTCGCGGCTCGTCTAGCTCCAGTAATTCACCTAATAGTCTCAGAGCAACAACACGGCTTTGTTCCCGGAAGAGATACCTCCGCCCACATCAACACCGCAATAGCCGCATTCGATATCTCTGGTCAGTTGGGTCAGCAGATGGGTATGCTGATGTTAGACGCAGAGAAGGCTTTTGACCGGGTGACATGGGAAACACTATGGATTTTTATGTCTTGTATGGGCCTCGATCAAAGGTTCATCTCGGCGATACAGAAAATATATAATCACCCAACAGCTACAATCAAACTTAATGGGCTCTCTTCTCTTTCATTTTCAGTTCTAAGGGGGACCCGGCAGGGTTGTCCTCTTTCCCCTTTATTATTTGCTATTTATATCGAGCCTTTCATCCAACATCTACTGATCAATGGCAATATTGATCCAGTTATTTTGAACGGGACCAATTTAAAGTTAACCGCTTAAGCGGATGATATCGCGATTTTCTCAGCCGACCCTGTTAAAGCTATGGCTGCAATCATGTATGAAGCACAGCGATTCGGCTCTTTCTCCGGCTACAAGCTAAATTTGCACAAAACCCAGAGGATCCTAAACTTTCAATTAGTCCCCTCCCCAGCAACTCTTGGAGTTGCAAATACAGCTATTTATTTGGGGGTATGTCTCAGTAGCCAAGTTAACGAAATCATTTCACTCAACTATGATACATTACTCAAGAAAGTGGCGGAGAAGCTACGGAGCTGGCATTGTCTTCCTCTCAGTATCTATGGGCGGTGTAATGTGGTTAAAATGAATATTCTACCCAAATTTCTATATCTTTTTCGTACTATCCCACTAATTATACCATCTTTTTTTAAACGTCTAGATAGTGTTTTGGGTAGCTTTATCTGGGGATATCGACGGGCTAGAAGAGCTATCCGACTTCTAAAACTTTCATACATTCAGGGTGGATTCAATCTCCCCAATTTCAAGCTTTACTTTTGGGCAGCATTCATTGGACGGATACAGAGTCTACTCAGAGGAACTGATACAAATCCCAATGGGTTTCTATACCAGTTGGCGTGCGGGCCAAACACTGGGTTTCTATTATACCTAACGTCTGATCGTACCTATTTTAAGCGAGTTCGCTTTAAGGTAGTCAGAGATATTACTAAAATTTGGCGTGAAATCTGTAAAACCTACGCAATAGCCGACTTGCATCAATATACGGTGCTCTGGGGGAATCCTTTGTTTCCTAATACATTCCATGATCATATCGGGAAAGAATGGCAGTTTAAGGGTATAACGCGGATGGGCCAGCTGTATGACGATCAGGGTTTTCGAACTTTTTCATCATTAAAAGAAGAATTCGACCTCTCACAAACTTATTTTTTTAAATACCTGCAAGTTAGGGACTATTTCATTCGAGGTCGGGGACTATCTGAGCTGTCTAGCCCATCCGAGATCCTGCCTATACTTGTCGGCACCAGAGGGTGAGGAGCTATTGGTAAAATTTACCAAAAACTTATCGGGGCGGTGGGCGATGATGGTGTACAAATTGCTGCCAAACTCAGTCGGGTTTTTGTCTCTGATATTTCTAGGGAGGAAATACAAGAGTCTCTTCAAACTATTGATTCATTTGTAACGTCTGTCAATCTAAAACTACAACAACATAGAATTATTTTTATGCTTTATTACACTCCCGAGCGAATTTCCAAATGGGCTAATAACTCACCGCTGCTAAGACCTGCTGCCCTAAATGTCAGGAATATGCTGCTGATTTACACCATGTGTTTTTCATTTGCCCTCGGCTGAAGGATTTTTGGTCCAATATCGCTCTAGCCCTGTCTACCTGGATCGGCTATGATATCCCGATTTCAGGGAAAGAGCTGTTGTTGGGACTATTTCCCGAATCTGGGAGTCTTACGAAACCTTTAGCTTCTATTATTGCTTCTTGTGCCCGTCTATGCATAGCTCGCTCTTGGATACATGCCACACCTCCCAGTATTAACGAATTTTGGTCTCTGATGAGGGAGATCTTCGAAATGGAAACTGCATTGGCAAAAGCTAGAGGTCCCCGATCCCTATTAAAACTGCGCAGGGTTTGGTCCTGCCTTCATTGGGATTAACGATTGTATATATTCTCTTCTCTTTCTTTCTCTTCTTTCTCGTACTTTCCTCTTCTTTCTTCCTTGTGTTTCCTCTTCCACTTTTCTCCTTTCTTGTTCTCCCCCTTTTTTTCCCCCCCTGTTTCTTTCTTTTTCATTCTGCTCCATAAATACTCCTCCATGCTCTGCATATGCATACTGATGTAATCTTATTTGAAAATGTTGTCATATATATTATTTCTGCTTCTTTTTTGTGGCAAAAAAATAATTAAAAAAAAAAAAAAAAATTGTTCTGTGAATAAAAAAACTATATTTCAATTTTTTTTCTAGCCAATGTACCAACTACTTTACTACTGGCTTACTCATAATACAAAAACAGCTTTTATGTTATGTTGCAGTTTTAAATCTACAAATGAACATACCTATATCATTACGAGCACTTACTTCAATATACCAAACCTAAACCAAAACACAAAACTTAGTTTATTAGTTACCTTTTATTATTAAATCACCCTCTCCTACAACACACCTGCACTATATCTCAGTTCTCACTTATACACAATAAAATACCACTTTATTCCTTATGTACTCAATTTTAAAATAAACATCAACCAAAGTCTAAAAGTATATCCAGTGTCTCAATACTGTAAATCCAAATACGCAACATGGGTGCTATTTCTGTGTCTCTCTATGTCACTGGTATATTTAGTGTTTCAATACTTTTGGACTTAAACGTGTCAGTTTTAATTTTTGATAAACACTGCATATAAAAATCTGCATATTAATCTGTATCACAGCATATAGCTCACTATTTCTTCCGAGTACATGCAAGCAGTGTGTGACAGGTTACATTTATAGTTCACCATATGGTGCTAAAAGAGTACATATTCCCCACTGAAACTTGTAAATATATGTGTTTCTGGTTGAGTACAACAATACTCCCTGGATGATTGGATGAGTGCATAGATAGTTCCTAGGTAATTCTCTCAGAATATAGGTAGTGCTTGCATGATTCCCAGAGTATGCAGGAACTACGTAAGTGGTTCCATATCTGCATAGTTAGTGCCTGTGTATTCACATGCCCAAATTGCTACTATCTGGGTGATTGGATGAACCCATAGGTGTTGCCTGCATAGTTCAATGAGTACATAATTAGTGCCTTTGTGATTGGAAGAGTGCATGTGCAGTGCCTGGGTGATTGAATAAGTCTAGATATCACACTAGATATTTTTTGCATACATGGCTCTTTAAGAGCATACATTGCTCTGTTACTCAGCATACACATGCATCAGTAAGTTTCTAAAACTGAAAACAACAATTCTCACTTTTTCAAAGCATAAAACCCTTTCTTAATGGCATACCTACATAATTTCGCAAATTTCTCTTCTGTCTTTAAAACATATTGTCAGCATTTCTCAAAGAAATTACACACCTAGTGAAGATAGCACAAGCACTCTCAAGAGACATTCTGCACTATTAACCCTCCTCAATTGTAAACATAGTTAGTTTAAAGAAATACACCACCCTCACCATATACATGAAATTTGCATCAGCATTAAAGAACATAGATCACCATATAAACATATACGTGATTTCATAATAGATATACACCTTCAGGCCATCTTTTCAAAAATATATAGTTCTCTGCAACTTAAAGTAAACTCAAGAGTCTCATCGTACATATAACTATCTGCAACCAGAAAAACCATATCTCACCGTCTAAACATATGCAAACTGGTCATATAAGTTAAAAACCACATTGACAAACACTTTCTAATACATGCCTACCAAGTATTACTACTTTATAGTTTATATACAGGCAAAGCACATTTTCTTATGTTTCATTTGTGACTACACTACTCCTATTTAATAATGGGACTAAAAGTACTTCAGTTCCCAAAATGCAAATAACAGAGATCTCTCTGTTCCGCGCATTATGCTTAGAAATTTAAAACATTGTCATTTTTAAAGGCATTACTCATGTTAACTTTGAGCAGAACTAACATCTTAAACATATACGCTCTGCCAGATACAGTTCATCTGATATTTTTTTCACATCACTGTGATACTCCTTTAATCAAACTCCCATATATATCTAATGTACATTTTTTAAATAATTAAAAAGTGAACCAGTGAACTCAGTTTGTAGATTATATTGTTATTTTAGCTCTTCCTGGATAGTTTTGACACTGTAAAAATGTGTAAAAACTAAGCACAAGAATGGTACACCACTCCCATACAAAGCAACTATAAAATGGCAACCTCTTCAACCTTCCACTCTATGATCATGAGAAAGGCAGAAAATTAAATCATGTCTTTCATTTTAGACTACTCTATCTCCACTTGTGAATGGTTAGCATCTGTTAACCATTTCCTCTGTTTCAAAATGAGGCTCCTGTCTCCGAGTGTCCACAATGTTTTCACGATGATCGCAGAATAATCGCAAAAAAAACGGGAGTCCAAACCGATATTTAGCTTTAGTTTTTTTCAATTTGAATACTTCACAACAGTTTATTAGATAGTCCTTAGAAGGTAATTAACGTTTGTCATTAGTTAAATTTTGTTGTAACTCCTCAACTTTAAAAAAAATGTTCTGTCTCTTTAACACCCTTCACCCCCAATAAACTATTTGCTCAGTGTACCTAGCAACCCAGTAGAACCAGTAGGTCACAAGTTCACAGCACATTCTGGAAGGAACATGATGCTTCCAAATGAGATACAGCAGGTTTGGTTTACTCTACAGATTTAAAAGCATATCCATGTCTGTATTACATTCCTTTTTTAAACAACAGTCAATAATAGGACTTCTTGCTAAGGCATCCAACACACTACCTAATTGTATTCACTTTCATGCTGACAGCATCCAAAGAAATATATCTTTAAAAAAAAAAAACACCTCCATTTTAATTGCTTTTTATTTGGACAACTACTTCATCTGGCTCCAGCCTTCTCCTGACTGCTATTGCTCCTTCACTTCAAAAGGCTTAGGAGCATATTCACAAGGAGCCATCGCCGAATCAATGGCACTTTATTGCAGCCAAAGTCGTGATAAATTTACATCCCCATTCACAAGCCGATGTTAACAGCCCACAGCCCCAGTATACCCGCGATAGAAGCTGCAAAAAACATCGCCACAGAGGACCCCCGCAAATATCGCAAGTGAGATGCAGAGTGGGCGTTCCCGTGTCAAAAGTCGAGACAACATCACACCTCAACATTCACAATGACCAGCCACATCAGCGATAAGAACACAAAACAGGTGATAAGGTGCGGTAGCCGCAGGTATTTAACACCTGCCTCAAGCTGGTGTAAAGACGGACGTCTACCTGCAGTAGGCAACGGAGTCCCGCACACAGCCATACCCGAAGAACAAACGATGCCATGGAGCTACTCTACATGCAGCTCGGAGCCCCAACAGGGCCACAACACCCACCGCCATCACCCCCTGGACCGCCACCACCCCCAGGACCCGGACCCACCCCCCCGGACCACCACAGAGGCAGTGTAGAGTAAGACAGTGGACCTACCAAAAACGCACCACTCTCACAGACCTAACGCCCGCGGAAGTCATTGCCCACTACAGGCTCAAAAGGACAACCATCCTCTGCATCCTGACCCACTTCGCCCACAGGCTGACGGTCCCAACACAGCGGAGAACAAACACCCCTCCGCAGACAAAGCTGCTGGCAGTGCTGCATCTGTTGGCCTCTGGGACCTTCCAACCAACAACTGCCAGAGTCGGAGGGGTCTCACAGCCAGCCCTATCAAAGTTCATCACACCCGTCCTGGATGCCATCATCAGCTTTATACCCCAGTACCTTCACTTCCCCAACACTGCGCAGGAACAGCTGGAGACTAAGCAAGGCTTCTACGCCATAGCCGGATTCCCGGCCGTGTTGGGGGCAATCGACTGCACACATGTCCCACTTGTGCCCCCTGCGGATACTGCACACCACTACCGCAACAGGAAGCACACGCATTCCATCAATGTGCAGGCAATAGTGGACCACCAGGGAATGTTCACCAATGTCGTCGCCAACTACCCAGGCAGTGTGCATGATTCCTTCATCTTCCGACAGTCCATCATCAACCAGCGCTTCCAGGATGGCACATATGGAACGGGACTGCTCGTTGGTAAGTACCAAATCAACACACCACACATCCCACAGCCACCAACGCACAAAGCACAACTGTGGGGATGCACACGTGACCTAACCACATCCGACATGTCAAACTACACGACCACCTACCAGACACGACTACACCACTCCATGGTCATCCTGGGCTACCCCAGCACCCAATACAGACTTCACATGGCACCACAGCCACACAACAGCAGAACGTGTGGAGATGCGGAATGCAGCCATGACCTCTGCCCTCATGACCCTACCCCAGTCTCCCACAGGTCAGCGTCCCGTGGTGGTGGGCCCGTATCGGCCGCTGTGCATCCAGGGTGACTAGCCCTGTGCGACTCGAGTCATCCCCCCTTGTAGTTCTGACATTGCATGTCTGTGTGCCTGATGACTGTTGGTGTAGTTGCCAGCACATGCTACTCCCTGAGGGCTGGCTTACACTCACCCCACACACAGCCAGCACAGGTATCACTGAATTGGTGGGCCTGCCATCACATCCTGCCGAACCAAGTATTGACTCTTTTCTCCCTGCACTGTCACAGGTGATCAAGGATATGCACTCTGCCCTTGGATGATGACACCCCTCCGAGACCTGAACACACCCGCCCAGAGGCAGTACAATGCGGCCCACATACGCACCAGGGGCATCGTTGAACGCACATTTGTCGTGTTGAAGTCACGTTTCAGTTGCCTGGACGGCACTGGTGGGAAGCTCCTGTACAGCCCTGACGTTGTGTGCAAGATGATCGTTGCATGTTGTGTGTTGCACAACATCGGTGTTTGCACCAGGGCCCCATGGATCCCAGTTCCAGAGGTACCAGAAGATGATGGTGGTGATGGGGCAGGTGGCCCACATCCCACTGCAGCTGCGGCAGGAATGGCCCGTAGGGACTCCATCATTGACACTTACTTCTCATGAGCACGTCACATTGTGACCGTCCGTGGCATTGATGGGACAGTAGTAGATGTTCAATTGCACTGCATGTGTGAATAAAACATATTTGCAGGTCACAGGTTGGAATTGTACATTGTCATGTTACATGTCCCTGGGGTTTCAGATGTGATTTGCCATGTTGTGCACATTTTCCGAACCAGTTGTGTCCTGTGTTCAGTTGTGGAGGTGTTGCTGTTTGTACCGGGATGTTGTCACTGTCGGGGTGCACTTCTGCTTATGTGCGTTTGCTGCACGGTGGGTGTGTCGCTCCTGCGGCTCAGATTTGTCTGCCGCTGGTCTCTTTCATGTGGTGTGCCTGTAGGTTCTGTTCTTCCACGGTGCGTGGATGTTGTGGTGTGCATGTTGTCCTCTGCAGTTGGCCAGGGTGCATCCGTGGTACTCCGCTGTTGATGTATTTTGTTCTGTGGCATTTTCCGTATACTGTTCTTGTGCTTTTTCCCGCATTGCCCGTGCGTATTGCTGCCCTCGCGCTGGTTGTCACTGTTTTCTTATCGCGCTTTGGCCCATCGCAGCTTTTTTCGCGTTGTGGCTTGTGTTTTTATCTCCGTCGAGGTGGTTGTGTCGCGAGCATTGGCCGCGGTGTCGGCCATCTATCGCATGCTGCCGCCGTGTTGTGAATTCCACGTTGTCACAGGGTTATTTTCCCGCGATAGGCTGCGATGCTGTAAGTTGCGTTACGCTACTCTTGCGGTAGTTATCACACGTTCTTGTGAATATACCCCTTAGAGTGTGGATTGTGGGCCACAGCTATGTCTATTGGGCTAAAGAGGCTGCAAAAAAAGAGAGGTATTGGCAGGTAATTGAGTTTGCCAAATGTGACCATTACATGGTTTGGCCAGAGAGGGTTAAAGTTTCATCAGTTGCTTGCTTTGGTTAAATCCATTGTGTAATCCCAACTTCCTCATCTCATGATTGTGCACTGTAGTGGCAATGACCTAGGCTCATTGACTGGGGTAGGGCTAGAAATCCTAATGAAAGAAACCTTTGCAAAACTGATGTTGCTTTTCCCTCACACTGTCTTAGTGTACTCATATATATATAACAAAGACAGAAATGGAAGTGGTCAAATCAATTCTATTCCACAGATTGACAAAGCCAGGAAACATGTTAATGTAACTGTTTCTGCATTCCTCAGAGACCATCGCATGCACTGTATCTATATCAACAATCTTGTTTTGACATGCATGGAATTTATCGGAATGATGGAGTGCACTTTACAGATGAAGGCAACGGGGTTTTTTTAAGTAACCTGAAACTCTGCATCATGTCTGATGTGTAGCTCTCATATACACACAATCAACACAAAGGCTCTTGTCAGGGCGACCCTAGTACCCAAAATATTGTTAATTTTCTTTAAAAACGATCCCTTTTTTTAGTTTTTGGAAATCTTTGCTACAACGTCATGATGGTCACAGAGACGTTGCAAGTACGGAAAACAAAAGCAGACGTTCAACGGCCACCAGCACATCCAAAAATAATAAGTAAAAAAAATCCATTCTAATCATTGACCTGCACATATTACTAGAAACATGCTTCTTAAAAACATGTTTAAACTCATGTTTTGGTACTAACTTTCTTTAAAACCCATCTTTAAGACCTATTTTCAGTTTCCGCGGTTATTCGGGACGTCGAGACCACGCTGTTAACCGCGACGATAGCGCCTTTTCCATAATGTGAAAAACACATATATGCACACATATTACATTATTTTACAAACAAGGGATTTATTAATGTACACTTCAAACTCATGTTTTTCTAGTGCATTTCTGGAACAACCATCTCTAACACCTATTTTGCATTTTCACGATCCCCGCAGATACGGTGCGAAAGCGGAAAGCAAAAGCAGGAATTCAATCGCCACCAACACATTAAACAAGCATTTGCAATGCAATCAGTCTCGCCTTTAGGACCTTATATGTATTTAGCTATGCAGCACATTAGCCTGGGTCCTGAAACATCTACTGTTCTTTAACATGGAGGGAAAGTAAGCACCAAACTGCGTGACACGCCAGGTATGGGAACCCATGGAGAGAAATATTGCCTTTCAGCGAGAAACGGTATAGTGCAAAGCTCTGTTTTTAATATAAGTCAGGTCCTTCGGTGGTCATATCACTGAAAATACAAGATTTGAAAAAATATTATTGTCTACGGTGGTCGTGGAAGACAATTTATATGGACTGGAATCTAGAGAATGCTAAAGTGATTCTGGTATTTTACTGACCTCTACCGGTCGTTTTCAATCAAGAAAGTTAAATAGAGGCAGTTGCCAGAAAAATAAAAAAGAGAAAGACCCTGAGCAGAAAGCAATTTTGGTATTTTATTGACTTCTACTGGTTGGTTTCTATCAAGACAGTTAAATAGAGGTAGTCAAACAGAAAAAAAAGTCCCAAAGTGGAGGCAGACAAGTCCTACGGCTGATCTCCAGAGCCCACAAATTACATACACATATAAGTATATACCAAAGTATTTAAGTATATACTAAAGTATATACAAGAGGTCTCAAATGCTCGACCTAAAAATGATAACTATATAAAAAATTATAAACATCACACTGGATAACTCACTATCTAAATAACTCTACAAAGCATCAGAAACTTAATATTTCTATAACAATTTTTAAGATATTTCCACCAATATTCACGATGACGTCATGATAGCCGCTACGCCCCAGCAGGGCCGTGCTGGCAGTCGCAGCATCATCGCGAATATCGCACGCGATTATTTTTTTATTTCTGACACATAACTTGTGTCACTAACACACCCATTTCTCAAACATGTGGTCAGAGTATCTCCACCCTGACCCCTTCTGTTAACTTTCACACAAATTTACAGCGAAATATCCATGGCCAGAGGTATATCTTTAATTTTTGGCTTAAAATTTTCCAAAACTACTGAACAGATTTACACCAAATAACAAAAAGCACAATCTGTTTAACAACATCTACCTTTCTGCCATATTTGGGATAATTCCATCCAGCGGTTCGGGCTGTAGGTTCACCAACGCATTCCTATGGGAATTAACATTATAAACAAACCTTTCTTTGTGCCCCTATTTCTCGGTCCCCACTGCACTGATCACCCCTAAACTTTCCATGACACACATAATCTACTTTGACACTTTTTTTGAAAATTTCATGAAGATTGGTCAAACGACGTCAAAGTTATTGGCAAGTGAAAAACTGCTTTTCCTATGGAAACTAAGTCCTAACTTTAAATAACCTACCGGTGACCACCAGTAGGTAATATATATATATATATATATATATATATATATTCACTGAAAAACCATAGGTTTCAGGCACGTTATAGTTAGAAATTAGCATTTAAAAACCTTAGAAATTCACTGAAAAAACCATAGGTTTTAGGGAAAGTTATAGTTAGTTGGACATTTCACTCGTACAAAACCAGAGAAATTCCCCCGTTATAGTTAGTTCAGCTAACTATAACTCACGCCCCGCAATGAACTGCTGATGACGTCACATATTAAATCACTCATGACATGGTCAGTGACATCACTGATGACATCACTGATGACATCTAAAATGACATCACTGATGACATCACTGATGACATCATCCAGTGACTGTGTGTTTCTGTAAAGTTTAAATATGTTTAATATATATAGGGAAAGGCGTATTGAAGAATGAGTGGGTGTATAAGTGTCTGAATGGATGATTTAGTACGTGAGTGAGTGACTCTACAAGTGAGTGATTAAACGTATCTTACTGAATGCATGGGTTAGTGACTAAACTGTGTGAATGTCTGTATCCGTCTGTTTGTTGGTGTGTAAGTGGATGCATGGATTTGCGATTAGCTACATGAGTGTCTATATGGGTTATTGATTGGTTCTCTGAGTATCTGTATGGCTGCCTGAGTGTTTATGTGGGTGGGGTGTGTGTGACTCTGTACATAGATGTGTAAGTGGGTGATTCACTGGGTACATGATTTCAAGAGTGCATCTGTGATGGACTGCTTGGGTGGGTGAGTGTGTGTATGGGTGTGTTAGTGAGTGAATGTATATCTCAGTGGTACATGTGCGAGTAACTACATATGTAAAAGGCAGTATATATGTGTGTTAGAGTATTTAAATGGCTATAAGTGAGAGTATGTGATAGTGAGAGTGGCTGTATGGATGCGTGTGTGCTTGTGTTAGTTATTGTATAAGAGCGTAAGAATGTGCTAGTATTTGTATGAGTAAGTGAGCTGGTGTGTGTATAACTGTATAGGTGAGTAAATGGGTGTGTGATTAATTTTTTGCATGACTGACTAGGTGTGTGAGTACCTCTATGGATGAGTGGCGTGTGTGTGTGTGTTTATATAGGTGTATGAGTGCATATGATAGTCCTGTACTGAGTGACTGTAAGTATGAATGACTGTACGGGTGAGTGAGTGGATGTGTGTGTAGACCTAAGAATCAGTGAGTGGGAATGTAGTTTTTGGTGTTGGAGTGTCTATGGTTTTGAGAATGGCAGTCTGTAATTTAGAGTGGGTGTATCAAAAGTTATATTAGGGTGTGAGAAGATGCATGAAATTATCACATGGATGATGTCATCAGTGATGTCATTTGAGATGTCATCAGTGATGTCATCAGTGATGTCACTGACCATGTCATCAGTGATGTAATATGTGACGTCATCAGCAGTGCATTAGTGGAGGCGAGAGTTATAGTTAGCTGAATTAACTATAACGGGGAATTTCTATGGTTTTGTACGAGTGAAATGTCCAGCTAACTATAACTGTCCCTAAAACCTATGGTTTTTTCAGTGAATTTCAAAGGTTTTTTAAATGCTAATTTCTAACTATAACAAGTCTGAAACCTATGGTTTTTTCAGTGAATTTCAAAGGTTTTTTAAATGCTTATTTCTAACTATAACGTGCCTGAAACCTATGATTTTTTAAGTGAATTTCAAAGGTTTTTTAAATGCTAGTTTCTAACTATGCCTACAGAGGTAGGACATGTGAAGAAAGAAGAAAAAACGCACAGAAAGAAGCAAAAGATGTGCAGAAAGAACCAACAGAGGAGCAGAAAGAGGCCTTGTTGCAAAACCATCCTGTGCCCACAACTTTTTCAGACGGGTACTGGTGGTAACTGACTCTGACTAACCAGAGCCAGTGCTATGCTAAAAGACACTTAGAATACAGTGAAAACACCTACATAAACTAGGGAACACTATGCGTTGGGGTACCCTGTGATTAGCATGACCTCCTCTGCAAGTCCCTAGTACATAATAGGGCAGGGGGATTAAAACTACCTCTTAAAACGCGCTACTACGGCGCGTTTGCACAGTGGTGAAGGGAGGGGGCCTGAGGTGACATGTGTGCAAACGCGCCCCGTGGCGCATTTTAAGTTGCGGGATTAAGTCCCCTTGAATCCTGAGGGTCCCTGGGGCCCAACTAGCCCCCAGGTACCTACAGTTAGGACCACAGAGCTGAGTTGCAGAGAGGCGTTCCGAGGCCACGCACCTTTTTTCACCTCTCTGAAACGCAACTCTGTTGTGCTTACTGAAGGTACCTGGTGGGCTAGTTGGCCCCCAGGGTCCCTCAGGATTCAAAGGGAATTAATTCCCCAACTTAAAACGCACCACAGGGTGTGTTTGCGCACATGTCACCTGAGGCCCCGCCCCCTCCCTTCACCACTGTGCAAACGCACCCCATGGAGCGTTTTAAGTTGGGGAATTAGGTCACCTTGAATCCTGAGGGTCCCTGGGGCCCAACTAGCCCACCAGGTACTTCCAGTAAGCACCACAGGCCTGCGTTGCAACGCCTGTAACAAATTGTGCAGTTGTGTTTAGGTAGTGAAGAGGGTCGTGCTGGTGGTAGTGTTTTAGGGTTTAGGGTAGTGCAGTGGTGTTTGTGTAGTGTAGGGGGTCATGCTGGGGGTAGATTTAGGGTTTAGGGTAGTGCAGTGGTGTTTGGGTAGTGTAGGGAGTCGTGCTGGGGGAGTGTTTTAGGGTATAGGGTAGTGCAGTGGTGTTTGGGTAGTGTAGGGGGTCGTGCTGGGGGTAGTGTTTTAGGGTTTAGGGTAGTGCAGTAGTGTTTGGGTAGTGTAGGGGGTCATGATGGGGGTAGTGATTTAGGGTAGTGCAGTGGTGTTTGGGTAGTGTAGGGGATACTGCTGGGGGTAGTGTTTTAGGGTTTAAGGTAGTGCAATGGTGTTTGGGTAGTGTAAGGGGTACTGCTGGGGGTAGTGTTTTAGGGTTTAGGGTAGTGCAGTGGTGTCTGGGTAGTGTAGGGGGTACTGCTGGGGGTAGTGTTTTAGGCTTTAGGGTAGTGCAGTGGTGTTTGGGTAGTGTAGGGGTTCATGCTGGGGGTAGTTTTTTAGGGTTTAGGGTAGTGCAGTGGTGTTTGTGTAGTGTAGGGGGTAGTGTTTTAGGGCTTAGGGTAGTGCAGTGCTGTTTGTGTAGTGTAGGAGGTCATGTTTTAGGGTTTAGGGTAGTGCAGTGGTCTTTGGGTAGTGTAGGGAGTCGTACGAGGGGTAGTGTTTTAGGGTTTAGGGTAGTGCAGTGGTCTTTGGGTAGTGTAGGGGGTCGTGCGGGGGTAGTGTTTTAGGGATTAGGGTAGTGCATTGGTGTTTGGGTAGTGTAGGGGTCATGCGGGGGGTAGTGTTTTAGGGTTTAGGGCAGTGCAGTGGTGTTTGGGTAGTGTACGGGGTCATGCTGGGGGGGAGTGTTTTAGGGTTTAGGGCAGTGCAGTGGTGTTCGGGTAGTGTAGGGGGTCGTGCTGGGGGGAGTGTTTTAGGGTTTAGGGCAGTGCAGTGGTGTTCGGGCAGTGTAGGGGTCGTGCAGGGGGTGGTGTTTCAGGGTTTAGGGCAGTGCTGTGGTGTTCGGGCAGTGTAGGGGGTCGTGCAGGGGGTGGTGTTTCAGGGTTTAGGGCAGTGGTGTTCGGGCAGTGTAGGGGGTCGTGCTGGGGGTGGTGTTTCAGGGTTTGGGGCAGTGCAGTGGTGTTCGAGCAGTAAATGGGGCCGTGCTGGGGTGGTGTTTCAGGGTTTAGGGCAGTGCAGTGATGTTCGGGCAGTGTAGGGGGCGGTGCAGGGGGTGGTGTTTCAGGGTTTAGGGCAGTGCAGTGGTGTTCGGGCAGTGTAGGGGGTGGTGCAGGGGGTGGTGTTTCAGGGTTTAGGGCAGTGCAGTGGTGTTCGGGCAGTGTAGGGGGTCGTGCTGGGGGTGGTGTTTCAGGGTTTAGGGCAGTGCAGTGGTGTTCGGGCAGTGTAGGGGGTCGTGCTGGGGCTGGTGTTTCAGGGTTTAGGGCAGTACAGTGGTGTTCGGGCAGTGTAGGGGGTCGTGCTGGGGCTGGTGTTTCAGGGTTTAGGGCAGTGCAGTGGTGTTCGGGCAGTGTAGGGGGTTGTGCTGGGGCTGGTGTTTCAGGGTTTAGGGCAGTGCAGTGGTGTTCGGGCAGTGTAGGTGGTGGTGCTGGGGCTGGTGTTTCAGGGTTTAGGGCAGTGCAGTGGTGTTCGGGCAGTGTAGGGGGTCATGCTGGGGCTGGTGTTTCAGGGTTTAGGGCAGTGCAGTGGTGTTCGGGCAGTGTAGGGGGTCTTGCTGGGGCTGGTGTTTAAGAGTCTAGGGCAGTGCAGTGGTGTTCGGGCAGTGTAGGGTGTCTTGCTGGGGCTGGTGTTTCAGGGTTTAGGGCAGTGCAGTGGTGTTCGGGCAGTGTAGGGGGTCGTGCTGGGGGTGGTGTTTCAGGGTTTAGGGCAGTGCAGTGGTGTTCGGGCAGTGTAAGGGGTCATGATGGGGCTAGTGTTTCAGGGTTTAGGGCAGAGCAATGGTGTTCAGTCAGTGTAGGGGGTTGTGCTGGAGGTGGTGTTTCAGGGTTTAGGGCAGTGCAGTGGTGTTCGGGCAGTGTAGGGGTCGTGCTGGGGGTGGTGTTTCAGGGTTTAGGGCAGTGCAGTGGTGTTCGGGCAGTGTAGGGTGTCGTGCTGAGGGGTGGTGTTTCAGGGTTTAGGGCAGTGCAGTGGTGTTCGGGCAGTGTAGGGGTCATGCAGGGGGTGGTGTTTCAGGGTTTAAGGCAGTGCAGTGGTGTTTGGGCAGTGTAGGGGGTCGTGCAGGGGGTGGTGTTTCAGGGTTTAGGGCAGTGCAGTGGTGTTCGGCCAGTGTAGGTGGTCTTGCTGGGGGTGGTGTTTCAGGGTTTAGTGCAGTGGTGTTCGGGCAGTGTAGTGGGTCTTGCTGGGGGTGGTGTTTCAGGGTTTAGGGCAGTGCAGTGATGTTCGGGCAGTGTAGGGGGTCTTGCTGGGGCTGGTGTTTCAGGGTTTAGGGCATTGCAGTGGTGTTCGGGCAGTGTAGGGGGTCGTGCTGGGGCTGGTGTTTGAGGGTTTAGGGCAGTGCAGTGGTGTTCGGGCAGTGTAGGGGGTCGTGCTGTGGCTGGTGTTTCAGGGTTTAGGGCAGTGCAGTGGTTTTCGGGCAGTGTAGGCGGTCGTGCTGGGGCTGGTGTTTCAGGGTTTAGGGCAGTGCAGTGGTGTTCGGGCAGTGTAGGGGGTCGTGCAGGGGGTGGTGTTTCAGGGTTTAGGGCAGTGCAGTGGTGTTTGGGCAGTGTAGGGGGTCGTGCAGGGGGTGGTGTTTCAGGGTTTAGGGCAGTGCAGTGGTGTTCGGCCAGTGTAGGTGGTCTTGCTGGGGGTGGTGTTTCAGGGTTTAGTGCAGTGTTGTTCGGGCAGTGTAGGGGGTCTTGCTGGGGGTGGTGTTTCAGGGTTTAGGGCAGTGCAGTGGTGTTCGGGCAGTGTAGGGGGTCTTGCTGGGGCTGGTGTTTCACAGTTTAGGTCAGTGCAGTGGTGTTCGGGCAGTGTAGGGGGTCGTGCTGGGGCTGGTGTTTGAGGGTTTAGGGCAGTGCAGTGGTGTTCGGGCAGTGTAGGGGTCGTGCTGGGGCTGGTGTTTCAGGGTTTAGGGCAGTGCAGTGGTTTTCGGGCAGTGTAGGCGGTCATGCTGGGGCTGGTGTTTCAGAGTTTAGGTCAGTGCAGTGGTGTTCGGGCAGTGTAGGGGGTCGTGCTGGGGCTGGTGTTTCAGGATTTAGGGCAGTGCAGTGGTGTTCGGGCAGTGTAGGGGGTCGTGCTAGGGCTGGTGTTTCAGGGTTTTGGGCAGAGCAGTGGTGTTCGGGCAGTGTAGGGGGTCATGCTGGGGGTGGTGTTTCAGGGTCTAGGGCAGTGCAGTGGTGTTCGGGCAGTGTAGGGGGTCTTGCTGGGGGTGGTGTTTCAGGGTTTAGGGCAGTGGTGTTCGGGCAGTGTAGGGGTCTTGCTGGGGGTGATGTTTCAGGGTTTAGGGCAGTGCAGTTGTGTTTGGGCAGTGTAGGGGGTCTTGCTGGGGGTAGTGTTTCAGGGTTTAGGGCAGTGCAGTGGTGTTCGTGCAGTGTAGGGGGTCGTGCTGGGGTGGTGTTTCAGGGTTTAGGGCAGTGCAGTAGTGTACGGGCAGTGTAGGGGGTCGTGCAGGGGTGGTGTTTCAGGGTTTAGGGCAGTGCAGTGGTGTTCGGGCAGTGTAGGGGGTCGTGCTGGGGGTGGTGTTTCAGGGTTTAGGGCAGTGCAGTGGTGTTCGGGCAGAGTAGGGGGTCATGCAGGGGGTGGTGTTTCAGGGTTTAGGGCAGTGAAGTGGTGTTCGGGCAGTGTAGGGGGTCGTGCTGGGGCTGGTGTTTCAGGGTTTAGGGCAGTGCAGTGGTGTTTGGGCAGTGTAGGGGGTCTTGCTGGGGGTGGTGTTTCAGGGTTTAGGTCAGTGGTGTTCGGGCAGTGTAGGGGGTCTTGCTGGGGGTAGTGTTTCAGGGTTTAGGGCAGTGCAGTGGTGTTCGTGCAGTGTAGGGGGTCGAGCTGGGGATGGTGTTTCAGGGTTTAGGGCAGTGCAGTAGTGTTCGGGCAGTGTAGGCGGTCGTGCTGGGGCTGTTGTTTCAGGGTTTAGGGCAGTGCAGTGGTGTTCGGGCAGTGTAGGGGGTCGTGCTGGGGCTTGTGTTTCAAGGTTTAGGGCAGTGCAGTGGTGTTCGGGCATTGTACGGGGTTGTGCTGGGGCTGGTGTTTCAGGGTTTAGGGCAGTGCAGTGGTGTTCGGGCAGTGTACGGGGTCGTGCTGGGGGTGGTGTTTCAGGTTTTAGGGCAGGTCAGTGGTGTTAGGGCAGTGTAGGGGGTCGTGCTGGGGCTAGTGTTTCAGGGTTTAGGGTAGAGCAATGGTGTTCAGGCAGTGTAGGGGGTTGTGCTGGAGGTAGTGTTTCAGGGTTTAGGGCAGTGCAGTGGTGTTTGGGCAATGTAGGGGGTCATGCTGGGGGTGGTGTTTCAGGGTTTAGGGCAGTGCAGTGGTGTTCGGGCAGTGTAGTGTGTCGTGCTGAGGGGTGGTGTTTCAGGGTTTAGGGCAGTGCAGCGGTGTTCGGGCAGTGTAGGGGGTCATGCAGGGGGGTGGTGTTTCAGGGTTTAGGGCAGTGCAGTGGTGTTCGGCCAGTGTAGGTGGTCTTGCTGGGGGTGGTGTTTCAGGGTTTAGTGCAGTGGTGTTCGGGCAGTGTAGGGGGTCGTGCTGGGGGTGGTGTTTCAGGGTTTAGGGCAGTGCAGTGGTGTTCCGGCAGTGTAGGGGGTCGTGCAGGGGGTGGTGTTTCAGGGTTTAGGGCAGTGCAGTGGTGTTTGGGCAGTGTAGGGGGTCGTGCTGGGGGTGGTGTTTCAGGGTTTAGGGCAGTGCAGTGGTATTCGGGCAGTGTAGGGTGTCGTGCTGAGGGGTGGTGTTTCAGGGTTTAGGGCAGTGCAGTGGTGTCGGGCAGTGTAGGGGGTCATGCAGGGGGTGGTGTTTCAGGGTATAGGGAAGTGCAGTGGTGTTTGGGCAGTGTAGGGGTCATGCAGGGGATGGTGTTTCAGGGTTTAGGGCAGTGCAGTGGTGTTCGGCCAGTGTAGGTGGTCTTGCTGGGGGTGGTGTTTCAGGGTTTAGTGCAGTGGTGTACGGGCAGTGTAGGGGGTCTTGCTGGGGGTGGTGTTTCAGGGTTTAGGGCAGTGCAGTGGTGTTCGGGCAGTGTAGGGGGTCTTGCTGGGGCTGGTGTTTCAGGGTTTAGGGCAGTGCAGTGGTGTTCGGGCAGTGTAGGGGGTCGTGCTGGGGCTGGTGTTTCAGGGTTTAGGGCAGTGCAGTGGTCTTCGGGCAGTGTAGGGGTCGTGCTGGGGCTGGTGTTTCAGGGTTTAGGGCAGTGCAGTGGTGTTTGGGCACTGTAGGGGGTCGTGCAGGGGGTGGTGTTTCAGGGTTTATGGCAGTGCAGTGGTGTTCGGCCAGTGTATGTGGTCTTGCTGGGGGTGGTGTTTCAGGGTTTAGTGCAGTGGTGTTCGGGCAGTGTAGGGGGTCGTGCTGGGGGTGGTGTTTCAGGGTTTAGGGCAGTGCAGTGGTGTTCCGGCAGTGTAGGGGGTTGTGCAGGGGGTGGTGTTTCAGGGTTTAGGGCAGTGCAGTGGTGTTTGGGCAGTGTAGGGGGTCGTGCTGGGGGTGGTGTTTCAGGGTTTAGGGCAGTGCAGTGGTGTTCGGGCAGTGTAGGGTGTCGTGCTGAGGGGTGGTGTTTCAGGGTTTAGGGCAGTGCAGTGGTGTTCGGGCAGTGTAGGGGGTCTTGCTGGGGGTGGTGTTTCAGGGTTTAGGGCAGTGCAGTGGTGTTTGGGCAGTGTAGGGGGTCTTGCTGGGGCTGGTGTTTCAGGGTTTATGGCAGTGCAGTGGTGTTCGGGCAGTGTAGGGGGTCGTGCTGGGGCTGGTGTTTCAGGGTTTAGGGCAGTGCAGTGGTTTTCGGGCAGTGTAGGCGGTCGTGCTGGGGCTGGTGTTTCAGGGTTTAGGGCAGTGTAGTGGTGTTCGGGCAGTGTACGGGGTTGTGCTGGGGCTGGTGTTTCAGGGTTTAGGGCAGTTCAGTGGTGTTCGGGCAGTGTAGGGGGTCGTGCTGGGGCTCGTGTTTCAGGGTTTTGGGCAGAGCAGTGGTGTTCGGGCAGTGTAGGGGGTCGTGCTGGGGGTGGTGTTTCAGGGTTTAGGGCAGTGCAGTGGTGTTCGGGCAGTGTAGGGGGTCTTGCTGGGGGTGGTGTTTCAGGGTTTAGGGCAGTGCAGTGGTGTTTGGGCAGTGTAGGGGGTCTTGCTGGGGGTAGTGTTTCAGGGTTTAGGGCAGTGCAGTGGTGTTCGTGCAGTGTAGGGGGTCATGCTGGGGGTGGTATTTCAGGGTTTAGGGCAGTGCAGTAGTGTTCGGGCAGTGTAGGGGGTCGTGCAGGGGGTGGTGTTTCAGGGTTTAGGGCAGTGTAGTGGTGTTCGGGCAGTGTAGAAAGTCGTGCTGGGGGTGGTGTTTCAGGGTTTAGGGCAGTGCAGTGGTGTTCGGGCAGTGTAGGGGGTCGTGCAGGGGTGGTGTTTCAGGGTTTAGGCCAGTGCAGTGGGGTTCGGGCAGTGTAGGGGGTCGTGCTGGGGCTGGTGTTTCAGTGTTTAGGGCAGTGCAGTGGTGTTCGGGCAGTGGAGGGGGTTTTGCTGGGGGTGGTGTTTCAGGGTTTAGGGCAGTGCAGTGGGGTTCGGGCAGTGTAGGGGGTCGTGCTGGGGCTGGTGTTTCAGGGTTTAGGGCAGTGCAGTGGTGCTCGGGCAGCGTAGGGGGTCGTGCTAGGGGTGGTGTTTCAGGGTTTAGGGTAGTGCAGTGGTGTTCGGGCATTGTAGGGGGTCATGCTGGGGCTTGTGTTTCAAGGTTTAGGGCAGTGCAGTGGTGTTGGGGCAGTGTAGGTGGTCGCGCTGGGGCTGGTGTTTCAGGGTTTTGGACAGAGCAGTGGTGTTCGGGCAGTGTAGGGGGTCGTGCAGGGGGTGGTGGTTTTGGGCAGTGCAGTGGTGTTCGGGCAGAGTAGGGGGTCCTGCTGGGGCTGGTGTTTCAGGGTTTAGGGCAGTACAGTGGTGTTCGGGCAGTGTAGGGGTTTGTGCTGGGGCTGGTGTTTCAGGGTTTAGGGCAGAGCAGTGGTGTTTGGGCAGTGTAGGGGGTCATGCTGGGGCTGGTGTTTCAGGGTTTAGGGCAGTGCAGTGGTGTTCGGGCAGTGTACGGGGTTGTGCTGGGGCTGGTGCTTCAGGGTTTAGGGCAGTGCAGTGGTGTTCGGGCAGTGTAGGGGGTCGTGCTGGGGATGGTGTTTCATGGTTTAGGGCAGTGCAGTGGTGTTAGGGCAGTGTAGGGGGTCGTGCTGGGGCTAGTGTTTCAGGGTTTAGGGCAGAGCAATGGTGTTCAGGCAGTGTAGGGGGTTGTGCTGGAGGTGGTGTTTCAGGGTTTAGGGCAGTGCAGTGGTGTTCGGGCAGTGTAGGGGGTGGTGCAGGGGGTGGTGTTTCAGGGTTTAGGGCAGTGCAGGGGTGTTTGGGCAGTGTAGGGGGTCGTCCAGGGGTGGTGTTTCAGGGTTTAGGGCAGTGCAGTGGTGTTCGGCCAGTGTAGGTGGTCTTGCTGGGGGTGGTGTTTCAGGGTTTAGTGCAGTGGTGTTCGGGCAGTGTAGGGGGTCGTGCTGGGGGTGGTGTTTCAGGGTTTAGGGCAGTACAGTGGTGTTCCGGCAGTGTAGGGTGTCGTGCTGAGGGGTGGTGTTTCAGAGTTTAGGGCAGTGCAGTGGTGTTCGGGCAGTGTAGGGGGTCATGCAGGGGGTGGTGTTTCAGGGTTTAGGGCAGTGCAGTGGTGTTTGGGCAGTGTAGGGGGTCGTCCAGGGGGTGGTGTTTCAGGGTTTAGGGCAGTGCAGTGGTGTTCGGCCAGTGTAGGTGGTCTTGCTGGGTGTGGTGTTTCAGGGTTTAGTGCAGTGGTGTTCGGGCAGTGTAGGGGGTCGTGCTGGGGGTGGTGTTTCAGGGTTTAGGGCAGTACAGTGGTGTTCCGGCAGTGTAGGGGGTCGTGCAGGGGGTGGTGTTTCAGGGTTTAGGGCAGTGCAGTGGTGTTTGGGCAGTGTAGGGGTCGTGCCGGGGGTGGTGTTTCAGGGTTTAGGCAGTGCAGTGGTGTTCGGGAAGTGTAGGATGTCGTGCTGAGGGGTGGTGTTTCAGGGTTTAGGGCAGTGCAGTGGTTTTCGGGCAGTGTAGGGGGTTGTGCAGGGGGTGGTGTTTCAGGGTTTAGGGCAGTGCAGTGGTGTTTGGGCAGTGTGTCGTGCAGGGGGTGGTGTTTCAGGGTTTAGGGCAGTGCAGTGGTGTTCAGCCAGTGTAGGTGGTCTTGCTGGGGGTGGTGTTTCAGGGTTTAGTGCAGTGGTTTTCGGGCAGTGTAGGGGGTCTTGCTGGGGGTGGTGTTTCAGGGTTTAGGGCAGTGCAGTGGTGTTCGGGCAGTGTAGGGGGTCTTGCTGGGGCTGGTGTTTTAGGGTTTAGGGCAGTGTAGTGGTGTTCGGGCAGTGTAGGGGGTCGTGCTGGGGCTGGTGTTTGAGGGTTTAGGGCAGTGCAGTGGTGTTCGGGCAGTGTAGGGTGTTGTGCTGGGGCTGGTGTTTGAGGGTTTAGGGCAGTGCAGTGGTTTTCGAGCAGTGTAGGCGGTCATGCTGGGGCTGGTGTTTCAGGGTTTAGGGCAGTGCAATGGTGTTCGGGCAGTGTACGGGGTTGTGCTGGGGCTGGTGTTTCAGGGTTTAGGGCAGTGCAGTGGTGTTCGGGCAGTGTACGGGGTGGTGCTGGGGCTGGTGTTTCAGGGTAGTGCAGTGGTGTTCGGGCAGTGTAGGGGGTCGTGCTGGGGCTGGTGTTTCAGGGTTTAGGGCAGTGCAGTGGTGTTCGGGCAGTGTAGGGGGTCGTGCTGGGGCTGGTGTTTCAGGGTTTAGGGCAGTGCAGTGGTGTTCAGGCAGTGTAGGGGGTCGTGCTAGGGCTGGTGTTTCAGGGTTTTGGGCAGAGCAGTGGTGTTCGGGCAGTGTAGGGGGTCGTGCTGGGGGTGGTGTTTCAGGGTTTAGGGCAGTGCAGTGGTGTTTGGGCAGTGTAGGGGGTCTTGCTGGGGGTGGTGTTTCAGGGTTTAGGGCAGTGCAGTGGTGTTCGGGCAGTGTAGGTGGTCTTGCTGGGGGTGGTGTTTCAGGGTTTAGGGCAGTGGTGTTCGGGCAGTGTAGGGAGTCTTGCTGGGGGTGATGTTTCAGGGTTTAGGGCAGTGCAGTGGTGTTCGTGCAGTGTAGGGGGTCTTGCTGGGGGTAGTGTTTCAGGGTTTAGGGCAGTGCAGTGGTGTTCGTGCAGTGTAGGGGGTCGCGCTGTGGGTGGTGTTTCAGGGTTTAGGGCAGTGCAGTAGTGTTCGGGCAGTGTAGGGGGTCGTGCCGGGGGTGGTGTTTCAGGGTTTAGGGCAGTGCAGTGGTGTTCGGGCAGTGTAGGGGGTCGTGCTGGGGGTGGTGTTTCAGGGTTTAGGGCAGTGCAGTGGTGTTCGGGCAGTGTAGGGGGTCGTGCTGGGGCTGGTGTTTCAGGGTTTAGGGCAGTGCAGTGGTGTTCGGGCAGTGTAGGGGATCTTGCTGCGGGTGGTGTTTCAAGGTTTAGGGCAGTGATGTTCGGGCAGTGTAGGGGGTCTTGCTGGGGGTAGTGTTTCAGGGTTTAGGGCAGTGCAGTGGTGTTCGTGCAGTGTAGGTGGTCATGCTGGGGATGGTGTTTCAGGGTTTAGGGCAGTGCAGTAGTGTTCGGGCAGTGTAGGCGGTCGTGCTGGGGCTGGTGTTTCAGGGTTTAGGGCAGTGCAGTGGTGTTCGGGTAGTGTAGGGTGTCATGCTGGGACTGGTGTTTCAGGGTTTAGGGCAGTGCAGTGGTGCTCGGGCAGTGTAGGGGGTCGTGCTGGGGGTGGTTTTTCAGGGTTTAGGGTAGTGCAGTGGTGTTCGGGCAATGTAGAGGGTCGTGCTGGGGCTTGTGTTTCAAGGTTTAGGGCAGTGCAGTGGTATTCAGGCAGTGTAGGGGGTTGTGCTGGGGCTGGTGTTTCAGGGTTTAGGGTAGTGCAGTGGTGTTTGTGTAGTGTAGGGGGTCATGCTGGGGGTAGTGTTTTAGGGTTTAGGATAGTGCAGTGGTGCTTGTGTAGTGTAGGGGGTCGTGCTGGGGGTAGTGTTTTAGGGTTTAGGGTAGTGCAGTGGTGTTTTTGTAGTGTAGGGGGATCATGTTTTAAGATGCAACGCTCCAATAACTGACCAGTCTGCACTACATAAAACTGCAAAAAACTAAAAATAAAAAGTGTTTTGCACACTTTTGTCATTGGGCTATATGTGGGCTACATCTGGGTAATATTTGTGCTACATTTGGGCTCTTTTGTTACTGGTGGCCATCTTGGAAGACTTCTTTGTTATGAAGTTTCCTAATTTCCTCATTTACTGCAGTCTCCTCAGTAGGAAATGCTTTCAGTTTTTTACTTTGATTCCATCAAGAAGGCATTCAGATGTGTCTCACATTTGCCATAAATTCAGAATGTTAGCACTCTAGTTGCTCATTAGATCACTGTAGTAAAGCTACTGCTCACCAGGGAGTTAACTGGAAGTCTGCTGCTGGTATTGAAAGTGATTGTTTCAGTCTGCATGTCAGAATGTTCTAATGAAATAGAAGAGGATTTGAGATCTCACTTAAAACATGCCCTAATTTTTCTTTCTGCAGCACTAACCATAATTTCTATTTCAAAAATAACCCCCTCATTTTGTTCCTTTTTAAATTTAATGTTTTAAGTGTTACCGGTTTATTCCAATCAAGATGGCTTCAGGTGTGCCATACTTTTGTCATAAGTAAGGCTGTTAGCGCTCTAGTTGTTCTTTAGAACACTCTGGGAAGCTGCAGTAGAACACAAAGGCATCAACTGGCAGGCTGCTCCTGTTGAAATATAACAGGAAGATATTTGAGATCACCCTTGAAACATGTCCTAATTTTTCTTTCTACAGCACTAACCATAATTTCTATGACAAAATGAACCCCATCATTTTGTTCCTTTTTAAATTAAATGTTTTAAGTGTTACCAGTTTATTCCAATCAAGATGGCTTCAGGTGTGCCATACTTTTGTCATAAGTAAGGCTGTTAGCACTCTAGTTGTTCTTTAGAACACTCTGGGAAGCTGCAGTAGAACACAAAGGAATCAACTGACAGTCTCTGCCCTTGTTGGATGTACATGTTTTACTGAGAATGTCAGACTTCATTCTCACATGACTGAGAAAGATAATGTGAATTTACAGAAAATATGCTCTCATTTTAGCTTCTGGAGCACCTTCCAAAACTGTATGGGACAAGCATGTGAAAATAGTTTTCTCTCAAACATGATTCATGATATCCCAGCAGAAGGTTTTTCACAGGGTAAAATCACCTTAGAACACACCACAATTCCTGAAATTAGTATGGTACCATCAACAAATGAATTCTAATGTAACTAAAGTCTGTTATCACCCTTTATAGTTCTCCTTTTGGTAACCCTCAAAATCTTTGATTCACTACAATGCATTTCAATGGGGTACTATCATTTATATTGGTCCCAAGATGGCTGCCAGCAATTCCAGGATGAAGTGCTGACAGCCAATCAGATCTCACGATGACATGTGTGGTTAGGCTCCGCCCAGATATATATGTGATTTTACTTTTGATTTTCTCAGGAACTACTGAACGGATTTACACCATTTAAGCAAAAGGCACGACACTGAACCAAGGGCTACCTCTTTGCCAAATTTGGTGTAATTCCGTTCAGCAGTTCGGGCTGTAGCTGCGACTAAAGGTTCCTATGGAAAAATGAATGGGGAAAACACATTTTGGGACCCCCCTTTTTTCTCGGCCCCCGCTTGACGAATCACCTCGAGACTTTCAGGATAGAAGCGGACCGGAGCGCCCCAACAAGTTGGAAACTTTCGCGAAGATTCGTCAACCAGCACCAACGTTATTTCAAATAGAATGTTGCGGATTTCCTATGGAAAATAGGTCCTAACTATAACTATCTACTGGCGACCGCCAGTAGATAATATATACATATATATATATATATGTATATATATATATATATTCCAAAACCAAAATGCTCCTACTGGAAGCCGGAGTCCCATGTGAGTTGGCGCGACGATCGGCGGAGCAGCCGACAATCAAATTCCTTCATGAAACAACAATACCTCGCGCTCTCAGAAACGAAGACCAATTCTGGGGAAAGTAAACTGGTTTATTCCATCATAAACCAACGTGACGCATTTCGCCTGACGGCTTGATCACACACAGTGCACGATAACAAAAGCCTCATTACATACCCAGCTGACAAAACAAACAACGGACACAGTTATAACATTGGCTCAATAACGTTAAGTAACTTGGTCGCCATCTTGTAACATGAAAAATTACATCAAATCGTATGTATCGTTCATATGTTTGTGTCACAATTAGAAGAAAAATCGTAGGGTGTCAGGTACTGGTCCCATAAACAGTAAGTTCTAACATGGTTCTTGCGAGTGAGGTGGAGGCCACAGTGCTAGAAGTGAAGTAGCATAAAATTACTGGCCGGAGTGATCACGCCCTGCCTATTGCGCACTGTTAGATTAGGAAAGGCGAGACAAGCATTCTCCCTCATGTGCTATTGAGTGTTGAAAAGTACGCATCTGCCCTCATGCGGCTAAGAGTGGGCATGTCAAAAAATGAGATATGCGTGTGAGACCAAAGTGGTTGCAAGGAAATAAGCAAATAAGCACTCTCCACTCACGATATACAAAAATAAAATCTGAGTGATTAAACAAAAAATGAACGTTGTCCACTCACAGCGTGTGTACTAAGATGATGTCGCCATGGTGGTGCAGCTGACAACAGGCGCTAGTCACCGGCCAAAAGAAGTGGGGAGTCCCCCCTGGTTGGTGTACCTCCCCTAGTGGGTTTTAAACATCACCATGATAATTCACCTGGAGGTGAGCGTTGGCCTCCCACAGTGGTTAAAGATTAAATCTTAAATCTAGGGCCAAGTGTCAATGATAGGTAGAAGTCACCATAGTGGTATATTGCTAGACGCAGACAATAGCCACCTACACCACATATGTATAAGGACTGGGACCAAGTGTACACCGACACCCAAAGGACAGTCAACTGTATTGAAAGAGGCATGGAACACCAAAAAAACACAGCATATATGTGAGGTGTAACAAAATGATAAAGAGAATACAAAAGAAAAAGTAGAGAAAAATATGGAAATTCTACATGGTAGATAGATAGATCTTGAAAGTTAATCTTAGCTGCGACATTCAGGCATGACTGGAGAATGATGCCACGAAGAATAGGGTAGGGACCAAACTTTTCGATTCCAGCTGGTATGTCCCTTCCTTCCCTCCTGTAAAGAGAGAAAAGATAGACAGTAGGGTGTTAAAAACACAAATAATGCAGATAAAGTAGCCGTGTCTTAAGTTTCCTATGGAAAATAACATGGAGAAAACACGTTTTGGGACCCCCCTTTTTTCCCGGCCCCCGCTTCGCGAATCACCCCGAAGCTTTCAAGATAGGAGCTGACCGGAGCGGGCCACAAGTTTTGAAAATTTCGCGAAGATTTGTCAACCGGCGCCAAAGTTGCTGGGAAAGAAAAACGCTTTCCTATGGAAACTAGGTCCTAACTATAACTATCTACTGGCGACCGCCAGTAGATAATATATATTATCTACTGGCGGTCGCCAGTAGATAGTTATAGTTAGGACCTATTATCCATAGGAAATCCGTAACATTCTATTCCCAATAACTTTGGCGTCGTTTGACGAATCATCGCGAAATTTTCAAAACTAGTGGGCGCTCCGGTCCGCTCCTGTCTTGAAAGTTTCGGGTGATTCATCAAGCGGGGCTGAGAAAAGGGGGTCCCAAAACGTGTTTTCTCCATGTTAATTCCCATTGGCAATTTTAGCCATGGCTACAGCTCCGAACTGCTGAACGGAATTACACCAAATTTGGCAAAAGGTAGCGCTTGGTTCAGAAAGCGACCTTTTTTAAATGGTGTAAATCCGTTCAGTAGTTGCGGAGAAATTCAAAAAATAAGAGTGAAAAATCAATTTCCCAATGGAAACTTTATGCAAGGCTACAGCAAAAACTGCTGAACGGAATTACACCAAATTTGGCAAAAAAGTAGTGCTTGGTTCAGAAAGCACCCTTTTAAAAATGGTGTAAATCCGTTCAGTAGTTGCTGAGAAAATACAAAATAAAAGTTTCGATATCTATGGCCGCGGTGGATCCGCGCACCCTCCCGACCACGAGCTGCATGCTAATTGGCTGTCAACACTCCAAACCAGGAAGTGTTGGTAGCCATCTTGTTCCTCGGTAGAACCGAGGAACAAGAAAGCAGTAAAACAAGTGCGCAAAATGCAAAAAGGGGGCAGGGTAGAAACACCCTGACCCCTAGGTCTGCTCAGGGGGTCCCACAAGGACCCCCTGGGCAGAAAAAGCATATATATTTTTTTAAATCGGCGGGATGCGCTTAGGGTGCGCGGATCCCGCCGATTAAAAACAAAACACAAGAAACAAGTGCGCAAAACGCACAAAGGGGGCAGGGTAGAAACACCCTGACCCCTAGGTCTGCTCAGGGGTCCCACAAGGACCCCTGGGCAGAAAAAAGCAACAAAAAAAGACCGGCATCCTGCCGGAGGCCCCGCCCTCCCTGCAGCAGTCTGCAAATGCGCCCCTGGCGCGTTTTAAGAAGGGAAGTAATTCCCCTTGAATACTGGGGGTCCCTGGGGCCAACTAGCCCACCAGGAACCTCCGGTATGCGCCAGGGGCTGCGTTGCAGAGAGGTGTACAGAGGCCACGCCCCTTTTACACCTCTCTGCAACGCAGCTCTGTGGCGCTTTGGGAGGTACATGGTGGGCTAGTTGGACTCCAGGGACCCTCAGTATTCAAGGGGACTTAATCCCCCAACTTAAAACGCGCCATGGGGCGCGTTTGCACAGTGGTGAAGGGAGGGGGCGTGGTTTCAGGTGACATGTGTGCAAACAGGCCCCGTGGTGCGTTTTAAGATGGGGTATTAAATCCTCTTCAATCCTGAGGGTCCCTGGGGGCCAACTAGCCCACCAGGTACCTCCAGTAAGCGCCACGGAGCTGCGTTTCAGAGTGTTGTAAAAAGGGGCGTGGCCTCTGAACACCTCTCTGCAATGCAGCTCTCTGGCGCATACTGGAGGTATCTGGTGGGCCAGTTGGCTTCTAGGGACCCTCGGGATTGAGGAGGAATTAATTCTCCAACTTAAAACGCGCCACAGGGCGTGTTTGCAGACATGTCACTTCAGGCCCCACCCCCTTCCTTCACCATTGTGCAAATATTCCTCTAAAATCAGCCGAACTACGAATTCCGATTTACTCACCTGTTATCAGGAGAGACCTCAGTGCTGCATCTTTGAGCCCAGTACTGATCCTGAAAAGTAATTTTAACCGTACTTACCAGTAACTTGAATTTCCTTCCATAGGCTAACATTGACTGGTTTCGCTTGGAAATTCTTCTAAGTGTGGAGTTTTGGAACTTTATAATATTCCTCTAAAATCAGCTGAACTACGAATTCCAATTTACTCACCTGTTATCAGGAGAGACCTCAGTGCTGCATCTTTGAGCCCAGTACTGATCCTGAAAAGTAATTTTAACCGTACTTACCAGTAACTTGAATTTCCTTCCATAGGATATCATTGCCTGCTTTTTGCTGAAAAAGTTTCTAAGTGTCGATTTTTGAAACATACAAATATTCCTCTAAAATCAGCCGAACTACGAATTCCGATTTACTCACCGGTTATCAGGAGAGACCTCAGTGCTGCATCTTTGAGCCCAGTACTGATCCTGAAAAGTAATTTTAACCGTACTTACCAGTAACTTGAATTTCCTTCCATAGGCTAACATTGACTGGTTTCACTTGGAAATTCTTCTGTTTGTGGAGTTTTGGAACTTTATAATATTCCTCTAAAATCAGCCGAACTACGAATTCCGATTTACTCACCTGTATCAGGAGAGAACCCAGTGCTGCATCTTTTAGCCCAGCACTGACCCTGAAAAGTAATTCTAACCGTACTTACCAGTAACTTGTATTTCCTTCCATTGGAATCCATTGTCTGGTTTTCAGCAGAAAAGTTTCAAAGTGTCAATTTTCACAAACTACAAATATTCCTTAAAAATCGCCTGTATGACTTAAACGCATTCTTTCAACTGTTTACAGGAGATGCACCAGTGCTGGATCCAGGATCCACCACTGAGTAAGAAAAAGTAACAATAAAAGTGAATTTCCTCCCATAGGATAACATTGGTGATTCTATGTGAAAAAGTTTCTGTCAACTTTTAAAATACAATAATATTCCTTAAAAATCACTACTGTAACCAAAACGCTTTTACTCAACTGTTTACAGGAGATGTCCCAGGACTGAATCTAGGATCCAGTCCTGTGGTTAGAAAAGTAATCCATAAAGTAACTAATTGCATTTAACTAGAAATTCACATTGAGCTCAATGTTGCATTGTGTTTGAAATTGTGTTGCCCATTGCAACAACTGTAACTACTGTACTTAAAAGTCTATTGCCTATTTGCAAAGTATTTAAACTAAAGTAATTCATTCTGAGAAAGTATATTTTGTAATGTAATGTATAATGTAATTACAATGTAATTTAAAAAATAAAATATGTAAAAATAAATAGTTTAAAAAAATGTAGTAAATCAGTATCAAAAAAATAAATATAACAATTAATACATTTAAAAATTGCCATTTACAAAACCTTTGAAATTCACTGGAAAAAACCAGTGATGTCATCAGTGATGTCACTGACCATGTCATGAGTGATGTAATATGTGACGTCATCAGCAGTGCGTTGCGGGGGCACGAGTTATAGTTAGCTGAACTAACTATAACGGGGGAATTTCACGGGTTTTGTACGATTGCAATGTCCAACTAACTATAACTGTCCCTAAAACCTATGGTTTTTTCAGTGAATTTGTAAGGTTTTTTAAATGCTAATTTCTAACTATAACGTGCCTGAAACCTATGGTTTTTCAGTGAATATATATATATATATATATATATATATATATATATATATATACATATACATATATATATATATTCACTGAAAAACCATAGGTTTCAGGGGCGTTATAGTTAGTTGGACATTTCACTCGTACAAAACCATAGAAATTCCCCGTTATAGTTAGTTCAGCTAACTATAACTCGCGCGCCCGCAATGCACTGCTGATGACGTCACATATTACATCACTCATGACATGGTCAGTGACATCACTCATGACATCACTGATGACATCTCAAATGACCTCACTGATGACATCACTGATGTGGACCCCAACCGGGGACTGAGAGGAGTGGGACTCTGGACGCCAGGGATGCCCCGAGTCCTTATCCTCATCGGAGGAGAAATCATCCTCCGATACACCCTCTCCCTCTAAGGGAAACCCGCCGTTGGGGTCTACAATAGTGGTGACAGTGTCGCAATTTTCTCCGGGACCCTCCTCCTCCCGGCAGGGTGCATGTTTTAGCGTTCGCGCACTCTTGAGGAAGGTCTCCGTAAGTTTATCAAATCCTTCCAAGTGCCCCGCGTTATGCTTAACGGCCCTTTTATTCCCCATCTGGGAGCTACTTGGACCCGCCACCACCAGATCTGGGTCACTGAACACCCCAGGGATGCTTTTCGCCAGCTTATCAACCTGATCCCTAAGAGGAGCCAGCGCCCTAGAAATAGCCAGAGAGAGGGCTTGGTCCACTGCTGGAGGGAGAAGTTGGGGGCCATTCCTCCTCCACTTCCTGGTAGGAGGAGTAAAAATGGTCTTCTGGAGAAGACATGATAGCAGAGGGTGTGAGCACAGAACAAATGCCCTTAAAATCCTTAAGACAGCCCCCTCGCCGGTGCTCCAACAGCTGGGCTTTCCCCGAAGCTGTTATAAGAATAGACTGAGGCGCAATACCAATTACCACCACCAGGTGGCGCTGGTCACTAACGTGGCCGTGTGGGGAAATCACCACGTAGCAGTGTCAAAATTAGGCGAGGGTTGGTCGGGAAGCAAGCAGACACTAAAGGAGTGACCGGATTCCCAAACGCGCGTAAAGACCAGCGGGAGCGCTCGACGGAGCTGCCTCGCTCGGACCAGACGCGCCTGACAGGATCTCACCGCGCGCAGAGCACACAGCGGGAGAAACTGCGAGGGGGAGAATGCGCTCGGGCAAGAGCCTGCTGCGCAGGGAATATGAAACAATACCAAGGCAATAATGCTAATAACGTGCACAAGAAACCGCTATACAAACAGCAACCACGTCAGATTAAGCCAAGAATGTAAGGAATGCACTTAACTGACGAGCAGTGAAGAAAGAGGAAGCGGAAGGGACGTCACGATATTATATACGATGGACTGTGATATGATTGGACTATAGTTGCCTTGGAGACTACCCCCCTAATGGTTCATGGGTTGTGTAGTCTTTTGTTTAATGATTGTTGTGTTATGTTTTCTTTGAACTGCTATGCAAATAAAGTGAGGAAAGATATGCATAATCCTTGCCTCCGTCCTGCCATAGAATTCATTAAACTTTATTTGATCTGATTTAGAAACATAGATCATAAAAGTGTACATAAAAACAGGAAATCCTCTTTCCTAATACAATACAGTGAGAATTAATTAAAACCAGTAGGTAAAAACGGGTGTTACAAAGCCCGGTTCAGAGCAACTTCAGGTTAACAGAATCGTAAAGTTCAATGTTTCGCAAGATCAATCTCATGTACTTCGTGCAAAATACGCAATAAGGGGTCCAAGTAAGATGTAACGCTCCAATACCTGACCAGTTTGCACTTTATAAAACTGCAGAAAAACTCAAAATAAAAAGTGTTTTGCACACTTCTGTCATTGGGCTATATGTGGGCTACATCTGGGTGATATTTGTGCTACATTTGGGCTCTTTTTTCTCTGGTGGCCATCTTGGGAGACTTATTTGTTATGAAGTTTCCTAATTTCGTCATTTACTGCAGTCTCCTCAGTAGGAAATGCTTTCAGTTTTTACTTTGATTCCATCAAGAAGGCATTCAGATGTGTCACACATTTGCCATAAATTCAGAATGTTAGCACTCTAGTTGTTCATTAGATCACTGTAGTAAAGCTACTGCTCACCAGGGAGTTAACTGGAAGTCTACTGCTGGTATTGAAAGTGATTGTTTCAGTCTGCATGTCAGAATTTTCTAATGAAATAGAAGAGGATTTGAGATCTCACTTAAAACATGCCCTAAATTTTCTTTCTGCAGCACTAACCATCATTTCTATGGCAAAATGAACCCCCTCATTTTGTTCCTTTTTTAAATTTTTTTTTACAATCTTTATTTAGACATCCAACACATACATTAAACTTACAGTGAGTACATTTATAAAATTAATATTTCAATATGTATGTACAGGATGTCAATTATTTATCTTTATACCCACCCACCCCTCTTAAACTACCCCCACCCCGTCCCCCTTGAAACCAAAAGGAGACATTATTTAAATTAAATCTTATTTGAAGTATTTCAAAATTTCATTCAACTTGTCTTATATATCCCCGTTTCCAGTTAAATAGATTCAAAAACTTAAACGAAAGTTTAGTCTCATTAGTCCAAATGGTTACTGGAGACCAAATTTCTAATCCTTTTTTTTAGCCTTGGCCCCCCTCCTTGAATATACCGCCATTTCCCAACGATAAGTAGCTAGAAATTTCCCCAACCAGCAGTGTACTGTAGGTGGCTCCTTGTCTAGCCATACAGTAGCCAGGCATAGCCTAAATACTGCCATAACCGTGAAAAGCAAAACTCGATTTGATTCTCTCATTTCTTGGTTACTTATGCCTAGCATAATTACTTGCGGTGTAAGATTAACATCAAACCCCAACATAAGCTTAATATAATTTGCCAACTCGTTGATCAGGGCTGATAATCGAGTACAAGTTGCAAACATGTGTACACTATCTGCAGCAAAATATCCACAGCGAGAGCAGTGTGTACCAGTAGAACCCCCCCCATTTGGAGATCCGCGCTGGAGTAATATACAAGTTAAGCCAGGTCTTAAAACATTGTACCTGCAGATTAGCTGAAAAAAATGCAGTCTGGCTCAGCAAGAGAGAATCCTCTCATTCCCATACCTCTGCTTGTACCAGATCCTGCCAGCGGGTAGTATGTTTAGTGAAATCGTCCTCCAATATATCATTAAATATTTTGCATATTTTAGCGACAGGTGCAGGGGCCCCTAATATCATATCTAGTAAAGGAATTCTAAGCCCATTAATTACCTTCTTGGATAAGTAATCCCTCACTTGTAAGAATTTTAAAAAATGCATATTACCAATCCCAAATTTCTTCTTAATTACATCAAAAGGGTGTATTGAGTTATCCCCCATCAAGTCACCAATATGCCTCACTCCTTTATCCTGCCAAATTTTCATATATCCATCTCGGAAGATCTCCGGTAATAAATAATTATCTACCAAAGGAGTGTATCTATGTATCCTGCCTATTTTAAATTTCTTCTTAACTGCCATCCAAACCTTAAAAGCTCCCAGTATAGTTTTAAATTTCACTCTTTTAAAATACGCAAAATCAATATGACGCATAAGGCAACCATGGGCCTCTGCCCCTAATACTAGCCTAATTATAGAGTTATATGATGCCTCTTCTGTTTCCACCATCTCCTTTCCCAGTAATTCGGCCATCTGATGCAGGACAGCTGCCCAATAATAAATCTGCAAGTTGGGGACAGACCACCCCCGTGGTTTCTAGATAGGGTCATATATTTTAACGCTCTACGGGGGCGTTTTCCAGCCCACAAAAATCTTGAAATTATTTGATTAAAAGCCAAAAACCATGCCTTATTTATCTCAACTGGAATGGCTCTAAAAAAATACAAAATCTTAGGCAAAAATAACATTTTGATAGCATTACACCTACCCAATAGTGTAAGATGTAAGCAGTTCATTCTGTTAAAATCTGCTTTAGTTTTTTGTAGTAGAGGCACCAAGTTGATCTGCACAATTTCATCCACATTAGCAGAGATCTCGACTCCAAGATACCTAGCATTCTCCGCTACTCGTACATCATTCAAGACTATTCTAGAATATTTAACAATCAGCGTTTTATTTTTATTAAGATGGTATCCTGAAATTTTACAAAATTCTCTAGACTCCTTTTCTATCTCATTAATTGCCTCCAGTGGATTAACCGTTGTTATAGCAAGATCATCGGCATATGCTAAGATCTTGGTATCTCCTCCAATAGATTGAATGGCCTGTATTCTATTATTCTCCGCTATTTTCCTTATTAAAGGATCAATATATAAAGCGAATAATAGCGGAGAACAGGGGCAGCCTTGACGTGTTCCGCGAGTAATTTTGATTATATCAGATGTAAGACCCATCGAAGCTATTCTTGCCGTGGGATCCTGATATATACATCTGACTGCTCCAATAAACCCCTTACCCAGGCCGTTCTTTTCCATAATTGCCCATAGAAAGGGCCAGGAGACCCTATCAAACGCTTTTTCAGCGTCGAGTAGTATTGCTGCCATAGGGTCTCCTGTAACCTTTGTATAATCAAACAACGCAATTATGCGGCGGATATGGTCCGTCGTGCCCCTTCCTGGGACAAACCCATGTTGACAAGGAGAAACTAGCTTTTTGATAACTCCAGATAATCTGTTCACCAAGATCTTAGAATAGATCTTTGTATCGCTATTAACCAGCGTAATTGGCCAATATGAGCCCAGTTCTGTTATGGCTTTACTTTTTTTCGGGAAAATTATAATATTGGCATTTTTCCAAGACTCGGGGGCTACCAAATCACTTTGTACTCTATGGAAGACCTCCAGCATAAGAGTCATCAACTGTGCCTTAAATTTCTTATAAAACTCCCCAGGTATTAGGTCCGTTCCCACAGCTTTACCTAGTGGTATAGAGTCAATAGCCTCGGATATCTCGGCTAATGTAAATGGCCTATCCAAATCGACTCTTTCCTCCGGAGATAGCTGTTCAAAAATGTGCCCCCTTAAATAAGCTTCAATTTCTTGGTCCCCAGCACGAACATCTTCGGTATATAGACTTTGATAAAAGTTTTTAAATGCATTAAGGATAGCACCAGGCTCGCTTACCATACCCGCAGTGGGATCCCTAATTTCGCTAATCGAGTTTGTATCGTCTTATCCCTGGTTCGAACTGCCAATAAATGACCCACCCTCTCACTACTTTCATACACCTTACTCCGCCAGGCCATATATTTACCAGCCGCTTTCTTAATGGATATCTCAGTAATAGCAGATCTAGCTATAGTAATTTTAACTTGGGCTGCCGCTGAGTTTACCCCAGCAGAAATTGCCTCTATCAAGTCGGTTTCTGCCTTCCCCAAATCCTTATACAAAGCCTGTAACCGGGCTTTATCTTTCCTTTGGGCCTCCCACCCATAGCTTGATGTTTCTCCCCTAACCCCTGCTTTTAATGTATCCCACACGGTGCTAACATTAGTGCTCCCCAAATTCTCAGTTATAAATGTCGGAATCCACTCCCCCATTTGTAGAAGGTATCCCTCCTCACTCAATAGAGCTCTATCGAATGTCCATCGTTTCTGTTGAATTTGGAGACCCACATTTATTTCAATCACCAGAGGATTATGGTCCGACATAACTTTGGGATATTTACTTATCGTACACTCTTGTAAGAGCTCTTGTGATATAAAAAAATAATCCAATCTTGCGTGCACTTGGTGTGGTGCAGAAAAGTAAGTATACCCAGGGTCTCTCCCCTTCTGTGCTGCCCAAACATCCACTAACCCGTGCAGAGATTTAAGTTGTGACAATGATTTAAAAACTTTTGGTTTGCGACCTTGGTATGTCATCCCACCATGAGTGGCAGCCTGCCAGCTTAGATTAATATTCATATCCCCACATAGAATCAGAGGGAGAGGCCTTCCCACAAGCTCTACGTTCAACCAGTCAAATAGTACAGGGTCATCTAGTACTGACCCATATACCGAGCAGAGAGTAAACATTTTATTCCCCAAACGACATTGCAATATTACCCATCGGCCCATCTTATCTACCAGTGAACGCGGGAAGCTGCCCATTCCCTTTCTTGCCAATACCGCCACCCCTCTTGTCCGTGTTTCCTGTGTAGTAGTAGCAATGAGTTGGTATCCCGCTAACTCTAAAATCCCTTTCCTACACCCTTCAATGTGTGTCTCTTGTAGACATAGAATATCTGCCCTCAGGAATTGAGCATCAAGGCTAACTCTCCTTCTTTTTGGGGGTCATTTAACCCACAAATATTAATAGATGCAATCCTAAGCTTCCTCATAACAAAAGTATAAACATGTAACAACCCCAAATAAAACAAACAAACTCCTAAATCCCATTCTCCATCCAGTGCAAAGAATTCCCCCTTTTTCCCTTTGGTTTCTATTGACCCCCTTCCCCCCTCCCCTCCCCCTCCTCCCCTTCTAAAAGGCAAAATAGGTCCACGGACCCTTGTGATGCCTCCTGCGTGTGTTGTGCCCCCTAGCCGCTCCCCCGCCACATAGAAAAAAAAACACATATGCAGAGAAAGAAAAAAAAAACACATGTATCTGATAATTCTACAAAACAGTCTCCCAAGCTTACTTCTTCGAAAGTTCATTCAAAAATTCCTGGGCTTGGATTTCTGACATAAATACCCTTCTTGTACCTTTACAGATAACTTTGAGCCTTGCAGGGTGCAATAAAAAGCTTCACAGCCCAATTTCTGAAATGGTGTAATAAGCAATCGGAGCCGCCACCTCCTTTCTACTGTTATGTGGCAAAAATCAGGCCGAACAAAGAAGGAGTGCCCCTCACCCACCCTTTGTGCATTAGGCCTGGCCTTTTCAAAAATAGCCTGGCGAACAAGAAAATTGCCAAAGAAAATAAGAATGGCTCTCGGTTCTCCATCTTGCCCAGATTTCTTTTTAAGCATTAGGTGGAATCGATGCACCCTCTGCACCTCAGACTCCCAATTCCAATGAGAGAGCTCGGGGAAAGCTTCCTTGAGTACCCTTAGAACAAAGCCACGAATATCATCCCCTTCGGCATTTTCTGCAATTCCAAGCATTCAGAGGTTATTGCGGCGTTGTCTATTTTCAAAATCCTCCAACTTCCAAAACACGTCGGTCATCCTACTTTCATTAGACAAAGTTGGTTGTCCAGCAATTTCCGCAGTGGCCTCCAGCTGCACAATCCTCTTCTCTAGAACCGTGGTACGCTCAGTTATTTCCGAACAGGCTTTATTAACTTTGCGTACAGCTCCTTGCAATTTTTTAGTTGCTAAGTAGGCCCTCTTGTGCTCTTGACGAGCTTCTGATTGTATTTGTTTCAACGTTGTGTATATTAACTCCATTGAGGGGTGTGGAGATGTAGCATTAGTCATCTCAGTTGAACATTCTAGGGCATTTGCTTGGTCTCTGCCCACATCTTCGTCTTCAATCCCTTTTTCAAATTGAGTTGCAGAATAGTCCCATTTAAGCTGGCTTGATAGACTGTAGTCTGAGGTAAACCCTTTCTCTTTATCTGACCCTCTTGCACTCTTTTTCTTTGTGCGAACTGGCAAGCGTTTTTGTGTGCCAAATTTCATCGGAGGGCTCCCGCTCTCCCCCCCAGTAACATCGTCGTCAGTTACATCCTTCTTGCTGTTATTAGATAGGTCAGATTCTTCTGTCAGGGAATAAAATTTGTCAAAATCCGGAGTCGCTAACATTTTACCATCTCTCTGAAGACTGGCCCCACCTTCCCCCGTTACAGCCGGACCTCGGGGAGTCTCGTCTATGGCTTGCGTAATCTTAACAGCATTGAGAACATCTTGGTAAGCATTTGTTCCATTTTTTAACATTTCTTCCTCTAAGCCCAGTGAATTCCCAATCAAGTTCTGTCCATCAGGGGGAGATTTAACTGACTCTCCCCCCTCTAAGAGGGTCTCTTTTACACTGGAGCCATCGTTAGCAAGTACCCCATCCAAAACAGTCAATTCAGTAAGACAGTCTGTATTTAATTTTACTGTGGGATTGTTTTTACCTTTGTTAGTTATTTTCTCGAGGATATTGCCTAACCCCCGACCGGAGAACATCCCAGGTACAATAGGTTGTTTGGGTTTAGTGGATATCTCATGGGGGCGCTGCCCCCCACTCAGTTTCTCACTACAGGCTCCGTCTGCCTTCTGCTCAGCGCGTTCTGCAATCGCGCGCCGAGTCATGGATGACCCCTTAGCTCCTACCGGAGCATTGATGTCCTTTCCCGTAGATTTCACTTTCACCGGCATGCTACAATGTTCACCGCTCGGCAGCTTCTGCTTCTGCTCTGAGGCTACAATGTTGCCTCCAGTCACCGTTGTTGTAAGCTCTGGCAGCCTTCCCGTGGCGAGGGAGTAACGATTAACTCCCCCGAGCTTCTGCAGCGCCTTTCGCTTTAAGCCAGCTGCCGCCGAAAAAAGCACCCGCACAGCTCGAGCCGCCAGGGACGCGACACTCGATACCCTCATCCGTCCGTGAATCAACGAGGGGCCAGGGAGATCCTGCAATATAACTCCAGGTGAGTTTAGAGCATATCTTTTTTCCTTTTTTCTTACGATCTCTTTCTCATGGTCTGCAGCACATCGAGACAAGCAGGGAGACCGGCTTCGCACAGCACTCACGCAGCCGCCATCTTGCCTCCAACACAATCGCCATTTTGTTCCTTTTTAAATTAAATGTTTTAACTGTTACCAGTTTATTCCAATCAAGATGGCTTCAGGTGTGCCATACTTTTGTCATAAGTAAGACTGTTAGCGCTCTAGTTGTCCTTTAGAACACTCTGGGAAGCTGCAGTAGAACACAAAGGCATCAACTGACAGGCTGCTCCTGTTGAAATATAACAGGAAGATATTTGAGATCTCACTTAAAACATGTCCTAATTTTTCTTTCTACAGCACTAACCATAATTTCTATGACAAAATGAACCCCATCATTTTGTTCCTTTTTAAATTAAATGTTTTAAGTGTTACCAGTTTATTCCAATCAAGATGGCTTCAGGTGTGCCATACTTTTGTCATAAGTAAGGCTGTTAGCACTGTAGTTGTTCTTTAGAACACTCTGGGAAGCTGCAGTTGGACACAAAGGCATCAACTGACAGGCTGCTCCTGTTGAAATATAACAGGAAGATATTTGAGATCTCACTTAAAACATGTCCTAATTTTTCTTTCTACAGCACTAACCATAATTTCTATGGCAAAATGAACCCCCTCATTTTGTTCCTTTTTAAATTAAATGTTTTAAGTGTTACCAGTTTATTCCAATCAAGATGGCTTCAGGTGTGCCATACTTTTGTCATAAGTAAGACTGTTAGCGCTCTAGTTGTTCTTTAGAACACTCTGGGAAGCTGCAGTAGAACACAAAGGCATCAACTGACAGGCTGGTCCTGTTGAAATATAACAGGAAGATATTTGAGATCTCACTTAAAACATGTCCTAATTTTTCTTTCTACAGCACTAACCATAATTTCTATGACAAAATGAACCCCCTCATTTTGTTCCTTTTTAAATTAAATGTTTTAAGAGTTACCAGTTTATTCCAATCAAGATGGCTTCAGGTGTGCCATAACTTTGTCATAAGTAAGACTGTTAGCGCTCTAGTTGTTCTTTAGAACACTCTGGGAAGCTGCAGTAGAACACAAAGGCATCAACTGACAGGCTGCTCCTGTTGAAATATAACAGGAAGATATTTGAGATGACACTTGAAACATGTCCTAATTTTTCTTTCTACAGCACTAACCATAATTTCTATGACAAAATGAACCCCATCATTTTGTTCCTTTTTAAATTAAATGTTTTAAGTGTTACCAGTTTATTCCAATCAAGATGGCTTCAAGTGTGCCATACTTTTGTCATAAGTAAGGCTGTTAGCACTCTAGTTGTTCTTTAGAACACTCTGGGAAGCTGCAGTAGAACACAAAGGAATCAGCTGACAGTCTCTGCCCTTGTTGGATGCACATGTTTTACTGAGAATGTCAGACTTCATTCTCACATGACTGAGAAAGATAATTTGAATTTACAGAAAATATGCTCTCATTTTAGCTTCTGGAGCACCTTCCAAAACTGTATGGGACAAGCATGTGAAAATAGTTTTCTCTCAAACATGATTCATGATATCCCAGCAGAAGGTTTTTCACAGGGTAAAATCACCTTACAACACACCACAATTCCTGAAATGAGTATGGTACCATCAACAAATGAATTCTAATGTAACTAAAGTCTGTTATCACCCTTTATAGTTCTCCTTTTGGTAACCCTCAAAATCTTCGATTCACTACAATGCATTTCAATGGGGTACTATCATTTATATTGGTCCCAAGATGGCTGCCAGCAATTCCAGGATGAAGTGCTGACAGCCAATCAGATCTCACGATGACATGTGTGGTTAGGCTCCGCCCAGATATATATGTGTTTTCTTTTTCAAATTTCTCAGGACCTTCTGAATGGATTTACACCATTTAAGCAAAAGGCACGACTCTGAACCAAGGGCTACCTTTTTGCCAAATTTGGTGTAATTCTGTTCAGCCGTTCGGGCTGTAGCTGCGATGAAAGGTTCCTATGGAAAATTGCATGGGGAAAACACATTTTGGGACCCCCCTTTTTTCTCGGCCCCCACTTGACAAATCACCCGAGACTTTCAGGATAGGAGCAAACCGGAGCGGGCCACGAGTTTTGAAAATTTCGCGAAGATTCGTCAACCGGCGCCAAAGTTATTTCAAATAGAATGTTGCGGATTTCCTATGGAAAATAGGTCCTAACTATAACTATCTACTGGCGACTGCCAGTAGATATTATGTATATATATATATATATATATATATATATATATATATATATATATATGTATATACATACATACATTTATATTGCACAACAATCCTACCCAGTCTGTAGTAAGACACGAGCCACTCCGATTATGGATGCAGATTAGTTCAGGTTTATTCAGGCAAGCAAACAATGACGCACGTGTTTCGACCTGTCCAAGTCTTGGTCACATGACCATAGAAACGAGTTTCTGTTTTTCATGCATTCTCTGCATCTCACATGACGCAACAACAACATAAACAAAAGACTTTCTTATTATCTTTTCTCGGCGTGGTTACAAATACACCGTAAATTTGAAAGATAATTGTGCACAAAATCATAATTTAACAAAATTAAATTCTCTGTGAGATTAGGTTAAGAAAACATTGAGTCACCTATTTTTTTTGTATAGGTTCAATTAAATACAAGTAATGTCCCTTCACTTAATCGTGTGGACCCAGTTTGGCCTATCAGAGTGGTTCCACCATCAGATGTGCTGTGTGGAAAATTATTGGGTACCCCTAGGGAGATTATTTATTTGCATTATATTTTCCTGATAAATCAAGTATTCCTCAGTTTTGAAGGGGAATCTGATTCAGGGTAAAGTACCCTTATGGCATATTGGCATGACTCCCCTCCGTTGTCAAATGTGGCGTCCGGGTTTGGTACCCTCCTGTCCGTATTCCTGAGCAGTTTCAACATTACTTATTGGTCTTATGTGTACAAACAATAAGTTGCATAACACTCTCCATAATCACGTCATGTTACCATAATTCGCATAATTTATTCTAATGGTACAAGTATGTCTCAGTACGTTGGGGAGTCCAATCCCGGGTATAGTACCCTTGTGGCATATTACCGTGACTCCCCTTCATTGTCAGCTGAGCCTTTCAGGTTGAATACCCTCCTGTTATTGTTCTTAAGCAGTTAATTACATTACTTTCAAATCATGTGTGTAGAACCATAGTTGCATAACACTCTAAAATAATCAAAATATGTTACCACAGCTTTTTACATTTCCTGTTAAGGAGAGAACGGCTGTTACATCGAACATTTTTGTGCCTTTAACTTCCTAGGTTGTGACTGTTGTTTTTTTACAACTACTTCAATGTAGACATTCTGTCAAAGGAAAAATAATATGTTAATCTTTTTCAGTGAACTGTTACATGATCCAACAATTGAGTTCAGTATTTCCATTTTACTAGATATACAGCTGTGATCCTGTAATAGATTCTCAACCCAATAATAAAAAATCTCTACCGGGACTAATAAGTGTTAAAAGTAAGATAGGTGCGTAGAACAACGTGCTGGTGTGTTTAAAAAGAAGAGAAATATTTGTCCTGAAAAACTCCGGAAACTCCTGTTCCATCAGCAAATTACAAGTGTACATGTAATTCCTCATCATTTTTCATTCCTGTGGGGAAAGTACTGCCAGCTTGCAGGATGAATCGTGACTATAATCTGCGTAAAGCCAGGGTGCAGTTACCACCTCTGGGATTCTTGGGAACCGCATGAAGGACAAAAAGCTTTGCAGTGGTCCAATAGCTACCATGTGCCTCATGAAAATGTTTAGCCGTACTATAGCTAAAGTCCTTATTAGCTATGGCCCTCCAATGTTCCAAAATTCTCTTCTTTACTGGAAAGGTTGTGGATCCGATATACAATTTCTCACAGGGGCAGCAGATGCCATAGACGACTAAGTCAGTTCCACAGTGGATGTTTCTATTTATCTTCCACTGTCTAGTTGTTCTCGGTAGTGTAACTTCCTTCATATTCTCACTGTGGCCACATGCCTTACACTTACTGCATCTGTGGAACCCCCCTCCCTTTCTCCAACCAATTATTCTTGCGTGGTGCCATGTGGCTTTTGACCAACATGTCCCTCAGGGATAGACTTTTTCTGTAAGTGATGTAAGGCATTTGGCCTAGTTTAGCCTTTAAAATGGGGTCCAGTGTTAGGATGTCCCATCTTTTTCTGATGATTTTCCTAAGGTCTCTTGACTGGGTGTTAAAATGAGTTATAAACCTTATAGGGCCATCCTTATCCCCTGTCTCTTGCTCTGTTCTCGGTGCTTGAAATAAGGCTTCATTTCTCTTGGTGTTATCTGCTTTTCTCACTCCTACCTGCAGCATTTTTCAAGGGATACCCTCTTGCCCAAAACCTCACTATCATTTCTTTCTAGTTCCTCTCATAGTTGGTTTCGGAACTACAGTTCCTTTTGGTTTGCAAAAATTCACTGTATGGAATGCTCCATCTAAAATTCGGGGGATGACAGCAGGCTGCGTGGAGTAACGAGTTCCCTGCTGTTTCTTTCCTAAACAGGTCGGTATGGAGCTAGCTATCTTCTACGGTCAACCTTAGATCTAAGAAATCTACAGTGTGTTGACTGTGTTGTATTGTAATTTTCAGATTAACAGTGTTACAATTCAAATTGTTTACAAATTGTTTGAGGTCATTCTCATTGCCTTCCCACACAAAAAACACATCATCGATGTACCTTAGCCACAGATTCACTTTACACGTCCAGTGCTTTAATGCCTTGCTCCAGAGCACCTGCTTTTCCCACCAGCCCCCCAACAGATTGGCGTAGCTAGGACCAAAGCAGGTGCCCATAGAAGTGCCTTGCACTTGTTTGTAGTACACATTATTGAAAAGAAACACATTCTCCATCAGACAGATTTCAATCATTTGAAGTAACATGTGTGTATGTTCTAATAAATTAACCCTGGGCGTAGTTCGCGAAGTAGCGCTACACGAAGCTACGTGAAGTGCACCTCGCACTACGCGAGCTACGCGTAGCTACGCGAACTGCGTAGTGCACTGTGGAAAATGCTGTTCGCACTGATTGCACAGTGCCGGATGCTTGTCCGCACTGTGCAATCATTGAAAACGGCACCTTGCACAGTGCGAGCTGTCTTTACTGCCGCTCGAGTAGATTTTTACTCGAGCGGCAGCTTCTCAACGCGGACTGGTAGTTTCTCATCGCGAGCGGTCGCGAGCATGCGCAACCACTCGCAATGAGAAACCTGACCTCCCCGCGTTGAGAATCTCGCCGGGAGGTTTTTTTTCCACGCTCGCGATTGGCAACTTAATGTTGCTGATCGCGAACGAGGAAAAAGTCTCGCCGGGATGTCATTTTGCTTGCTCGCGGTCGCCAACTTGACGTTGAGGACCGCGAGCAAGCAAAAAATGACCGCTACGCTACGCTACACGTGTTTGCACTGTGCTACGTGCAATTCGCGAAGTAGCGCAAACTTCGCAAACTACGCGAGCGTAGCGTAGTGCTTTGCCCAGGCTTATAATAAATGTATGTTCGGGCTGGACTGTTCCCATGAGGCACAGGGTCAAGACTGATTTGCATATAACTGTGTCTGAACTGGGGTTGCGAAGTGAGCTAAAGAACGGTGATGGATTTAACCCAGATCTGTGACTGGGGGTGAGTGTCTGAAAAGTTTCAGTGCTCCGTCCATCATCTCCTTGTGTTTGCTTTGTTTGCCCTAAGTTGGCAGAGTATGCCCAGACGTGCGTCCCTTGCTCACTTTGCCACTGGATTCAAGCTAGCCTGGCTGATGAGGGCTGTTAGCCCGAAACTGGTCCCAGGATGCTTGTTTTCAGTCCAGGGAAGACATTACTTGGCAGTTCGGGCTGGACTGCTACCATGAGGCACAGGGTCAAGACTGCTTTGCATAAAGCTGTTTCTGAAATGGGGTGGCGAAGTGAGCTAAAGAACGATGATGGATTCAACCCAGATCTAAGACTGGGGGTGAGTGTCTGGAAATTTTCAGTGCTCCGTCCATCATCTCATTGTAATTTCTTTGTTCGCCCTAAGTTGGCAGGGTATGCCCAGATGTGGGTCCCTTGCTCACTTTGCCACTGGATTCAAGCAAGCCTGGCTGATGAGGGCTGTTAGCCAGAAACTGGTCCCAGGATGCTTGTTTCCGCACCAGGGAAGACATGGCTTGGCAGTTCGGGCTGGACAGTTCCCAGAGGCACAGGGTCAAGACTAATTTGCATATAGCTGTGTCTGGACTGGGGTGCCAAAGTGAGCTAAAGAACGATTATAGATTCAACCCAGATCTGTGACTAGGGGTGAGTGTCTGAAAAGTTTCAGCTCTCTGTCCATCATCTCCTTGTGTTTGCTTTGTTCGCCCTAAGTTGGCAGGGTATGCCCAGACGTGGGTCCCTTGCTCACTTTGCCACTGGATTCAAGCTAGCCTGGCTGATGAGGGCTGTTTGCCCGAAACCGGTCCCAGGATGCTTGTTTCCAGTCCAGGGAAGACATGGCTTGGCAGTTCGGGCTGGACTGTTCCCATGAGGCACAGGGACAAGACTGATTTCATATAGCTGTGTCTGAACTGGGGTGGCACAGTGAGCTAAAGAACGATGATGGATTCAACCCAGATCTGTGACTGGGGGTGAGTGTCTGAAAAGTTTCAGCGCTCCGTACATCATCTCCTTGTGTTTGCTTTGTTCGCTCTAAGTTGGCAGGGTATGCCCAGACGTGGTCCCTTGCTTACTTTGCCACTGGATTCAAGCTAGCTTGGCTGATCAGGGCTGTTAGCCCGAAAACGGTCCCAGGATGCTTGTTTTCGGTCCAGGGAAGACATGGCTTGGCAGTTCAGGCTGGACTGTTCCCATGAGGCACAGGGTCAAGACTAATTTGCATGTAGCTGTGTCTGGACTGGGGTGGTGAAGTGAGCTAAAGAACGATGATAGATTCAACCCAGATCTGTGACTAGGGGTGAGTGTCTGAAAAGTTTCAGCGCTCCGTCCATCATCTCCTTGTGTTTGCTTTGTTTGCCCTAAGTTGGAAGGGTATGCCCAGACGTGGGTCCCTTGCTCACTTTGCCACTGGATTCATGCTAGCCTGGCTGATGAGGGCTGTTAGCCCGAAACCAGTCCCAGGATGCTTGTTTCCGGTCCAGGGAAGACATGGCTTGGCAGTTCGGGCTGGACTGTTCCCATGAGGCACAGGGACAAGTCTGATTTACATATAGCTGTGTCTGAACTGGGGTGGCAAAGTGAGCTAAAGAACGATGATGGATTCAACCCAGATCTGTGACTGGGGGTGAGTGTCTGAAAAGTTTCAGCGCTCCGTCCATCATCTCCTTGTGTTTGCTTTGTTCACCCTAAGTTGGCAGGGTATGCCCAGACGTGGGTCCCTTGCTCACTTTGCCACTGGTTTCAAGCTAGCCTGTCTCATGAGGGCTGTTAGCCCGACACTGGTCCCAGGAGGCTTGTTTCCAGTCCAGGGAAGACATGGCTTGGCAGTTCGGGCTGGACTGTTCCCATGAGGCACAGGGTCAGGACTGATTTGCATATAGCTGTGTCTGAACTGGTGTGGCGAAGTGAGCTAAAGAACGATGAATTCAACCCAGATTTGTGACTGGGGGCGAGTGTCTGAAAAGTTTCAGCGCTCCGTCCATCATCTCCTTGTGTTTGCTTTGTTTGCCCTAAGTTGGCAGGGAATGCCCAGACGTGGGTCCCTTGCTCTCTTTGCCACTGGATTTAAGCTAGCCTGGCTGATGAGGGCTGTTAGCCCGAAACTGGTCCCAGGATGCTTGTTTCCGGTCAAGGGAAGACATGGCTTGGCAGTTCGGGCTGGACTGTTCCCATGAGGCTCAGGGTCAAGACTGATTTGCATATAGCTGTGTCTGAACTGGGGTGGCCAAGTGAGCTAAAGAAGGATGATGGATTCAACCCAGATCTGTGACTGGGGGTGAGTGTCTGAAAAGTTTCAGCCCTCCGTCCATCATCTCGGTGTCTTATGCTTGTGTATAAGCTTACAACGTCTAAACAGACCAACCAGTGTTCCTGTCCCCAGTGAATATTCTCTACTTTTTGTAGAAAGTCTTTCGTGTCCCTCACATAAGAATTCAGGTCCTTCACATACACTGACAAAAAATGATCAACATAGATAGAAAAATTTTCGAACAAACTGTTCTTGGAGGACAGTATGGGGCAACCTGATGGGGTCTTCAAATCCTTATGTACCTTAGGTAATAGGTATAATGTAGGTACTGTTGGAGTCTCATTCTTCAGGAATTGATATTCATCCCAGTTGAGAAGCTGGTTCTCAAACCACCCTTTCAGGAGATCAGAGAATCCGTTCTGTAAACTGGTTATGTAAGATTTGTCCACTCTTAAATAACACATGGTGTTATTTAACTGTCTTAGAGCTTCTTGTGTGTATCCCTCTCTACTCATAAGGACTACATTCCCGCCCTTATCTGAAGGTTTGATAATGATATTCTCATCTTTTTGTAAGGCTAAAATTGCTTCCCATTGGTTCTTAGTGATGTTAGCTCTTCTTGTTGCCCTCTTTGTGAATTTTAACATGTCTTGATTAACTGCCTCATGGAATATATTGATGTTGTCCTTAGCTATTTGCGGTACGTACTTTGATTTGGCCCTAAATGTGGTTTCACTAGGTACTCCGGGATCTATCCCAAAGACATGCGATACAGTGTCTATGTTTGATGGATCAAATGGATCCACCGATTGTGATGTACTACCTTGCGATTGGTCACTCATGTCATGGAGTAATCTGAGTTTGCTGATGTCCTCAATTAGTAACAGTGAAAAAGGTCTTCTCTCTAATGCAACAATTCTATTGCTGGAGGCTTTCTTTTTCATACTGTGTACTTTAAACAATTTCATTTTACGTGTGAACATATAGAGATCAATACGAGTCTGTGCATAATCTAATGGTGTATCAGGACAAAAGGTCAAACCCAGCTTTAAAACCTCTTCCTCAGACTTAGTAATATTTCTTTGTGACAATTAATTACCGCTAATTCTTGTCCTTCCATCATTGTCTCTTTTGGTTCTAGCCCCTTGTTCCGATGCCAAAGCTGTTGTTCTTTTCTGCGGCGCTGTCGTCGTATTTGCTTTTGTTTTTCCACCTCTTCCTATGCCTTTCTGTTTCCCCCTGACTGAATGTTCGTTGCTCCTTTGCAGGGGGCGCAGTTCCCCAGAAAAAGACACGATTTCCATGGGGTTCGAGTTGTTACTGTCCAGGGACTCATGGTCCGAGCTCAAACTTGTCCCAGATTCCCACCTTCCTTTGTCTGCCATTCCCAAGGCTCGATCTTTAGTGAGATCCGCTAGTGCTTTGTCAAATTTTCTTGCAAATGTTAAGATTCTTCCAGACTTATAGGGGGATATTCTCAAGAACGTGCGATAAACATCGCCAAAATAGGTTAACGCAAGTTTTCATATCGCTGTCTATCGAGGGAAAAAAACTCTGTGTTAACGCTTATTCTCAACACGGCGGTAACATGCGATAGTCTCCCGATAACGCGTCAAATGTCCGCGATAACATTACCGGGACGGCGATGAAAATCCAAATCCGAACGCGAAAAAAGTTGCGATGGGCCCAATCGCGATAAGACAATCAGCGAAAAGCAGCGCCAGGCCTGCAAATCACACACGTCAGGTGGGAAAAATCACTACAAAAGCAGAAGAAAAAAACTACAGCGAAGCACAATGGAGGCAGCCGGAGCAGGTACAGAGGACGGCCAGAACCCCACATGCCCCCAGGAGGAGCAGCCTGGGACCTCGGGGACAGGGAAGGGCAAGGACAAGAAGAAGAGGAAGATGCGGTTAGGTCCGCAGGAAAACAGGATCCTGATCACGGAGGTGAGAGAACACCATCAACAACTGTTTGTCACCTCCACTGTGTCATTGGCAACAAAAAATGCAACATGGCAGTCCATCCTGGACAAGGTGAATGCAGTCGGAGGACAATGGAAGAGCTCAAGCGGCGCTGGAAGGATGTGAAGCGCAAGACCAAGCAGAAACTCGGCAACAACCAGAAGGCGGCAATGCAGACCGGGGGTGGGAGTCCAGCACCACAGGAGGAGCTGGATGAGATGGAGGAAATGGTGGCCACAGTCATCAGTGGGGAGACGGTGGCAGGAGTTGGGGGACTGGACACTGCTCAACATGACCTGACACAACAGCAACAGGGTGAGTTACGACCAGGGACTGGGGAGACAGGGGGGAGATGGGCACAATGGCACATATGCACAAGTACGTACAGCACAGTGCACACCCACAATGACTCTGGATCATATCCCTGATCCCCTTGGCACACTGCAGCACACCTAGAAACAGCAAGTAGGCCCCCGTCGACTATGTGCCCAAAGGGGGCCCTTCCCACACATCACCAATCTCACAACCAACCCATGCACATGTGCTGAACCCAGCAAAGCTGCGGGTCCGTGAGCCACGCTGACAATGCAAGTGACACTGCATGATGATTGGCATGACTGCAGTCCGATCATCATGACATGGTGCATGCCACCACACTAAGGTGGCTGAGTGTGGACCACATCCGTAAAGGTCCAGGTCACACTCTGACACATCCACCTGCACAAACAACCCCTGACGTCAACAACACATCTGCGGACAAACCATGCCCCAGAGTCCCAACTCCCACCAAGACCCAAATTCACCCAAGTCTGCAACATCTCAGTACTGTATGGGCACAGAAGTCAAAGGCACACCACCTGAAAGGGACAAGGGGCAGCAAAATCAGAGCTGCAGGGGCGACTCTCCCAAAATGCAGCACACACACATGACATCCAGAGCACATCAGCATTGACAACAATGTGGTACAAACTGCAACACGTTTACAACAGGACAGAGGACACAACTGGTGCCGCTTGTGTGTAGAAACTGGCCAATCACATTTGGCATAGCAGGGAAATGTGAGATGATAATGTACAAGGACAAACACACATCAGTGATGTTGTCGAAATGTCCACTGTCCCGCATCAAATGGGCAGCTCCTCCCAAACAGTCACAATGTACATTGTCATACAGTTTGTATGTAAACTTGTACAATGCGTCAACATACATGTGAACACAATGTTAAACTGCATCTCCCCTTCACATTGCAGAGGGAGAACCAACACCTCCTGCAGTGCAGACCCAACAGCTCTTCACTGATGATGAAGAGGACCTCCACACCTTCGACACCGACGCCCTCCAAGAGTTCATGGACAGCTATGGCACCTCACCTACAGGAGCAGGGCAGCCCAGCTGCATCGAGGAGACCCCACCCCCTGCACAGACCACACAGAAGGAAGCACCCACCACCACGGCTGGCTCCCAGGACCCCCACGAACAACACATGGCCTTCCAACGCCATGTGTTAGGGTGCCAGGAGAAGATGGCTGATCAGGTGCGGGTGGGGTTCGACCTCATGGCAGCCAAACTTGATGCCATACATGGGTGTCTGAGAACCATCAGAGACCACTTAAAGTCCCTAAAGGACACCCACAGTCCACTCCATGCTCTCCAACGATCCATGGCTGACATCGCTGGAGTCATGATACTGAGACAAGAACAACTGTCTAGTCATAGTGGCTCCAGCGATGTCAGCGGGGAGTTGGGACACATGCGGGGGGTCATGGAGAACATGGAGCGGATGACGGCGTAAAGAATGGCTGCCACGGCTGCACACCAGCGAGATGTAGCTGGGACCTTCCATGTCCTGCAGCACATCGTCATGGCATTGCTGCCTCAAGGCCTTGCGCAGATGAATGCTGCTGCTACTTCTACATCCACATCTCCGCCCCCTGATGTGTCAGTGCCTCACAGTGCGGCAGGCAATCCACCACCACCCACGTGTGAGGCACATGTGACATCAGAGGACGAAGATGCGGGTGAATCAACCTTACTGGTAAGGAGGAGGCAGTAGCATTCATCTCCGCCATATGGCCTGTTTCTGCTTGGTTCTGCCCTTTGCATCATCACCTTCCACTGTCCCCCGATACACTCTACGACACTCACCTTGGACCTCAACGTGGACTGCCATTTTCTGTTTGGTTACCAATGACACAGTGATCAGACTGCGGACTGAACTCTTCCTCTTCCGATGTACTTGTCATTCCCTGAAGGACTCTGGCTGGCCCTCCACGGGCCAATAATGTGAAGTAGGGTTTGCATGGCCCTGTACTGCTCCAGCAGCAACACTCCACTGGATGTGAATTAAACATTCAGAATCGCAAAGATGTGTCATGCCTTTGATCATTCAAGTATGAGAGTATGGATGAATGTAGGGTCAGTGATTCCCCCTTACGTCCATGTTGCTCATGTCGTGGGACTTGAGTCACAGGGTGCAACATTGCCGATTGCGGTCCGGGTGGCGTAGACACTACAACAGAGACACAAGCATCAGTTACTTCCATGTCCAGCCCAGAACTGAAGCACGCCCAGAGCCCCGGGATCATTGTTCCCACCCCTACGCTGGCCTGCCATACGCCAGGCCAGCCCACTCTGCTTACGCTCAGAGGGGGGACGACAAAGCTACATATCCCAGGTCTTCCCTGTAGTGATCTGCTGATCACTGGTCTAGTTGTCAGCATGCCACAGCCACTCCATGAGGGCTGGTTCACACCCACACCACACCCATCCAGCACAGGCGTCACAGGACATGTGACCCTGCCAATAAAAGGGGCCTAGAACATCACATTCCCCACTGCCAGAGACGACATGATGGCATCCGCACCACGCGACCCAATCATGAAGGGTCCATGACTCGTGGCGCACTGAGTTGGTGGCACCCGCTGCACTGCGGCCGGCACTGGCCTACTGCCACGGGACGATGACTTGTGGTGCACTCAGTTGGTGGCGCCCGATGGTCTGTGGCCCACACGGGCCTACCGCCATGTGGCGATGACTTGCGTTGCACAGGGTCAGTGGCACCTGAAGAGCTGAGCGGGTGTGCAGCCTGCGATGATGCGTTGGCCTCAATATGGCGTCCAGCGAATCAAGACTCAAATTGAACAGTGTGCCCTGCTGGACCGCAGTGTACGCGCAGGCAGCAGTCAGCACACACATGACTCCGTGGTGCGGTGCCGCAGGGTGCGCTGGGGGCCTGTGGCGCGGAATCCAGCAATCGGCTGAGGAGGATGCACCGGCACGTGGTGGGCCCTCTAGGAGACACGCCGGTGGCGGCAGGTGAGCATTGAGGCCTGGGTGCACAGGGGCGGCCAGTCATCGCTGGGTGGAGGACCGGTCTGGGAACCAGGGCTGGGGTGCATCAGGCGCACATGATCGCGCAGGCACCACCGGTCACGGCGGCGGACTCGTGGCTGGGTGGGGGGCGCCGCCCTTGCTGACACGACCCTGCATTCGATGATCGTGATGTGCGTGGGTTGGTTTGGGACATAGCCACCTCATCTCCAGTGTGAATGTGCACGTTGAAGGTGGTCGGCCACGTGTGTGTAGGCCTATGGGCAGGTTGTGGTGGAGACTGAGACACATCCAGTAGTCACTTTAGTGAGGGATTGGTGACGTGTGCATTCCCACAGTTGTGATTTGGGGGATTGTGGAGTTGAGGTGTGTGGTGTGTTCAGTTGATACTTGCCGATGGGCAGTGCATTTCCATATGGGTCATCCTCAAAGCGCTGGTTGGTGGCGGACTTGCGGACATGTGGGGATCATGCACCCTGCCTGGGGAGTTTGTGACGACATTGATGGACAGGCCATGGTGGTCCACTCCTGTATGCACAGTGATGGCATGCGTGTGGTTGCTGTTGCGGTGATTTTGTGCAGTTTCGGCAGGGGGCACTAGTCATACACGTGTGCTGTGAATTGCCCCCAACACGTGCGTGACGCCAGCTATGGCGTAGTTCCCTTGTGTGGTCTCAAGATGTTCCTTCGCAGTGCAGGGGGAGTGAGGGGCCTGGGTATCGAGCTGACACACACCGTGATGCTTTCAGGTATGATGAGTCCTGCATGATGTGACCGTAACAGCAGTTCGTGTGGTCGTTACCTTCCTCTTCATTCCTACGACGGTTACGGCCACACAAACTTCTGTTACGGTCTTCTCATGCATGGTTTATCATGCCTGTGAGCATTCCGGTTTGTCCAAGTGCAGTACACTGTACCAGATCAGGCATGTGATATACGGAAGTTTGACCATTGTCACCATTTCTCCCACAGGTTTCTGAAGACTCGTTGCCCTGTTGAAGTTCCCCGTTGGGAATGGAACGCGTTGGCTGAGCTTTTTGTTTTGTTTGTTTGTGTATTTGTAATAAAGTTCTGTTTTTACACTACTGTTGACTACTGGACTTCATGACCTGGCGCACCCACATTTCGGTAACTCCGATCTTGGGCATGGGGCACGGAGGCGTCTAGCATGGCTGGCGTTGGGGTTGATTGCTTAGGTGCAGTACGAATTGGAACTATTGTGTGGTTCGGATACAGGGGCCCGCCGTTGCTTTTGTGGACATGCATCCATGACATATGTGAGGGAGTTTGATGGGGCTGGCTGTGAGACTCCTCTGACTCCGGCAGTTGTTGGTTGGAAGGTACCAGGGGCCAACAGGTGCAGCACAGCCAGCAGCTTTATCTGCGGGGGGATGGTGGTTGTCCGCTGTGTTGGTACCGTCAGCCTGTGGGCAATGTGGGTCAGGATGCGGTGGATGGTTGTCCTTTTGAGCCTGTGTTGTCCAATGGCTTCCTCTGGCATTGAGTCTCTGGGGCTGGTGCGTTTTAGGGTTGTCCGCTGTCCTGCACTGCCTAGATGGTAATCCGGGGGGAGTGGTCCGGGGGGGGCCTGGGAGTGGTGGTGGTGGGTGTTGTGGCCCTCTTGGTTCTCCGAGCTGCATGATCATTGTCTCCATGGCATCTGTTGGTCTTCAGATGTGGCTCTGGGCTGGGCTCCCTTTCATACTGCAGGTAGTCGTCCTGCTTAACACCAGCAAATGGCAGGTGTTAAATCCCTGCTGCTAACGCGCCTTATCGCCTGTTCTTGGTTCGCATCACAGATCTGGCTGGTCGTTGAGAATCTTGCGAAGTGGTGTTTTCATGTGTTTTTGCACGGGAACGCCTACTCTGCATATCATTAGAGTTCGTTGTCGCACTCATCCGTGGTGATGTTTTTTGCGGCAGCTATTGCTGAAAAACTGGTGATATAGGCAGTTTGCACCAGCTTGACAATAGGGCGATAAATCTATCGCCACTTTTGCGGCGCTAAAGTGACGATAAATTGGCGATAAGTCCTTGAGAATAAGCCCCATAGTCTCTCTTATCCCGTTGGAATTTTCTTTGTTTTCTCTCAATTACCTCTTTCTTAAAGACTTTGATCCTTTCATCCACCACCGCAAGAACTTTTTTGGCATCATTCTGTTTCTGTTCCTTCAGAATTTCGCAAGGCAGCTCTTCTCATGGAGCAGTGCATGCTTCTCGCCTACTTAGCTTACTTTGTTTATGTAGTGTTATCAAAGGTATGGTTCAAAGTGGGGGGTATTTTTTTATTTTTTGTTCTACTCCCTTGACTCTCTGTATTTGTTAAGTGAGCCAGATGTATCCCACCCATCATTCATCACTCCCCCTCCCCAACCGCAGTAAGTTCAATTCATTATGTCACGTGACTGCAGTGTTGGCTGTGCAATGTTACAAAGTTTTCAATGCATTGCAAACCGATCAAGCAAGGCGTGTTTACTTTCACCCACTGAGTCACCTCTCAGTACTTCACTCCTTTATGTTTTCCTAAGTTCTTCTGTCCTAGCCTACCTAAACATTGGAAAAGGCATTCTTGGCATGTGCCACATTTGATTTTACCATGTGAAGTGAAGTGATTCCAGAATATATTTCATGGTTTCTTATAACAGATTCATTTTACACCTGTTCAGATTTTTCCCTTTCGACTTCCATTGACTAGTACAGTGACTGAATAAGCCAAAGATGATGAACCGATGATCAGTGAATTGACCCCTCTACTCTATATCAAAAGCTCTACCCTACCCACCTAATCCCTCTCCCCAACCCTGCAGTAGAGTAAGTCAAATTTCCTTTCCTTACTTAATGCCCGGTGAATTATTTTGCTGGGAATAATATGTGCTGGTGGGCGAGGCTAGTGAGTAAAGTGGGAGTAAGTGCATGATTTGATGTCAAGTTTGGTGTATGGGATACACTGTGATGAACGTGCCAAACACCATCTATTTAGCCCGTTTCTTTCCCTATAGTGCAGTCCATCATTTTCCCCAACGCCTACTTACGGCAGACAGGATAATCCACATTTCATATGTGAGGTGTGTGAAGTAGTATCTTATTTATTATTCATCTGCCTCTTTGGAGTCAGGGTAGAAAGAGAAATGCATTTGGAGAAGAGCCGGGCCATTGGAATTAAAAGTAGATAATTGTCAACTACAGATGCCCCAGCTGCAGACGGTAGCAAAATACCTGATGCGCTGGCTAGCAATGAGCACTGCACCATTATTTTAGCACAACAAACATATACGCCATTGTGCATAATGCTGTACTCATTAATGAGAGGTAATTTGTTTCCCCACTCAAATTGTCTGTTTACTTACACTTGAAAAAGCCTTTAGAAGAAAAGAAATCAAATCACAATTTTTTTCATCCGTTGTAATTCTGCCTTAATACTTTTCTGCCACACAGTCAGTGCTTTCAAGGCATGTGTGGGTAAACAAAATTGGCCTTGTGACTCTCCTAATCATAATCACATCAAATTCCAATGGCCCTAGGGGATCAGCAATGTACTGCTACAGTGCCACCCATTAATTTAAAACAATTGTTTGCACACAACATTATATACATAAGGCCTTTTTTGTTTTGATCAATATAGCTACTTCTGCTGGCCCACGTATACGTCCCACCAGGCAAAAGATAGCGGCACGTCTACAGTGGCAGAGGCTGGAGCATATCCAGCAAGAGTACCGTCAGCTGGTGGTCCTGGAAAAGGAGGAGGAGGAAATAAATGCCTCTCTGCCAGGCCACAGTGCAGCCGGTCCCCCTCAGCCTCCAGCTTCCCGGCCATCCCATCCCTGGCACCTCTGCCAGCCAACTGCTGCCACCCCCTCCCACACTGACAACAGGCCATTGCTGCGCCACATCCTGCAGTGGCTGGACACCATTGAGTGCCAGCTTACCACGATGGAGCAGAGCCTGGACCACCTCCAGACCGACATCCATAATGCCCTCTTCTAGCCCTGTTTTACAGTTTTTGTTTTGGTGCGAGGGACTTGTTGTGGCTGGGTGGAGAGGTTGTGAAGTGAGTTGGGACTGGGTTTGACTTTCTTTGGACATTTGTGACATTGGGGCTTGGGCCACTTCAGTTTGTTTGGGGAGAGGGGTGGACATGTTGTGTGGGTGGAGAGGGTGGGTATCTTTGTTAAAAAAAATAAAAGGGAATTTATAGTTTATCTAAATGTATGCCTGAAGTAGTTTGTTTTACATTTACTTTGCACTGCTGCCTTCAGGTTTTACACAGCCTGTTTATGTGCTTGTAAGAGAGAGTTTACTGCTTAGTTATAAAGTTATACCTCTCTAACTATCTTAGCCATTAGGGGGGATGCTGACATAACCTATATTGTCTACAACAACCTAGATAAACAGTAGTAGCATTTCATTGTGTACTTACTAATTTAACTAGTTCACTTCACTCTATAGTAGTCTTATCTGAATATTGATGAAGCAATAACAGGAAGGCATCATTCAGAACTTCACAAGTGAAGTTTCAATTCCAGTTCCTCCCAGGCGAGCTCCAACTGTAGCATTAATCAAAATGATTATACATCGTAGGCAACTCTATGAAAGAAAAATAGACTGAGTTAGTAGGTTATATCAAAGCTTTACAAAGAATTGAAACCAGTGTATTACACATTAATAACACAACAAGAATTCCTGATAGTGATAAAATATCAAAAAATAATATGGCTAATGGGGAGCTAGTAGTAACATAGTTACAAAATCCTCGAGTGATACAAAATGGACTCAAAGTCCGGAGTGGACAAGCTTAGGTTAGGCGTTCACCGTTACGCAATGCAACGCAAGGCCTGAATGATGCTGATGACTGATGTTCTTTGTTCTATATCTAAAATATGGATCACTGTTCATGCGCAGGTGGGTAAATGGGGCCAGTGTGGGCTATTGCTTAGAAGATCCTGCAGTAAGTAGTGTTGCTTTCACCACATCCCCCCACCAAGAGTGTGATCCATTGCAGGTGTTAATTAATCCACACATCAATAAATCACACAGCCCGGGGGAAGAGGGTTAAGGGTTTGATGAATGGATAAGAAAGGGGATTTGGGGAAAGATTTGACAAAGACAAACACTACAAAGGACAACATTCCTCTGGGCAATTAGCAGCACATCATTCGTCATCAATCTGTTGTGGAAGGAGTGAAGTTGGGAGTGAAGTGAACCCACCCACCCAGTTCTCCAAATCTGATTGCTAAAAGGAAAATAATACTGTATTGCAAAATTAGGTGATGCATCTGCATTCTCCTTGTGAATGTCCATCACTCTTGGATGCCTGTCTGGGCTGGTAGGTAAGCAGGAGTGTTGAACTCATTTTTCGCCTTTTGTTTGTGCAGGAGACTAGATTTAGAAGGCCTGCGGATTATAAAACAAACCGCATTTTAGAGTCAAGGAGATGGACAGAAGGAAGGCAAGTTTCATGAGGTGTGTTTTAAGAAGACTCAGAGTTTCACTTTTGCCACAAGTACAACATACACGCACAGCAGCATTTCACAAAACACACCTCTTTCTTCTCTGTTCCACATAGCTGAGTACTAGGCCTCAGACTCTTGGTTTACTTTTGAACTGAAGTCGATAACTTCTTGCTTCTAGCTGTTGATGAGGTAGTCATGCAGCTCCCAAACTGAGTTCTTCCATCCTCCTCCTGACTGAGTAACTCCATCCCAGACCAGTCAACATGACCAGAGCAAGATAGACATGTAGTGTAGTGCTGTAATAATGAAGAACAAGTAGAGAAACAGAATTGCAGTATTTTGCATAGGCTTATGTTTGTTAACTAAAGTGACTGGTCTGGTCTCTGCAGAACCAGAAAAAAGGAGAGGACCCTGCAATTAAATCTGGCTAAGTGCGAAAGGACCAAATACCTTCAGGGAAAAAACATGATTGCCCATCACTCATGCCCCAAACATTGCAAATCAATCATCTCAAGAAAGTTCCTGCATTACAGTTCAACACACCCTCCCTCACTGTTAGTCACCACATGAATCATCAATCATCACTCACAGTTACTTGATAATCATATCGCTCATTGGTTTAAGGTTTACCTGTTCTAATCCGTGCATGGTGGTAGGTACACTATCTCCCCTTTGAAGCAAGTAACAGATTGAAATTTGGCAGTCTTGTAAATCAAACGATTTTCTGGGGCACCCATCCTAGATGATGAAAAAAGTGAAAGGATCATCGGAGTGGACCACATAGGTTAATTAATTCTTGCTAAGTAAGTTTGTAAAGGCCAATCACCTCCACGGAAAAAATTATCGCCCATCACTCAGGCCCCAAACATTGCAAATCAATCATCTCAAGAAAGTTCTCGCATTACAGTTCAACACACAACATTCCTCACTGTCAGCCACCACATGATCAATCATCAATCATCATCACTCACACAATCACTCACTCACTTTTGCAGTAGTTGTAGTTACCTCTTCCAATCCAAGCATGGGTAGTTTAGGTATTAGGTATTCATCTTTGATGCAGGCAACATATTGGAATTTGGTATTGGCAGGCACTCTTGTAAATCAAAGATCTTCTGGCGCAGACCTGCTAGTGCTAAGTAATGGAAAAAGGGATAGGCACTAGGCATGCGAGGGGGGCAGGCATTGTCTCCAATGTCATGAAGGAATTGTGGAGGCTTTTTCAACTGACACTGGTCAAAATGCACTCCAGCAATATGTGTAACTAGAAAATGGTGGTGCCGCATAAATATGACACAAAAATAATAATGTTCCACTAGCTACTTTTTTTGGCAAAGATATAAGTTCAAAAAGAAATACAAAAAAAGTTCTATAGGGTAATTGCCATACTTAGTCCAGGAAGTACAGTTCATCCTCAGGTGGTTCACCCAGAAATTGATCAGCTAACACACTTGATTCAATTTCTGACCAATCCTCCTCCTCCTCCTCTTGTGCTATTTCAGGAACAGTGTAATTGTGTGGTATAAAATGTTAGTTCAGTTTGATCATAGTCAATCTCTAAACATTTTGAGAGAAAGACTGGTCCTTCTCACTCTAACAACTGCACCAGCTGCACTGAACACACGCTCAGCAGACACACTGGTAATAGGCGAGCCAGATAATTTATTGCCAACCTGCTGTGCTCTGGCCATTGGCCCATCTTCCCATACCAATACATCAATGGATTCTGATCCACCTAGACCTCTTTTGGATCATCCAAATGCTCCTAGAACATCCTGTGGATTGTCATTGATGTTGCCATTTGCTCAACCTGTTTTGCCATTGCCTCTGCACTGGACTTAAGCACTTTCGATTGAAACCAATTCAATGCAGAGGTTGGGTCCAGTCCTTCTGTTGCTGTTGTTTCCGGTGTTCTGGTTGATGGTGTTATTGGCTACTGTGAGACAAGACTTCCCTCTCTGGAAGTTGAAGGTGACACCCCAGCAGTGGTGTGGGACTCGAAGTTCCAGCCGTTCTGCTTCCAGGTCTCAGGCTTGCTCTACAATCCACTTCATTTATTTTTAAACATCCCCTTCAGAAAAAGGAATGAATGTGGGCAGAATGTTTTGCACCAAGGATCATGTAGTGTGGCACAGGCGTACTTTTTGGACACGATGATGTCATGTTGCAGCCTTGTATTACAAGCCAAGCGAAGGATTAAGCTCTCGGCCAAGGCATGCACTTCTGTGTTTTCATTCACACCCGCAGGGGCGAACTTTTGGACACCTTCTTAACCTGGTCCTGTAGGAGGTGCAACAACAGGATAGATGGTCCATCATACTGTCCTCCTTGCTAACTTCCTGTGTGAAAACGTAAAAAGGGATTAGCATCTGTGTCAGGCATTTGTCGGTATCCATGGTCATATCTTTCCTCACTGCATCCCCTCCTCTTAGAATGACATAGTCATTGATCTGTTTGTTCTGCTCAAACAGACATTGCAACATGTGATAGGTCAAGTTCCAACATGTTGGCACCTCCTGTATCAGGGCTTTAACTGGTGCACTATTAATATGCTGAATAATCTGCAACTGCTTCCGGGCTTTAAAAGGATTGCTGAAATGAGATTCTTCTACAGGTGGTCAGAATGTTGCTGACTATGTCTTCTATTTTTAGGAAGTCTTGCACCACCAGGTTGATGCAATGGGCCATAAACAGGACCCTGAAATTAAGCCCGGGCGTAAAACTCCGCTCTGCTCGCGGAGTTTGCGGATTTTTGGCAACTCAAAATGTGTTTTCACGCACGTGGGAGCAACTTACCGGGATGCCTGCGAGCGCCACGAGATTTGGTAGCCGGCCGCACGATCCCGCGAGAATGTGCGATCGCGAACAAGTCATTCGGGCGCGCCATCAGACTTCTGGAGGAAGTATTGTGAAGATCGTGATCCCAAACACGCAAAATTTCCAATCTGGAGAAGAATATCTCTCGAGCAGCATCAAAACCTTCTCGAAATGATGATTTGGATTGAAAAAAACTCCTCAAATTGACATTTGGCTGTACTTTTTTGTGCAGAGTCCTTTTTCTTTTTTTACTTTTTTTTTTAAGAGGAAGGATGTGCCCCAGTGTCTCCAACTTCCTGTTCCTGTCCAGCAGGCTCCTCCCAGTGCTTTGTCTATCTCCTGTTCACTTTTCATTTGGATTTGGAGCTGGAAGGATCCCTTTTTTTGTCTGCTGCATCATATATCATTGGATTTGAGGACTTTTGGATCTGAGATTTCACAAGTAAGTTGGAAAATTGGTGTTGTTTGTTTGATAGGGGCATTGCACCTACAATTGTTTGTACTTTTCATTGTTTTCTTAAAAATGTATTGTGGTGGGGGGCCTGTAGTTTCAGTAGGGGCCTAGTTGTTTCTTTGTATTTAATTTTTCTTCTAGTTTTCTTTTTATAAAGGGAACATGTTGCAAAGTTCACTACATTTTCTCCAACTTTTGAAATCAATTTGCAATATTTATTTAATTCACTAGCCCAGTAGTCTGGCCCAATAAATAGACCTTTCAGCCAGTAGGCCCAGAGCTACTCATGGGTGCATGAAACAACTGTTTCTGTGGTGTCCGTTGAATTAAACATCATTTAGGGCATGAATGGCATTGGATTGAAATGCAAAATGTGTTTTTTGCGGGGTTTTCACTTTTTTCATGTGTGTTAAATAAACGCCTTTGTTGGATGTATGTGGTTGTTGTGTAACTGGCATTGCAATTTGCAAACCTTTTTTAGCCCTGTGGATTTTCGTTTTTGGCATTGTTGTCAAGCTGTGTTGTTTAGCATGCCTCCTTTGTCTGACCAGTGTGTGAGTGTGTTTGTTTGTAATAGTGGACCAGCATTTGCCTTGGCTGAGCCTCTCTGTGTGGCCAGAGGCCATTTTGTAAAGTCTGTGTCCATAATAGGCATGCTTGAGTTCATTGTTTTCCAGGCCTGCTGCTTGTTGTTGTTGTTGTGAGTGACCATGTGGCTGGTGGCCATTTTGTGGTGGTGGTAGTAGTGCTTTTGCCATAGACCTGCATGTCTTCTTTCCTTTGTTCCTCTTGGCTTATTGCTTCTTGTTGTGGCCTGCCTGGCCGTGTGGCTGGTGGCCATTTTGTGAAGGCAGCCAGTGTGCACTGCTTTCGCCATAGGCCTGCATTGTCTGTCTTCCCTTTCTTGTTGTTGTGGCCTGCCTGGCCATGTGCCTGCACCCATTTTGTGAAGGCAACCAGTGTGCTTTTGCCATAGGACTGCATTGTCTCTCTTCACTTTCTTTTTGTTGTGGCCTACCTGGCCACGTGGCTGGTGGCCATTTTGTTAAGCAGCCAGTGTGCTTTAGCCATGGGCCTGCTTTGTCTGTGTCCCCTTTCTTGTTGTTGTGGCCTGGCCATCTGGCTGGCAGCCATTTTGTGAAGGGGCAGCCAGTGTGCTTCTGCATTAGGCCTGCAAGCCTTCTTTGTGGTGGCCATGCCTTCTTGCTGGTTGTTGTTTTGCAAAATTTCCATGCAATTTTTTCTTCTTTTAAGTTTTATCCAGCCCAAAAATGTAGCACAGTTCACTACATTTTCTAATAAATTTGCAATATTATTGATTTGATTTGATTCACTATGTGGCCTAGTCTGACAATGGGTTTTCCAACCAATAGGCCCAGGCCAGAGCTACTCATGGGTGCATGAAACAACTGTTTGTGTGGAGTCTGTTGAATTTAAACATCATTTAGGGCATGGATGGCGTTGGATTGAAATGCAAAATGTGTTTTTGGGGTGATTTCACTTTTTTTCTTGTGTGTTAAATAAATGCCTTTGTTGGATGTGTGTGGTGGTTGTTGTGTAACTTGCATTGCAATTTGCAAACCCTTTTTAGCTCTATTGATTTTTGTTTTTGGCATTGTTGTCAAGCTGAGTTGTTTGGCATGCCTCCTTTGTCTGGCCACTGTGTGTGTGAGTGTGTTTGTTTGTAATAGTGGACCAGCATTTGCCTTGGCTGAGCCTCTCCGTGTGGCCAGAGGCCATTTTGTAAAGTCTGTGTCCATAATAGGCCTGCTTGAGTTCATTGTTTTCAAGGCCTCCTGCTTGTTGTTGTTGTGAGTGACCATGTGGCTGGTGGCCATATTGTGGTGGTGGTAGTAGTGCTTTTGCCATAGACCTGCATGTCTTCTTTCCTTTGTTCCTCTTGACTTATTGATTGCTTCTTGTTGTGGCCTGCCTGGCCATGTGGCTGGTGGCCATTTTGTGAAGGCAGGCCAGTGTGATTTTGCCATAGGCCCGAATTGTCTGTCTTCCCTTTCTTGTTGTTGTGGCCTGGCTATGTGGCTGGCGGACATTTTTTGAAGGCAGCCAGTGTGCTTCTGCATTAGGCCTGCATTTCTTTCTTTTTCCTTTCTTCCTCTTGGCTTATTGCTTCTATCCATTGTCATCTGCAGCTCTCTGAATACTGAATCCCACGTGATGCACAATGTCAAACAGGGTCCGTTACATTTGTATTTTTGTTGTTGTTCTTCTTCTTTCATATGCTTCCTCAGTGTACTGTACAGTACACTAGTAGTAGTACACCATCCATGAAAGCCCTTGTTTTTGTCAGTCTCACAAATGTCTACACTGAATTGTTACGTTTATTTAAATAACTGAGGTAATACATTTAATAATAATATTAATAAGTGTGACCACACACAAAGTTATATATTATACTTGTTTGTTTGTACTACTAGTAATTGAACCACAACAATGAATACCACATTGAAGTTTCACTGATGCTCTTCTTGCTTCTCTGCTTTTAGGTGCACAAAAGAGGAGGAGGCGTCATCAGACATTGTTCTGCCAGCCAGAAGTCCTGCTGTGCACGACGTCACGTGATGTGTGACCACAGATATCTCTTGTGCCACTTCGTGCTGCTGACATCTGAAGAAGATGGCCCCAAAGAAAGGTACCAGGTCCTCCAGTACCAAGAAAGTTGCCAGTGAGAAGAAGGAACTGCCAGGTACCAAGACTGGTGTGCCGCCCAAGATCTTTTTGAGAAAACAAAAATTGCGCCTGCAGCAGCGGTGTCCGGGGAGCAAGCTGGGAGCAGCAACCCCGCATCAGTGGACCCACCCCACCAACCTAGGCCCAAGCCCATGTCTGTCACAGAGGCAGCCAGTCTAATCACAACAACACCGACGAGCAGTGATGATGAAATTGACTTATCTTTATCGCAAAGTAGTACCCAATCAATGCAGGGAACTGAGATAAGTGGGCAACAGCTGCAACCGCCCCCAATAGTAGTTGCTCCTCCCGAGGTAGGGGCAGTTCAGGAGATAGAGATTCCTGCAGAGGAAGAAGAGCAAGCCACTCTTTCAGAAGATCAACTGTCTTCCATTTCCCCAGCAAGGATAAGGAGGGTTCGTCCATCAACTTCTTCTGCAAGCCCCCCTTCTGATGATCTAGACGTCACTTGGATCCCACCACCTCAGTCTGATAGTGAGACACCATGGACAAGGCTAGGGAAAAGGAAGGTTCCAGAAAGCCTCAGAGTTATGGAGGTAGATGTAGAAGAGGAGGATGATTAGTCCCGACCCAGTGGAGACCGACATTACCTCATCCCAAATTGTTGTGAGGGATGTGGAATGGATACCACCAACACAGATCATATCACCAACACCACCTCCAGCTTCCATATTTCGCCGGCAGCCACGTACATCCACCACAAGTTCCACCTCAGTAGAAGTAGGTACTGCAGAGAGTCAAACTTCACGCCCATCTACCAGTTCATCCGGCATTGCAAGTGGCACCAGCAGCGCCAGAAAGTTGACCTCCCCAGTTTGGGACTTCTTTTCTGTTAGCACAAAGGAGGTGGACATTGCTATATGCTCCATTTGTGGACAAGGTGTTAGTCGGGGTAAGCTTGGTACAAACTATGGTACCGGAGGCCAAACAACCCATCTGAAAAAACACCACTTGATCCAGTGGGAGGCGCACCTTAGCAGGCAAAAAACTGCACCCATTGCTGTTGGTGGGGATGAAGAAGTAGAAGATATGATAGCGGTGGAAGGTGAACAAGAGGGAGACATTTTCTCTGTTACACAAAGTAGCCCTGCCCCCAGCAGTGCAGTGGTACCGCCCACATCCTCATCAACAACATCACAGTGGCACAAGAGTAAGAGTCAGGCTGAGACACCAAGGGGTCCCAGGCAAGAGAGTACCGCAACAAAAAAACATGCATTGAGCCTAACAACATCTGGCTTCAAAACGTCACCTGCATCAGGGGCATCAGAAAAGAAAAAAATCCAGCCTACCATTCTCAGCATGTTTAGGTCGGAGGGGCAGTACGAATGCAACCACCCAATGGCACGTTTGAACAATGCGAAGCTAGCTAAAATGTTAGCGCTGGACCTCCCCCCTTTTTCTTTTGTGGAAGGGGTGGGTTTTCTTGAATTTGTGACAGCCATTTGCCCAAAAATGGAAGGTTCCCAGCCGGTCCTATTTCGCCAGAGTTGCTGTTCCAGCACTACAGCACGACGTGCTGGAATTGCTTGGACAAGCTTTGCAGCAGAGTGCTGTTCACACTATCCACCTGACAACAGACATGTGGACCAGTTGCCAAGCCACTGATTACATGTGCATCACTGCACACTGGATCTCTTTTGTGGAGGTTAGAGAAAATATATCTACAGCAGGTGTTGTTGACACTGTTGAGATTTTTAATGCCACTCAGAAACATGCAACTGTAGCCATGTTCACCATGGAGAAATCTCATACTGCTGCAAACATTTTGTAAGACTTTGACAGCAAGGTCTTTGAATGGCTGCGCCCAAGAAGGCTTAACATTGGTTTTGTTACCACGGACAATGGCAGTGATATAGTTAAGGCCATGTTCAATGGTGGCTATTTCAGGGTCCTGTGATTGGCGCACTGCATTAACATCATTGTTCAAGACTTTCTGAAAAAAGAAGACTAAGTCAGCAACTTACTGACCACCGGCAGAAGAATCTGCACAAATTTCAGCCATTCTTTTAAAGCCCGGAAGCAGCTGAGGATCATTCAACGTAAGCATAGAATGTCAGTTAAAGCACTCATCCAGGAGGTGCCACCATGTTGGAACCCAACTTATTACATGCCTGAACGTCTGTTTGAGCAGTACAGACCAATAAATGAATATGTCATGCGTACATTACAGACACCCCGTTCAGCTGTTCCTGTAGCATGTGCAACAATGGGATAACTTGGCCCATAGTACAGTCCTCCTTGCTGACTTCACGTGTGAAGAGCTCGAAAGGAAGTAGCATTTCTGTCAGGCATTTAACTAGGCCCCATTGGTCCATCTCAAGGGTCATGCCTTTCACAGTAGCATCCCCTCTTTGCATGACATATTCATTGATTGGTCTGTACTGCTCAAACAGACGTTCAAACATGTAATAGGTTGAGTTCCAACGTGGTGGCACCTCCTGGATGAGTGCTTTAACTGGCACTCTATGCTCACATTGAATGATCCTCAGCTGCTTCCGGGCTTTAAAAGAATGGCTGAAATGTGTGCAGATTCTTCTGCAGGTGGTCAGTAAGTTGCTGACTTCGGTCTTCTTTTTCAGAAAGTCTTGAACAATAATGTTAATGCAGTGCGCCAAACACAGGTCCCTGAAATAGCCACCATTGGACATGGCCCTAAATATATTACTGCCATTGTCCGTGGCAACAAAACCAATGTTAAGCCCTCTTGGGTGCAGCCATTCAAAGACCTTGCCGTTAATCTCTTCCTAAATGTTTGCAGCAGTATGAGATTACTCCATGGTGAACATGGCTACAGTTGCATGTTTCCGAGTGGCATTAAAAATCTCATCACCTGCAGATATCTTTTCTCTAACCCCCACAAAAGAGATCCAGTGTGCAGTGATGCACATGTAATCAGTGGCTTGGCAACTGATCCACATGTCTCTTGTCAGGTGGATGGTGTGAAGAGCACTCTGCTGCAAAGCTTGTCCAAGCAATTCCAGCATGTCGTGATGTAGTGCTGGAACAGCAACTCTGGCACAATAGGACCGGCTGGGAACCTTCCATTTTGGGCAGATGGCTGTCACTAATTCAAGAAAACCCATCCCTTCCACAAAAGAAAAAGGGAGGAGGTCCAGCGCTAACATTTTAGCCAGCTTCGCATTGTACAAACGTGCCTTTGGGTGGTTGCGTTCGTACTGCCCCTCCGACCTAAACATGCTGAGAATGGTAGGCTGGATTTTTTTCTTTTCTGGTGCCACTGATGCAGGTGACTTCTTGGCGCCAGATGTTGTTAGGCTCAACGCCACATGTTTTTTCGTTGCAGTACCTTCTTGCCTTAGTGTCTCAGCCTGACTCTAACTCTTTTGCCACTGAGATGTTGCTGAGGCTGATGAGGATGTGGGCGGTACCACTGCACTGCTGGGGACAGGGCTACTTTGTGTTCCAGAGAAAATGTCTCCCTCTTGCTCACCTTCCACTGCGATCATATCTTCCACTTCTTCATCAACACCAACTGCAATGGGTGCAGTTTTTTGGCCTTTAAGGTGTGCCTCCCACTGGATCAAGTGGTGTTTTTTCAGATGGGTTGTTTGGCCTCCGGTACCATAGTTTGTACCAAGCTTACCCCAACTAACACCTTGTCCACAAATGGAGCATATAGCAACGTTCTCCTCCTTACTGCAAACCGAAAAGAAGTCCCAAACTATTGAGGTGAACTTTCTGATGCTGCTGGAGGTGCCACTTGCAATGCCGGATGAACTGGAAGGTGGACGTGGTGGAGTTTGACTCTCTGCAGACGCAGTACCTACTTCTACTGAGGTGGTTGTGCTGGATGTAGTTCGCTGCCGGGCCTTTGCAAATGCAAATATGGAAGCTGCAGGTGGTGTTGGTGTTATCTGTGTTGGTGGTATCAGTGCCACATCCCTCACAGCAATTTGGGATGGGGTAATAATGTCGGTCTCCACTGGGGCAGGACTAATATCCATCATGACTGGCTCATCATCATCCTCCTCTTCTACATCTACCTCCATAACTCTAAGGCTTTCTGGAACCTTCCTTTTCCCTAGCCTTCTCTCGTGGTGTGTCTCACTCTCAGACTGAGGTGGTGGGATCCAAGTGGCATCTTGATCATCAGAAGGGGGGCTTGCAGAAGAACTCGATGGACTAACTCTCCTTTTCCTTGCTGGGGATCTGGAAGACAATGGATCTTCTGAAAGAGTGGCTTCCTCTTCTTCCTCTGCAGGAAGCTCTATCTCCTGAACCGCCCCTACTCCGGGAGGAACAACTACTATTGTGGGCGGTGGTTGCGGCTGTTGTTGTCCACTTATCTGAGTTTCCTGCGTTGATTGGGTACTACTTTGCGATAATGATAAGTCAAATTCAACATCACTGCTTGTCGGCGTTGTTGTGATTAGACTGGCTGCTTCTGCGACAGACATGGGCTTGGGCCTAGGTTTAAGGGATGGGTCCACTGATGCGGGGGTGCTGCTCCCAGCTTGCTCCCCGGACACCGCTGCTGCAGGCGCAGTTTTCTGTTTCCCAAAAAACATCTTGGGCGGCACACCAGTCTTGGTAAGTGGCAGTTCCTTCTTCTCACTGGCAACTTTCTTGGTACTAGAGGACCTGGTACTTTTCTTTGGGGCCATCTTCTTCCGATGGCAGCAGCACGCAGTGGCACAAGTTGAAGAGATGTCTGTCTGTGGTCACACGTCACATGACGTTGTGCGCAGCAGGACTTCTGTCTGGCAGTAAAACAGGTGATGATGACACCTCCTCCTCAGTCTTGTGTGCACCTAAAAGCAAAGAAGCCAGAAGAACATCAGTGAAACATGGCATTTGTTGTTGTGGTTCAATTCCTATTAGTACATACAAACAAATATAATAATATATAACTTAGTGTGTGGTCACACTTGTTAGTGTTATTATTAATATTATTAAATTTTATTAACTCAGTTTAGTTATTAAAAAAACATAACAGCAGTGTAACCATTTGTGAGACTGTGACAACAAGGGCTTTCATGGTGTACTCTGTACAGTCAGGAAGGATAGGAAAGAAGAAGAACAAAAAAAAAATTCAAATGTAATGGAAGCTGTTTGGCATTGTGCATCACGTGGGATGCAGCATTCATGGAGCTGCAGCTGGCAATGGGGATGGAAGCAGTAAGCCAAGAGGAACAAAGGAAAAACATGCAGGCCTATGGCAAAAGCAGCACACTAACTAGTACTACCACCACAAAATGGCCACCAGCCACATGGTCACTCACAACAAGCAGGAGGTCTGGAAAACAATGATCTCAAGCAGGCCCCATATGGCCAGACAAAGGAGGCATGCTAAACAACACAGCTTTAATGCAACAATGCAAAAACGAAAAACCACAGGGCTAAAAAAGTTTTGCAAGTTACACAACAACCACACCACACACATCCAACAAAGACATTTATTGAACACACACGAAACAAGTGAACCCTAAAAAAACACATTTTGCTATTCAATCCAATGCCATCCAGGCCCTAAATGATGTTTAAATTCAACAGACACCACAGAAACAGTTGTTTGATGCACCCATGAGTAGCTCTGGGCCTACTGGCTGAAAGGCCTATAGTATTGGCAGACTACTGGGCTAGTGAATTAAATAAATATTACAAATTGATTAATTTCAAAATTTGGAGAAAATGCAGTGAACTGTGCAACATGTTTCCTTTATAAAAGTTGAAAAATTACTTACAAAGAAATAACTAGGCTCCTACTGAACTACAGGTCACCCACCACAATAAATTTTTTAAAAAACGATGAAAAGTACTAAAAAAATGTAGGTGCAATGCCCCAATCAAACAAACAACACCAATTTTCCAGCTAACTTGTGAAATCTCAGATTCAAAAGTCCTCAAATCCAATGATATATGATGCAGCAGCCACAAAGAGTGATCCTTCCAGCTCCAAATCCAAATGAAAAGTGAACAGGAGATGGACAAAGCACTGGGAGGAGCCAGCTGGACAGGAACAGGAAGTTGGAGACTCTGGGGTACGTCCTTCCTCTTAAAAAAAAAAGTAGAAAAAGAAAAAGGACCCCTTGCAAAAAAAGTACAGCCAAATGTCAATCTGAGGAGTTTTTTAATCAGAATCACCGATTCGAGAAGGTTTTGTTCCTGCTCGAGAGAGATTCTTCTCCAAATTCTGCGTGTTTGGGATCGCGATCTTCGCAAAACTTCAGCCGGAAGTCCGATGGCGCGCCCGAATGACGGGTTCGTGAGTGCACACTCTAGCGGGAACGTGCGGCTGGCTACCAATTCTCGTGGCACTCGAGAACAGATGGGAAATCTTGTCGGCGATCGCAGGCATCCCGCTCCCACGCACGCAAAAACGCATTTTGAGATCGCAAACACAAAAAAAACTCCGCTCCGCTGCAGAGCGCGGAGTTTTCGCAAACTCCGCAAGCGGAGCGGATTTTACCGCCCAGGCTTAGTTTTTATCACAAAAGCCGAATTAAGTTTTATTGATTGATTGATTTGCTGGAATATATTAGGCACCAATTGGGTGATATACCCTGGTGGTGGGACTGGATATACTATAATATCCTTCCATAAGCTGATTTACTTGAACATTCCTTATGATGCTGTTAATTTTGTGTTTCAGCCCTGATGAAGTCTGATGTTAAAATCTAAAATAACAGACGAAACATGTGTTGGCAAGGAACTTTAACGGCAATGTCAAGTGCTTGTATTCTCAAATAAAGGACAGTGGATACCACAACTATTATGTTGACATTTGAATTACTGAGTGCTCGGAGAACTTTTTGTATATTGCAGAGAAGTTTCTTTTCCAAGTGAGTAAGATTGAGTGGCTCTCCCTCCTCCTGAGCACCAACATACTGTTGTGTAGTTCCTATATTACCCATACAGGACCTGCACGTTCGGATAACATAAGCTGTGGGTTGGGCGGCAGACTAACTCTGAGCACCTCCACCGAGAATGTTAGCATGAGCTAGCTCACCGTGCCACTAGTGTCTCCTCTTATTGGGGAGAGAATAGTTTCTGGCAACCTTAGAACATGACAACCCTGAGCCCTCAAGATCATGGAAACAATGTACTACTTTTCGCTCAGTCACTCATGCTCACTTATCTTGTCTCAGAGATACACAGAATAAACAGCCTGGGCGTTTCAATAAGGGTTTATTGAACAATTGTTATTCTTGTGTAGAATATATGAGCTGCAACAACCTTTAGACAGTAGCAGAGATATATGATTAGCAGTACATTGAATAAAAATGGATAGTATAGTTCTACCATTGTGCACTATGCATGAATAAATACATGAATATAAAATGCATTGATAAAAGAAAGCGCATACTCCTACGATGCCAATCTAGATGTACCTAAGTGTACCTAGCATGTGAGTAGGTGTGAAGCCAAGAATCCCTCTAGGATTTAGTCAAACCCCATTACCTGAAGTGAGAATGTAGGCTCCCTTCTTGGTCTCAAGCTGGACACCCCGCGAGGGATGTTCAGATCACTGTCAGCTGGAGCGTCTGCATGCAGGAGCCTCAGCGTCCCTGGTCAGTGTGTCGGCCTGGAAGTCTCGGTTCCCTCTGTCTAACACTAGCAGGAGGTGCTATATTTATAAAGAAAGTATCTAGGGCTCCTTTGTCCCTTGTTGCTTGTATTAGCCATTGTTGGATTTGAGGATGACGTGTGGGATGAACCGTGTACGTAGATGTGGGGAAGAAGGTGGTGTAGCCCCAGCCTGGTTTCTAAGAACCCTTATGAATATTCATTCATACTGTGTGAGTCTATTGATGAAGTTACAGACTCTATTGTTCAGGAGAAACCCTCCTTCTGCACCCATGACTAGAACTAGGTAAAGGTTCAATCCTAAAAAGGCTCATTACAGTGTAGTGTAGGGGAGGTGATGTAGGTGAAGGGGTATGATGTTACCCGGGCCTATATTAGGGTACCTATATGGAACATAACAATACAAGATATGGACAGTAGCTTACTTATCTTGAGCCAATACTAATTTGTACCAATATTTTGTCATGTGTGCCTAGTTTTCCCAGCCATCACCTAGCATTATAAGTCCAAAAGGATAGGCAGAATGTGGTGAAGACTGCTGCACACTTTAGTGGCTCCGCGATTGACCACGGCTTAGAGAGGAGAGAGGAATCCCTTGCACAACAGACTTAGAACCGGACTCTAAGATACACACGAACTCTGGATCTGAACTGCAATGAGTCACACCATGGTTAGCTGATGAGCTAGGTTGAAGCTGCCGGCTGTTCCTACCCCATCTAGATCTAGACATGAGAGCCGGAGGAGGCACATTTAGGGGGTGTGCTAGCTACCTCCAGGTAAGACAGAGGGGGACTAGAATCCACATCTCTTGTATATTGCATACATCATTTTGCGTGGCAGGCAAGTCGGATACCCAGGAGTAGTGAGCTTGAGACAAATGTCTGCCCCACGTAGGTTTTCTATGTGATACGCACACAAATTGCACACTGTTTTAATTAGTTTGGATGGGGGATGTTACCTTCCAATCCTGGGGTAGAGGGAGGATATTAGTGCTTGGGTCCCATGTATATCGCATTGATACAAGAAACACACTTGACCCTGAATGAGGGTACTGTGCTCCAAAAACACTGGCGGGGACATCTCTGCTACACTGCATTCGCAAGAGGGGTACCTATTTGGATGTCCCATTTCAGTTGATACAGGACAAGACAGACACTGAGGAACAATATGTAGTGATCACCGGAAGACTGGGAGCCAAGGATATAATGATGGCTAATATGAATGTACATTATACTGACCAGCCTCATTTTTTCAATGAGATGTCACATGTACTGGTGCCCTACATGCCACACTCTATCCTTATGGGGGTAAACCTCAACTGCATCGCTAATCTACTGACACATCATTCATACCTGAGAGACTCCCTAGTGTACCAGATAGTGAAAAAGTTCCAAACTTGGCAAAAACACCTGGGCTAATAAATTCCTGGAGGGCATCACACTTGAACGATAGAGACTATTTGTTCCACTCGACTTTACACGACCTACATGTGCATCTGGATATGTTATTATGCACCCCAAACGTCCACACTCTACTAACAGGGTCAGAAAACCTAGTCAAAACTGTATCTGACCATAACCCGATTGTTATAACAATTGACTGGGTGCCAGCCCAGACTTGTATTCCCAACTGGAAAGGGAGTCACAAATATATGAATTGAAGAGTACACATGAGGGAGAGTATATAAACAATGTCAAATCAACAAGCATTTTTTAGAATGTCTATAATACACTATACGCTAGGAGGGTGCCTGGGGTACAAACAGATGCCTGAGAATATATGGATCACCTGTCTCTGCCGACCTGATGGAGCAAGGTTTCATAAATGAAACTTGCTTGTATTCAATCCTCATCACAGTATTAATTTATTAAAACTTGTATTGTTAATACTAACCTTTGCATACACTACACGAAAGGGAAGGATGCTTGCCTATGTGTTTTACTAATGAATAACGCTTGTCTGTAATCTAAAATGGCCGCTAAAGCGTGGGAAACTATCTGCGCATGTCTCAACCATAGCACGTGTTGTGACGTCTCTCTTTGCTTGGTGGGAAATTTCTGCTTCTGCGCAGTGTGTATTAAAATGGCTGCTTGATGTTTTCACATGCTTCAGCTTGCTCTCATGTCATTACTAAATTGTCGTTTCCTAATGCTACTAACGCGGGATAGAATTTATAATTAAATGGGAATAGAGTAGAAAAAGTGGGCATACAGTGAAACATTTTATTCTGTGATTTTAATATTTGCTTCTTGCACTTTTATTAGTTCATAAACTTGGGCCTGGGTTGGTGACCTGAAACTCGAGAGGCAAATGGTTCTGCGCATGTGTCCTGTGTGCCTGCCAAATGAAGTCAATCTGGACGTCGTCCAAGGCCGCGACCCGATGGCCGAAGATGCTGTACTTTTGCCTTTCCTGTTGTACATTGATACATTGTCTATGAAAATTGGTTTACATTTGTCATGAGACGGGTGGGAAATAAAGCAAATGTATTAATTTGAAGGGGTGGGAATTTAAAAACAATAGGCTTTACAATTTAGGCCAAATCGATATGGTGCGAGAATCCACCCCCTGTCCCTGTCCAATCAGAAGTAGTGGTCCCATATTTTAGCAACTAAGGGGAGGTACATGGGCGTAGAAGGGTATAATAGAATATAGCATTAGTTAATTAGTTAGAAGAGGCGAAGAACAGGCGTTCGAGAAGGAGATGCTGCAGAGAGCAGGCGTTCACGAATAACAGGCGTCCATGCTGCCAGAGCGCTCTTAGCTCCAGACTGCCAAGCTGATCGATTGCAGACTGAATCCCTGTCCTGAAGAGGTCCTGAGGAGGGGGCGGTGGAGTCCATTAGAAGGAAGGCACGGGAGAATCGAGGAGAAGTCGAGTATCAGAGAGGGGAACGACGCAGGCGTCGTTGTAGAGAGGTCACCGGTCCTGTCCTGTCCTGATCCTGGAGGAGGTCTTTGCTCTTCATCCTTCCTGGGTCCTATTCTTTCAACTCCTTGGCTAAGGGGTTTTGGTTCTCGCACTTAGGTAAATATAATGCAACCTTTAGTTAGTCCTGATTGTAGCAGTTCCTTACCTTATGATAATGGATAAAAAGATTAATAATGAAACTAAGGAGAGGACAGCAAACATGAAGGGCAATAGAGTAGAACTAATGGCAGAGAATGAACCAGAAATTCATCATGAAATAGCTGACAACGACACTAGTTTAAACGTTTTTACAAAGTTATTGTTTCAATATGTAGACACAATGGAAGTGAGTAATTGTTATGTCTGTATGAAGTTACCTGAATCAGTAGCAGAAGGATTAACATACCATCACTTACCACTGACATATGGTATATCATGTAGTGTTTTGTCTAGTTTATTTTATAGAACAGGGAGACTTCAGTATTATTTTTCAAACCTAGATGTGATATTTTCTGAGGTTCCGATTCGCAAGAGTATGAACCCAGTGCTTAGTAGTCAAGACGCACAGTTTATGGGAGAATTTTTCTCAACAATGAAATCAATAGACATAACACATGCACATAGACACAATCTAACATGTTCTTTACACGGGAGAATCGAGGAGAAGTCGAGTATCAGAGAGGGGAACGACGCAGGCGTCGTTGTAGAGAGGTCACCGGTCCTGTCCTGATCCTGGAGGAGGTCTTTGCTCTTCATCCTTCCTGGGTCCTATTCTTTCAACTCCTTGGCTAAGGGGTTTTGGTTCTCGCACTTAGGTAAATATAATGCAACCTTTAGTTGCGCTGCTATCTCTATCTTCTCCTTTTCTTTAAAAACCGTCATTGATTAGCAATAATCATTTCTAGGCTTAATCTTGGGTATTGCGATTAAGTACCATGTGGCTCCCGTATTTTACTCTGCTAAATCTTTAGATAAACATTTTAAAACTTCCTGACTCAGTGGTTATTTCAGGATTATGTACTATAATGAATGTCACTCATTTTAAACTTCCCAATTAGTAAAGGATTCATTGGTAAGTCATCTTCAATCAGAAGGTAATTGGTAGCAGGGATTTTTGATAGAGAGTAACAACTGATAAAACCCAGCGTAAGTATTAGCGTAGTATGAATGTATGGGCCCAAGTGAGTATCTGGTGTATGAATGCTGTTTGCTAATATCGCGCTGGATCAGTTTTCTGGTAATCAGAGGATGGTTACTCTTTGTTAATTGGGTAATGAGAATTTTATTTTTATGAACTAACATCCGTGTATTAAAAAGTTTTGTTTTATGTTGTCCAGAAAACCCCGGGGTAAAAGGAATAGCGGATGGTAAGTGGAAGCCATACTGCAGTGAGGTTATCTGCCAGGCAGAAATAGTACTGAAAAGTTAAGCAGGACTTTCAGTACTTGTTAGGGACTCTATGCGTGTGAGTAATAGCAAAAGAGTACGCTGGTGAAAAATTTGATGTTATATCACCTAGAAAGGGTAACATTGGAGAAGTAACAGGTACTTCTGGAACTTGTGTGAAGAGTAGACGGAAGTGTTTTACTCGTAGTGTATGTTAGTAAACGGAAAGGGTTTACTAAGTGTGAGAGAAACTATCTTATTCGAATTTAGAGAAACTGGCACGATAGCGAATGTTTTATGTTGTTACTGAAACTTAATTAAGGATTGTAGAGAAAATAAGTTTGCGAAAATTTTGTAAAGGGAGGGTCAGTTGCAGGAGAGGGAGCTGACGTCACAAAACGCTGCGCTGGGATTGGTTGAATCAGCGGGTGTGGAGAGACTCTTGTAAAGGAGGGGTCAGTAGTCAGGAGCAATACTGACGTCTCAGGTGCCGCGCTGGGAGTGGTTAAATCAGCGAGGGACAGAAAAATGCAGATTGTAAAGGAGGGGTTGACAGACAAACGTCACCAAAAGGCCGCGCAAGGATTGGCTCGGAAATAAAAGATAGCAGACATTTGATTGGTCAAAATTATAGAAGCGAAATTCTTAGTGGATAAGGATTGAATGTTAAAACGCGATCCGACTTTAACAGGAATTCGTCAGGATAGGCGATATTTAGGCTTTGCAGAATATAATTTTATACATCGGTACTTACCCAAGATGTACGGAGAAAGGAGAAAAATGTCATCTTTACAAAAGATTAAGAATTATTTTAAAAAGGACAAACCAATCAAAACTAGAGAAGGAATTATTATTCCACCAGCTAAAACGCCCGCTTCATTCATGATGATGGAGAGAGGTTATCATACTTGTGTATGGATGGAGAATTGGATAGAATATACCAAAAATGATGGAATACTAGCATTTCCCGAGAATGGCACGTTCAATGGGCGAATTCTACAAAACTTGAGATTGAGGATGAATGACTTAGAACCCAGACCTAGATTAACTCAGTACGGAGCTCTAGAGGAATGGGAGACCGAGGCATTTGAGCGGGATCGATCTAGAAGTAATAGGAGTTATCCAGGATTTTTCCCAAGATACCTACATGAGTCTAGGAACGGTCAGATGAAACAATGGAGAAGGGCAATGATTACAGAAGGATTATATCCATTGTTCTCAGCAGAGGAGAAATTAGGAAGTAAGTGCACAGAAAAGACAAAACATTTAATGAGAAATGAGGAGTCTGAAGACGAATTTATGGAGGAAATGTTAAGAAACCCCCACCATATCAGGAAGGGACAAGTGGATGCACCCCAAGTGCACCACCAAAAACTCCATTAGTGCCACAGGTAATGCATGAATTCACCCCGAGTAGAATACTTCATGACAAAGAAAAAGAAGCCCTAGAAAAGACCAGAACAGAATTAATACAGAAAATAACTCAGATAAAAGTACATCCTGATTCGTTGACCATACCTGTAACAATTGGTCCAGTAGTTCCATTATATGGTACTCAGGGAAGCTGTCCTCCACCGATACTTGCACCTACTCCTGTGAATAATTCCAAAACTGAAGCTCCAGTTATAATTGAGGATCAATTTAGTGACTGTGAATCCACAATATCACTCATGGACTTGCCTATTCGAGGTACTGTAAATAGCACTCTCAGAAAAGATGTACCTGGATGTTCAAAAGATGTAAGTTTAATAACTTCATCGGGAGCAAAAAGTGCCACCATAGTAACACCTGAAGATCTAGAAAGATGGGTGCAAGGGTCAGTTAAACAGTGCACACCTCCGAAAATAATGGACATTCATAAATTGAAAGTCGAATTAGAAGAAATAATAGCAGGAAATGTAGGATTAGAACGCTTAAATAACTATGATGATGAAGAATTATTGTTCCTGTGCAGGAGTATCACCAGAAATGTAAGGATATTCCATGAAAAATTATCCAATTTAGCACTACAGATGGGAATAGAAATAGGGAGATCAAAGGTACTACAGAAACCCTATAGAGCAGAATTTTCAGACAAAGATTTAGAAAATATGAATGCCTCTGGAAGAAGATTACAAATAAGAGAATTAATGTTAGTTTTGCAAAAATGGGGAGACCTAGATAAATGGAGAACTAGGTGGGCCAAGAAAAAGGAAGAAGCACGAACAAGTAGAACAGCATCTGAATATGTGATGAAAGAAAGAGGGAAAGCAGATCAAATGTATCCAATGCGAGAAGTTGCGGGAGGAGGATATGTACATGTCCCAAGGAGCAGACAGGATATTTTGTCATTTACGAATGATTTTCCAAAGTTGAGAGAAAAAACAATTGAATGGTACAAGCAGGTTGACAGGTTTGTGAAGGTGTCGAAGGTATTATTGAAGGATTTGGATGCTTTGTTTGACATAGTGGTACCTGCCGATTTATGGACAGATTGCAAAATCACAGTGGATTGGCCAAGTGACGAATATCCTAGAGATCCGAAAACAGGTGCCCCGTCAAATGATGTGATGAAAAAGTATCAGCAGGTGATAACTTACCTGAAGGGAAAAATACCACCGAAAGAAACAGATTGGGTAAAAATAGATCGAACTACCCAAGAAGCTAATGAATCAGTACATTCCTACTATGAGCGTCTATTGCAGGTATTTAAACAGTATAGTGGATTTGAGGACATTGGAGACAAGAACATGAGTCAGTTTGTGTATCGATTTGTTTACGGTTTAAAGCCAGAAATTTGTCAAATGATTAAACAGCATATGCTGTGTTGGCAAGGGAAGCCCATTGATGAGATTTTGAAGTATGCAAAATATTGTGGAGACGATATTGAGGATAGACACAAGAAATTGCAGGAAAAAGTGATGTGGGCTCAGGTGAAAATGGCTGAGAAACAGGGAATCAATTTGGAAAATCCGAATGAAAATCAAGGAAAAGATTCTGGAACGAATGGTGATACTGGGAATGGTGGAAAATTTAGAGGACGAATGAGTAGAGAAGAAGCTAAAAAGAAATTTCCTTGTCATGGATGCGGAAAATTGGGCCATTGGAAGGATGAATGTAAAAAGATTCGGAATAATAATGGTCCAAATCAAAATTTAAATCCACAGACGCAGAATGACTCACAGCAGGGTGTAAATCCTCAGAGTCAGTTGCCACCTGCACCTATTCAGGGTAATGTAAGCAGAGCAAAGCATGGTACAGACATCGGATATCAAGGAGGAAGTGGTAAGAATGATTATATGACATCACAATTTCTTTTGCAGGACGATTTCTGTCAATTCAGTCCATGACGGTGCCCAGGAGAGGGGAAGAAGGAGTGCATACTTGGCGCATCCTTACAGGTAGATCAGTCAGGTCCATATGTTGAAGGGAATGTGAAAGGTAATAATATTACTTTCCTTTTGGACACTGGTGCTACCCGGTCTACTGTGAGAACAGCAGACATTCCAGACCTTCCTCTCTCTGGTGAAAATATCCAAGTAGTGGGGGTAGCTAATCAGCAGATTAGAACACCTCTTACCGAACCCATAGAAGTTAAAATCGGAAATTTCAGAGAAATGCATCAATTTGTAGTGTGTGATTCTAGTCCAGTAAACTTATTAGGTAGGGATTTGTTGTGCAAGATGAATTGTACAATTTTCTGCACACCGGATGGTGTGGCAGTTCAGACACCAGATGAAGACCATGTATATAAAATTATGATTGCAAAACAAGGTACAGAAGTGGATGAAATGTTTTCGTTAATAACAAAAGATGAGTTGCCAGAAGAATTAAAAGGTACAGTAAACCCCATAGTATGGGATTTCACCGGAAAGGAAGTAGGGCTTATGGCTAAAATAGATCCAGTTAAAATTACTGTAAAAGAAGGTGCAATTTTCCCAAATACCAGACAGTACAAAATGAGTGCAGAAGTAAAAGCAGGAGTCATTGAAGAAATAAATCGAATGGTAGAACAAAATATCCTAAAAGAAGTAATGAGTAGCCCATGTAATTCACCTATAATGGGGTTAAAGAAACCTAGTGGAAAATATAGGATTGTTCAGGACCTGAGAAAAATAAATAAGATTGTGGAACCATGTTGTCCCATAGTGCCAAATCCTGTAGTAATCCTATACCAGATTCCGTGGAGTGCAGGATGGTTCACAGTAATTGATTTGTGTCAAGCGTTCTTTTCAATACCATTACATCCAGACAGCCAGTATCTTTTCTCATTTAAATTTGAGAACAAGGTCTATGTGTGGAATCGTGTTCCTCAGGGGTACACAGAAAGTCCTTCTATTTTCAACCAGATACTGAAAAAGTGCCTTGAAAAACTAGTGATGCCAGGAAGCTCAGTATTAGTCCAATATATCGACGACTTATTGGTGGCATCGAACACCAGAGAGGACTGTGTTGTTGATTCCATAGCATTGTTAAATCTTTTGGCAGAAGAAGGACATAAAGTCTCACCTGAAAAATTGCAATTCTGTACAACAGCTGTTAAGTATCTGGGACACCAAATTGAAAGAGGAAAAAGAAGAGTAACAGCTGAAAGAGTAGCTTTAATTAAGAAAATGCAAATGCCTGTAACACAAAGACAAGTGAGAATGTTCCTAGGAATAGTAGGTTACTGTCGACAATTGATACCAGGATTTTCCATGTTGGCTAAGCCCTTAATTAACATGACAAAAAAGAAAGCAATGGACCCTTTTGAGTGGGAGGATGAAAGTGTAGAAGCCTTTGTAAAATTGAGAAATGCCCTATGTTCAGCACCTGCCTTAGGCATGCCTGATTATAAAAGAGAATTTGCATTGTTCTGTCATGAGAGAGAAAATTGTGCACTTTCTGTCTTAACTCAGAGACATGGATTAGAAAGACGTCCTATAGCATATTTTTCTGCTACATTGGACCCAGTAGCAGCAGCGTTGCCAGGATGCTTAAAAGCAGTGGCGGCTACTTGTTTGAGCATTGAACAAAGTGAGTCAATTGTGATGGGACATCCTGTAAAGGTGTATGTTCCACATGCAGTTGTGATTCTGTTGACAAGAACACAAACTCAGCATCTTACTCCTAGTCGGCTGACTAAATACGAAAGAATCATAATGGGTGCTGAAAATGTGAACATGGTAAGGTGTACTATAATAAATCCAGCAACCTTACTACCAGACCCATATCATGAGAGAATTAAAGATGATGAAGACGATGAACATGATTGTATACAAATTACAGAATTATGCACAAAACCACGCCCAGATATAGAGGAACAGCCTCTTAAAAAGCCAGACAGGGAGCTATTTGTTGATGGTTCATGTCAAAGACATGAAGACGGTAAACTAACTGCTGCCTATGCGGTATGTGAATTAACTGGAATAGTTGAAGCATCTTATTTACCAGGAGTCAAATCTGCACAAGTAGCTGAATTGATTGCGTTGATAAGAGCATGCAAAATTGGGAGGAATCAAAAAGTAACTATATTTACAGACAGTCAATATGGTTACGGGGTTGTGCATGATTTTGGCCAACTATGGATGCAGAGGGATTTCATGACTTCTTCAGGATCCCCCATTAAAAATGGACAATTTGTAAAGGAATTGCTAGAAGCAATACAATCACCAAAAGAATTGGCTGTGGTGAAATGTGCTGCACACCAGTCAGGAGATGACTGGGTGGTAGTCGGCAATAGATATGCAGATCTGGTGGCTCAACATTGTGCCAAAACCAGAATGTCAGTCAATAAGAGGGTGGAAAGAATGGGAATCAGCTGCCAACTTATGCTGTATATGCCACTTGAAACTTGGAATGACGTCAAGAAATTGCAAGATGAGGTTGATGAAAGTGAGAAGAATTTGTGGATCAAAGTGGGTTGTTCCCAAAGAGGAGATGATGAAGTGTGGATCAGTGCGGATGGCAGACCAGTCATGCCAGACTGTTTACTCTCACAAATGGCTAGAATGCATCATGGAGACACACACATAGGAAGAGATGCAATGATTAGGCTGTTCAGACAAAATTGGTACAATCCCAAATTCAGGGCTGTTGCAGAGAGTCTTTGCCAGAGATGTCTAACTTGCCAGATGCATAATCCGGGGAGGAAGACAGTAATTGGATTTGGAAAAATTGGAAAGGCAGAGGGTCCATTTATGAGATTTCAGTTTGATTTCATACAGTTACCACCATGTAGAGGGCTGAAATATGTACTAGTCATAGTGTGTCTGTTTTCAAAGTGGGTGGAGGCTTACCCTACTAGAAGAAATGACAGCATTACAGTTGCAAAACTGTTGCTACGAGAGCTCATTCCTAGGTTTGGTTTTCCAGTAACTTTGGAATCAGATAGAGGAAAACATTTTAACAGCGAAGTGATTCAAATAATCTGTGAAGCATTTCAAATCAAACAGAAACTGCACTGTGCATATCGTCCAGAAGCTTCTGGAGTGGTTGAACAATTGAATGGCACTATAAAGTCAAGACTGGGAAAAATGTGTGCATCAACAACATTAGAGTGGCTAGATGCATTGCCACTCGCTTTAATGGGACTCAGAAGTATACCTGACAGAACCACAGGATTGAGCCCACATGAAATAATGATGGGAAGAGCAATGAGACAAACACATGTTCCCACAAACAAACTGGTGAATATATCTGATGATATGGTTCTGGACTATTGCAAAGGATTGGCTGACCTAGTGCGTTCTGTCTCTCATCAGGTTGGAGAAGACGCAGTTTCCAGGCAGCCCGAGCAAGAACATGATCTGAATCCTGGTGACTGGGTGGTAGTGAAGAATCACACCAGAGAAACGTGTCTATCACCTAGATGGGGCAGACCGTGTCAAGTCATACTGACAACGAATACAGCAGTAAAGTGTGCCAGATTTCCTAATTGGATTCATGTAAGTCACACCAAGAGAGTACCAGATCCCGAGGAAGAGAATCCTCAGACAACGCCAATCACTGAAGAAGCTGAAGGTTGCCCAGCTGAAGGATCTCAGGTTCGAGATTCCGGAGAAGCTGAAGAAGAACAACCGAGCACAAGTCAGGATTGGATACCGGTGGTAGAGGTTCCTGAAATATACCACAGAACAAGAAGTCAAGCGAAATTGGAAGAAATTGAAGAAGATCAGATAGGTGAAGAAGAAGCAGTTCAGGAACAAGAAGAAAAGACATTAAGAAATCCTGAACAAGGTCAGATAGGGAAAGGAAACTGGACTCAAAACAGTAAAGACCTAATAGGCTTTGAACAGGGACAGACAGGTCTAGAAGAATCCGGGCAGGCTGCAGAAGTTCACTGTGCAATAAGCCCTGATCAGAACAAGTTAGATCAAGAAGAGTGCCCAGAAGAAGAAAACCTTGAAAAACATGAACTTGAAGAAATAAATAAAGAACAAGGTCAGTTATTGGAAACTCACAGCGGAGCTGTTACAGAAAAACCAATTAGACCTGAAAAGGAGCAAACAAGAAACACAGTAATTGAAGAACACGAAACAGTGCTAAGCAGTGAAATTAAAAAGAATTCTGAAAACAAAGATAAAGAGACAGTGCAAACAAAGAAAACAAGAAAAGGAGATCATTGGCCGAGTGTCATTAAAAGAGTAAAGTACCACATAACAACCAGAAGTGAAAATCCAGATCAAGTGAATGAATTAACAAGTCAAACTGAACAAGAAAATAAAACTGAGAAAAGAAGAAGTAAAAGACTGAAAATTGTGAATAACAAATTCAAGGGTCCTTACTGGACTTATATCATTATTGAAGATTTTGAAAGCTCAGAGTCAAGTGACTGTGGTGGTGAAGGAACAAGTGCAGAATTGACGTACGAAAAAGAAACAAGACCACCCTGACTAAGCAAAAGAATAAGCTAAAGAAAAGAAGAAAAGATAAGAAGAGCAATCTTCCTTGTCGAAAAATGCCTGACGATAGAGTTGCTGGGAGACCAAAACAGAGATGTTGTAGAAGATGCTGTGCAATATGCATATGTAGTCTAGTAATGGTGCTTATAGTATGGTTAGTCCTGATTGTAGCAGTTCCTTACCTTATGATAATGGATAAAAAGATTAATAATGAAACTAAGGAGAGGACAGCAAACATGAAGGGCAATAGAGTAGAACTAATGGCAGAGAATGAACCAGAAATTCATCATGAAATAGCTGACAACGACACTAGTTTAAACGTTTTTACAAAGTTATTGTTTCAATATGTAGACACAATGGAAGTGAGTAATTGTTATGTCTGTATGAAGTTACCTGAATCAGTAGCAGAAGGATTAACATACCATCACTTACCACTGACATATGGTATATCATGTAGTGTTTTGTCTAGTTTATTTTATAGAACAGGGAGACTTCAGTATTATTTTTCAAACCTAGATGTGATATTTTCTGAGGTTCCGATTCGCAAGAGTATGAACCCAGTGCTTAGTAGTCAAGACGCACAGTTTATGGGAGAATTTTTCTTAACAATGAAATCAATAGACATAACACATGCACATAGACACAATCTAACATGTTCTTTACTTGAAGAAGAAAAGATATTTTTGAATTTGGTAGAAGATAGAAGACAAGATTTTCAAAAGAAAGCTTCTGAGCATAAGGCTCATTTACCACCTTGGGCTGAGAAAGAAGGGAGTTACACACCTGGCAAGGCTCAAGCTGCTATGGTTCTGGATTTCGTAAAGACAGGGAAAATTTGTCTTCATAGGTTAAAGACTGATTATAACAATGTTTTCATCGGTACCAGTGAATGTGAACACAATTTTTTAATTCTTGGAGGTTGGGGACTCAAAGGAGGAACAGATTCAGTTTTTCCTGGAATCTATTATGTGTGTGGGAATAAGGCTTACTTTAGGCTTCCTGCACGGTGGTATGGAAGTTGTTATTTTGGAATAGTATTTCCAAAGATATACCACGTAAAAAGAAACACTGGGAGCAATGAAAACAATAGCGAATTGATACGTAGTAAAAGAGCTCGTTTTTCAGAAATTGTAGGTGATATATTTAGTGCATTGATACCTTCAGTGGGAATAATTCTGAACTCAAGGAAAATATGTAAATTGTCTACAGTAGTTGATCGTATATCAACGGATTCTGCAGGAGGTTTTCTAATGATTAATGCGGAAATGGTTGCGATTAGATCTATGGTGATGCAAAATCGACTTGCTCTTGATATAATATTGGCAAAAGAGGGCGGAGTATGTAAATTATTGAAGACGAAACATTGTTGCACTTGTATTCCTGATAAGAGTGCAGAAATTGGAACATATATACAGAATATAACTAAACTTGAGAAAGAACTTAAACCACTGGAAGTTGATAGTGTATGGGAAAGATTGACAAATAGTATTGCGTCAATTGGTACCTGGTTTGCTAATATAGGAAAAGGACTTATAGGTCAAATATTAGTACCCTTAGCAGGGATAGCAATAATAATCTTGGCAATAACAATATGGTGCAAATGCTGTAAAAAGAATGGAACATATAAGGTGACAGGAAGAGGAAAGAAACGAAAGGTAAATGAAATCGAACTTGAAGAGTGGAGAAGTGAATTATACAAGAAATTAAAAGGAGATTGTAAAAATGGAAAGTGTAAAGATGAGAATGAAGTAATTTCCTAGAACTTGGCATCTGATTGAGGGTAGTGTTTTGATGGCTCAGAAACGCCATCAGAGAGGGGATTGATGGAGCAAGGTTTCATAAATGAAACTTGCTTGTATTCAATCCTCATCACAGTATTAATTTATTAAAACTTGTATTGTTAATACTAACCTTTGCATACACTACACGAAAGGGAAGGATGCTTGCCTATGTGTTTTACTAATGAATAACACTTGTCTGTAATCTAAAATGGCCGCTAAAGCGTGGGAAACTATCTGCGCATGTCTCAACCATAGCACGTGTTGTGACGTCTCTCTTTGCTATGTGGGAAATTTCTGCTTCTGCGCAGTGTGTATTAAAATGGCTGCTTGATGTTTTCACATGCTTCAGCTTGCTCTCATGTCATTACTAAATTGTCGTTTCCTAATGCTACTAACGCGGGATAAAATTTATAATTAAATGGGAATAGAGTAGAAAAAGTGGGCATACAGTGAAACATATTATTCTGTGATTTTAATATTTGCTTCTTGCACTTTTATTAGTTCGTAAACTTGGGCCTGGGTTGGTGACCTGAAACTCGAGAGGCAAATGGTTCTGCGCATGTGTCCTGTGTGCCTGCCAAATGAAGTCAATCTGGACGTCGTCCAAGGCCGCGACCCGATGGCCGAAGATGCTGTACTTTTGCCTTTCCTGTTGTACATTGATACATTGTCTATGAAAATTGGTTTACATTTGTCATGAGACGGGTGGGAAATAAAGCGAATGTATTAATTTGAAGGGGTGGGAATTTAAAAACAATAGGCTTTACAATTTAGGCCAAATCGATATGGTGCGAGAATCCACCCCCTGTCCCTGTCCAATCAGAAGTAGTGGTCCCATATTTTAGCAACATTAAGGGGAGGTACATGGGCGTAGAAGGGTATAATAGAATATAGCATTAGTTAATTAGTTAGTAGAGGCGAAGAACAGGCGTTCGAGAAGGAGATGCTGCAGAGAGCAGGCGTTCACGAATAACAGGCGTCCATGCTGCCAGAGCGCTCTTAGCTCCAGACTGCCAAGCTGATCGATTGCAGACTGAATCCCTGTCCTGAAGAGGTCCTGAGGAGGGGGCGGCGGAGTCCATTAGAAGGAAGGCACGGGAGAATCGAGGAGAAGTCGAGTATCAGAGAGGGGAACGACGCAGGCGTCGTTGTAGAGAGGTCACCGGTCCTGTCCTGATCCTGGAGGAGGTCTTTGCTCTTCATCCTTCCTGGGTCCTATTCTTTCAACTCCTTGGCTAAGGGGTTTTGGTTCTCGCACTTAGGTAAATATAATGCAACCTTTAGTTGTGCTGCTATCTCTATCTTCTCCTTTTCTTTAAACACTGTCATTGATTAGCAATAATCATTTCTAGGCTTAATCTTGGGTATTGCGATTAAGTACCATGTGGCTCTGTATTTTACTCTGCTAAATCTTTAGATAAACATTTTAAAACTTCCTGACTCAGTGGTTATTTCAGGATTATGTACTATAATGAATGTCACTCATTTTAAACTTTCCAATTAGTAAAGGATTCATTGGTAAGTCATTACTCTTCAATCAGAAGGTAATTGGTAGCAGGGATTTTTGATAGAGAGTAACAACTGATAAAACCCAGCGTAAGTATTAGCGTAGTATGAATGTATGGGCCCAAGTGAGTATCTGGTGTATGAATGCTGTTTGCTAATATCGCGCTGGATCAGACCCTTCCACCAGGAACGGTGGAGACATTGGGATCATATATAACTGATGTAGAGGTGAGAAAAGCGATCAAAGATATTGCTCAGGGAAAAATGCCAGTGACGCATGGACTCCCGATGGAGTTCAATGCATATATGTGAACCAGTTGACACCACATCTGAAAGCGGTCTACAGACACGCAAAAAAGGATTACATGCTTCCATCGACTATGAGGGAGGATATAATAATCCCCCTCCTTAGACCAGCGTGTCCACCTCAGCAAATAGCGGTGTGTAGACCACTATCACTAATGAATATCAACTACAAGATAATGAGCAACATATTGGTGGCGCGTTTAATGCCACATATACCCAGTTACATACATTATGATCAGACTCGACTTATATAGGGCGAATTATGGCTATGAATATCCAGAGAGTTGTAGAACTGCTGCTAGCATTCAGACAGTTAATGTAGAGACAGTGGTCCTGGAAGTGGACATAAAGAAAGCATTTGATACCTGTTCACTGTGATGTATATGATGGGTTTAAGGAAGGTTTTTTTTTAGTGGACCAGACTATTATATACAGCACCCATGGCGAGAGTGAGATCAGTGGAAAAATCTCAGACGCCTACAATGTGGAATGAGACAGGCTGCCCGTTATCGCAACTTCTGTTTGCTATTGCAATGGAACCATTAATTTGTAGGGCAAAACAGGGCATACTATATGAAGGTATTAGTGCAAATGGCAGTACTCACCACATAGCATTGTAGGCAGATGATATGCTGCTCTTCCTCTATGATTTACAAACTGATATAGGCAGATCTGCCCAGCTGCGCAATGAGTTTAGGATGGTATGGTTCATGTGTAAATTGGCAAAAGACAAGCATTTTCCCTTTTACAGCCTATGGAGGATGTGCCCCAGGATCCTAGGGTGCTAAGATGGGAACTGACATCATTCAGATATATTGGGGGCTTAGCTGTATCAGAATGAACTTGATATCCTAGAAGGTAATGTGTGGAGGTCGATCATGTCATTACGCTTGGGGATAGGTTTCTGAAAGTCACTCCCACTTTCAGTGATGCGACAGGTGGCGATTACTAAAGTGATAGCCCAGGCTGTTATACTTTTTTTGACATCTTGCCTATAGTAATCCCCAGAGGTAAATTTCAAGAACTAAATTCCCTACTTGTAGATCTGATATGGAACAAGGGTGGGTGGCGGGTGGGAAAATTCCAACGACTGGTTCATGACGGAGACCATGTAGTCCCTGATTTTGAAGCATACTGCCTTGCCGCACAACTGCAATGGGTAAAGAGATGGGTAGCCACAAGACCCTCATTGGAGGCTGAATCGTCACCCCTAACATGGCTGAATCAGCTGATATTAGAGCCAAAACAAGTCTGGATGGAACCTAGGGGATTGCTGACATTGGCTAAACACTTTTGGCTTCAATATCTACAGAAAATCTAGACCTGTACCCCAAAATCCCCTGACCTCCCACTGTGCTGGCTGGTGATTTTCCTGCATATGGATGCATGAACCCAGTTGATGGACTGGTTTAAGTTTGGCATAGAAAACTTGGGGGACCTGTATAATACCGACATATTGCAATAATTCGAGGACCTGCAGGCTGCCTAGCATATACTGGCAGAACAGTTCCTCCTATATGGAACACTATCGGCGGCAGAGAGAAGACAGTAGGTTGCTGGTCAACATGCACCTAAGACTCAGAGAGGATGTCAAATCCAATGTACAACTGTAGTAGTGCATAAGGTTGCTACAGATCTTTAAAGGGTTCTGAGGTAGGAGGTGATTACCCCTTACATGAGCTTAGAAAAAGAATGGATGTGGACACACCAGTAATGGACAAGGACTGATTGTGAATACTGGATGGTATTCCGCGATTGTCCACGAATGATTGCTTTAAATTAGTCAGCTTCTACTACCAACACAGGGGGGATTATAGTGCTAAATATTACGAGCGAACAACGGAGCACAACATACAACTAATATCCACAACATGTCTGGTAGGGTTATTTCCTAGGCTGGCTAGGAAAATAATAACTACAGAATTCATAGACCAAGCTTTAATGCTGGCTAAGTGCCAAATTAAACTTAATTGGAATAACTTGAAAGGACCTCAAATAGCGAGATGGTGAACGGAATTGATTTGTTGGGTGGAATATAAGAGCATCAATCTTAAAATGAAAATGTCTTTATTTTTTCTTATATTGGGAATATTTTTACTTTCATTTGTGGCCTTGACTGTTGAATGCATTTTTTAAAAGTCCAAACACTTTGTTAATATGAGATCGGGTTTTATCTGGTTCTGATATTAGTAAAGAAACAAATAAGAGGTATTTAGTTTAGGACATGATCACAATTCATTTTTCGGCCTTGGCACAGACAGCCCTATTGTTCATAATAAATTACAGACATGTGAAGTGTTTTGTCAGCTTGCTCATAATCTTTGGTCTCTGCTCTTGATTTGATTGATTTCCTACCCAGGAGCCTTTCGGTCTCACATTGTTTCTGATTCAGTACTTTGTATCCTTCCGCTGATGAGGTCAAGTAACTATTTTTCCTTTTAAATTTTCCTGTGATATTTGAGCTTTAGCACTCAATGCAGCTGCCATTCAGTACTGACAGTTTTGGCAGGAAACAAGTGATGTCACTTACTGTGCAGATTGATGATTGGAAATCCAATTATGTCACTACCTCTAGAGATGGATGATGGGAAATCCAGTGATGTTATTTCCTTTGTAAATGGATGATGGGAAATCCAGTGATGTCACTTCCTGAGCAGATGGATGATGGGAAATAGGTCCTCATGCTTGGCTTCTTCTTTTAAAGAATGTTTTGGCTGGAAACCAGTGATGTCACTTCCTGTGCAGATGATTGATGAAAAAATCCCTTGATGTCCCTTTCTGTACAGATGGATGATGGGAAATGAGTCCTCTTGCAGGCTTCTTTTTTAAAGGGAGTTTTGGTGGAAATCAGTAATAGCACTATCTAACACCGTGGTACTCATAGTACGGCCCGCGGGCCGCCAGTGGCCCGGCAGGCCTTCATTGGCGGCCCACGGACCTTGCCTTGCAGTTTCCACGGCCGGCAGTAAACACAGAAGATGACCGCAGGAGCATACGTAGTGAATACATATTAAATAGGTATTCACTACGTATGCTCCTGTGGCCATCTTCTGTGTTTACTGCCGGCCTCTCTGATGTCAGGGCACCTTCGGAAAGCTTCCCAAAAGGCCCTTTAAAAGTCAGCTGTAAGCGCTTTCACAGCTGACTTTTAAAAGGGCCTTTTGGGAAGCTTCCTGTTTGGACAAAGACAGATAGAGGCGCAGAGACAGATAGAGGCACAGAGACAGATAGAGGCGCAGAGACAGATAGAGGCGCAGAGACAGATAGAGGCACAGGGACAGACAGAGAGAGGGACAGAGAGAGGGACAGAGAGGGACAGAGATAGACAGAGAGAGGGACAGAGAAAGACAGATAGAGACAGACAGGGACAGACAGAGATAGAGACAGAGATAGAGACAGGGATAGACAGAGATAGAGACAGACAGAGAGACAGAGACAGACAGAGAGACAGGGACAGACAGAGAGACAGGGACAGACAGAGAGAGGGATAGACAGAGAGAGGAACAGACAGAGAGAGGGACAGACAGAGAGAGGGACAGACAGAGACAGGGACAGACAGAGACAGGGACAGAGACAGATAGAGACATAGACAGATAGAGACATAGATAGAGACAGACAGACAGAGAGATAGAAGATAGAGAGATAGAAGATAGAGAGACATAGAGATAGAGACATTGAGATAGAGACATAGAGGGAGAGATAGATATAGCTAGAGAGAGATAGATAGAGAGATAGAGATAGCTAGAGACAGACAAAGAGAGATAGCTAGAGAGAGAGAGCTATAGATAGCTAGAGAGAGATAGAGATAGAGATAGCTAGAGAGAGATAGAGAGAGAGCTAGAGAGAGATAGAGAGAGAGATAGAGAGAGAGATAGATAGAGCGATAGAGAGAGAGATAGAGAGAGAGATAGATGGAGAGATAGATAGATAGCTAGATAGAGAGAGAGATAGAGAGAGAGAGAGAGAGAGAGAGAGAGATAGAGCGAGATAGAGAGAGAGAGAGAGAGAGAGAGATAGAGCGAGATAGAGAAAGAGAGAGAGAGAGATAGAGATAGAGATAGATGTGTGTATGCCGGGTCTGGTGGCTCAGTGAACGAATGCGTCTGCTGCAGGGGCCTGTGTTCAACCTCATGGTCACAGTTTTTTTTTGCTCTAGCCCCGCCCCCCTCCCCCACTGACCCTGCCCCCACCGGGGCGGCCCTTGGCCACAAACCACACTGTAAATTTGGCCCCCGAGAGAAAGTTTGTGAGTACCCATGATCTAACAGCTAGGTCCATGAAAAGATGTGTAAGTTGAGTGCGAAGCTCTCTGTCAGCTGTCACTGGTAATCCTGCACATAGGTGATGCAGGAAATGTGTGCAACCCTGCCAAGTACCACTCATCAGAGGTTGGACTAATGCATTTTAGTACTGGTACCCATATCAGCACACTAAAATGCATTAGTCACGCATGATTACAGCACCTCAGTCTCACTTTGTGCAATTAGGCGTTGCAATCTTTTCACCTTTCTCGCTTTTCCGTCCTGCTGCCTCAACCTTCGATTGCAGGCAATTGTACTCAGCTGGCTGGCCCTGGAGTCTCATTGCCTATGGTCACAATGTTAAGAGTTGCATGATAATTTGTAACTCTAGTTTACACCCTGCCGTGAGCGCAGTTTCCTTTTAAAAAAAACAACAACATTATGAGGTGATCAGGTCCGAGGCCTTTGGGCCATTTAGTGAACTTCACTAAAATGGATAAACTGGCAAAAGCAAGTACCGGACCCAGCCACATGTGAATCAGGCACCTCTGTTATTTTTCCGGTGCATGCTGCAGTGATTGGCCAGGCAGCAGGACTCAGAGGTGTATGATTTCCTGCTCTGTGCCCACCAAAACAAGGTGGCTTTGGGGATGATGGACCCTGTGTGTGGCTTTGGAAGAGTCGCTGCAGTCTGGGGGTAGTTCAGGTTGTTTTTGCAACACCACCAATGGCTGGGTGAGAGCAGAATACATGGCACTCCCTTCACTCCTGTCAAAACCACTGACACAGCCTCCCCTGAGTGGTGTAACACAGGCCCCCGCATCCCCCGTGGTGCGGGGGGACCCAAGCTCCAGGGGGCCCCCTCAGCACAGAACTCTGGCCGGAGAGCTCCCAATTTAGTCCGGAGGGGGGCCCTCACCGTACCTTGCAGGGGGGCCCACTCAAGTTTTGTTATGCCAGTGCCCTCACCCTCGAGGGCATTTCACTTTTGACTTCCGGATTTCAGCTGAGGATTAGCTGAATAACTTGATAAGCATTCAAAGAAAATGTAAGCTATTACAAGGCATGGGGCAACTTCCAGTGCTCCCATTTTTATTTAAAAAAATGCAGAGATATATGTATGTGAATTCAAATTAAAAATAGACCTATGGATCGCCACAATGTTTTTCCTCCGTTAGCTTGTTAAACAATGGCGCTTGAATTGTCACATACTAGGTATGCACATGTCACACATAAAGACCTTTCAGTCAGAGAGGTGTCACGCAATTTCATATTAAAAACTTGGCAGCTATGTGTGTGACTCACTGGGGTTAGTGAAGCAGCCGGACTGTGAGATTTAGACATGCATCCCACTACATACCCAGCAATGCACCACTCCTACCCTTTCAGTGCCACTTAACCTACTCACTGCACTTTCCTGAATGTCAGCTGGAAGTCAGCAGAGATAACAACTCTTACCCTTTGTTTGCCTTCTGCTATCTCTAGTATTGCTCCTGTGACCCCTGGTACAGTGGTCAGCGGGGGCAGCACTAGAAACATAGAGTAAATACAGTTCTTTAAGATTCATGCTTGCAGTTTGAAGTTCTACCTCTAGTCTCTCCCTTAGCCCTTCAGTAGCCGATAGAAGGTAGTTGGATAGCTAAGCATGTAACAGTGACTGGGAACTTTTACACATTATTGCTTCCTTACATTACCAAGAGGGGCCAACAAACTAGCTTAGGAAGGAAAAGCCTGTTCAGGAATCATTAACTTTCATCCAAGATCCACTATTGGTCATCAATACAATTTGAGGCACACATTAAACTTGTCCTCAATGTGGCTCATGGCCACATATTTTCTGAAGGCATATATTTGGTCTATGTGATAGTTTTCAAATATTAACAACATGTTTTTTTTCCTTAGAGTATGACATTTTCCTGAACAGTGGTACCATTAATGTTTCAGCCTTGGAAGCGAAAATTAAGGGACAACCCACTTCATGAGCATTCTTATCTAGCATTAAGTAAGAGGCTCTTGTACTTCCTCTTGTGGTTTCTGCTGCAAGAACATGAGCATCGTAAAAGCTTACAATCACATTGCTTCTGTGGGCCACTCTGACCTGCTATCCTGGGACAGAGTGACCAACAAGTAAGACTCTTTGAAGATCTAGAAACACTGTTTGTGATATAGTGTTAACTTAGTTCCCTGTACCCTTGCTGTCAGTATTTAGGAAGGGCATCTTTACTCTAATGTGAATGGAATGAATGCACGGATGACTTTGTTTCAGCCAGAGCAGACGTTGACTTAATTTACAATCATATCCAAAAAACGTCGGTCAGACAGAGGGTGGGTGTGCGCCCACATTTGAAGGGCAGTTCCAAGTATATGAAAAGGGTAAAAGGGGCAAGTGGATGTGGCTCACTCCTACAAAGAAATGGAACAAATGGAAATGAAAATGTAAGTAATAATGGTCAATGGTGTCCAGATAGCATGCACACCAGATACTGTGCTGGAACATCAGTAGCTTTTTCCAGAGAGAACACACATCAATTGCTGTACTTGGTCATCAAGAACTGTGCCTGAGGAGTGTGCCCATCAGTTAGTCTGCTTAGTTCAGGGTGTTCTTCTACAATGATTGGCAGAGGTGTAGTGAAACTCTTCACACAAGGTAAGAAGGAATCCTTTATTCTCAACCAGACGTGAAGCAGGACCGTCAGCTCCAGCCGCAACTGTAAACTGTTGGTCCTGTCAGCGCACGAAGATTAAATTAAAACAGGCATTATTACATGTGTAAGGTTCCAAAACTCCTCTTGTGGAGTCTCCACGAGAGGAGAAAGAAATGGAAGAAACACTACAATATCCTCAGGTGGCAATCAGTGGTGTAATTTAGGCAGATATGACTTTAGTTGCAAAGACAAAGGCCCTTTTTATGCATGGGTCAGAATTATGAGTTTGAATGTATCTAATGCATTGAATACTTATCAGATGTGTTAATACCTCAACATTTGTTAAATTCCAGCATGTCAAACCAGCCAAAATTTATCAGGAAATAGCACATAGTATTTACCGTACCATGAAGATTTTGGTGCTTTAAACACCAAAATCTGCATGTTATTCCCCAGGAACTCATAATAGGTGCTATTTATCGCACCTGGTAAATAGCGAATCTTGTGGTATTGTTATTTACCAGGTGTGACAAATAGCACCAATACTTGTAATCAGGCCCATAGTGAATCTTCCAAAAATGATAGCCACAGGATTTACTTGATTTGTTATCAGAAATGGCCCAGAAAATCATGTCTGAATCTCCACTGTCAAAGTCTGAATTGGACTAAACCATGCAACAACCAATTCTTTGCTGGGCGAAAAGAAATGGAATTGTTTTGCCATCATGATTTTGGAATGATGTAAACTTTCTGAAATTACTGGTTTGTGTCATTCAATTAATTCAAGTGTTCTGTAGCCACAAGGAACTAAAAGATACATTTGAGGAGGAAATGCAAAAATTCTTGGATGGAAACTTGCATGTAACTGAATGACCATACCCTAGTAGCATTATGAGTAGCATTATTATGAGAAAACTCTGCCATATAAAGATAAAAAAACAAATACTCCTAAGTAGCATTACAATGATAGCAAATATTGCTCCAGACTTTGTTCAGTTTGCTCTGTGTGCCCGTTGGATTTAGGATGGTAACCAGAAGATAAAGCTTGCTCAGTTACCAAAGCCTTGCATGTTGTCTTCAGAAATGTGACAAATATTGAGTACCTCCATCAGGGATGATTGTATGAAGTAATTAATGAAGACAAAATACATCTATCAATATCACCGCATCATTTGTTTAGCTGTGGGTATCTTTTGGAATGGGGAAAACAGATACAAGATAGTAAAAAGATAGCCTTAATTCTCCTATTACTAGGAATAGCAGCCATGACACTTTGTAAGTACTTTAACCTCCAAATCCTTCATTGGATTTAAACAGTTTGTTGAGTGAATATGCTTAGTTATTAGTTTTTGTGTGGCACACATTCACCTGAAGGGTCTCTCCATGATGAAGCAGTGGATAGTTGACTGAGGAAAGTTTGAGCACAGGCCATATGAAATAGATTGCTGTTGTGTTCCTTCCTTTAGAGTGATCAATATTAGGTGTTAAGAAGAAAGGCAAGGAGTTCCAGAGGGTTGGTGCCAGTGGTAAGAAAGAATGACCACTGAGCCAGGTTTTTCCTGTATTATGGAACCTAGAGGAAAAGCAATTTGTTTGGGGGGAAGAGGTCTCTCCGGGCGGTATCTATTGTATCGAACAGAGATAAAACCTGGAAAAGATCTATGTAGAGCACGATATACCATACAGAGAATTTTGAAAGAGATTTTCTCTCACATAGGAAGCCAATGAAGTGATTTCAAAATGGAATGCATTTGACTGAAACGTAATGCTTGAAAAACCAATTGAGCTGCTTGTTTCCGGATTTTTGCAGACAATGTAACAAATGAACATTGATTCCTAAATATAGGCTATTGCAATTGTCCAATATGGCTATGCATCAAGAGAGGGAAGAGGGAATAAACGAGACAAAGTTTTCTCAATATAAAAATGCGCAAATAATCTACTGAGGAAATCTGATGCTCTGAGAATCATTAAACTGAACATCCAAGCTCTTTACAGATTTGAGAAGCAAAGGCACAGCTGCCAAACCGAGGTGGCGATAAACCGGGTTGCCTCAACAAAGGTACACCTTCAATTACTAGAATCTCAGTCTTATGAGTATTTAACTTTAGCCTATGACACCCCAGCCAATCGCAACCTGCTGATAAACAGTGCAATAGCACTGAGTTTCTACCATATGGGCACCTCAGTTTAGAAAGCAGTTTAGTGTTTTTTGCAAAGCTGTAACATTGAACATTAAAGGACTGAATGAGCATGGCAAGCTGTCTCAAATAGAGGTTAAATAGGAGAGGGGATAGCACTGAACCTTGCAACACACAGAACAAGAGTGTGTAGGAAGGGATAAAAAAGAACCCAGCATAAGGCTCTGGGATCAATCTAAAAAAGGAGAGAAATCATTGTAGAACCTTGTCACCAATGCCAACTCTAATAAGCCAGTTTATCACAGAATATGGTCAACTATGTAATAAAGCAGTGGACAAATCCAATATAGCTGGCATTGTTGACATCAGCAGCTACACGGAATTCATCTACAACTGAAAGAATAATAGATTCAGTGCCTCGATAGGGACGAAAACCCACTAAAGCATTGTCTAGGATGTTGTGATATTTGATAAACTTGGAAGGGTGACCCGCAACAAAAACATCCAAAAGAGTCTGGGTGATAATTCAATATAAGTTACAAGGAAGGGTTTTTTAAAACAGTAGTAAAAGAGCAGCTAATTGAAATGATAGAGAGAGTATCATTTGGGTGTCGTCTGTTTAGAAAGTACATGATATTGTGTGATCTGATGTGGTCTGCCAGTGGTGTCATGTAGATGTTGAATAAGGTCAGACTGAGAGATGATCCTTGGGGGATTCCGCAGATGAGTTTCTTGGCTTTTGATGTGTAGGATGGAATGCTGACTTGTGTTCTTCCTTTGAGAAAAAAGCAGATACGGTTGAGGGCAGGGCCCTGGATGCTTATTTTGTGTAGTCTTCTGATTAAGGTGGAATGGGAGACCTTGTTGACGGCTGCTGAGAGGTTGGGCAGTATGATGGTGGCAATTTCTCCACCATCAAGGATCATCCTGATATCATCTATTGCTGCAATGAGGGCAGACTCAGTGCTGTGATTGGGCCTGAAACCTGATTGAGTGGTGTCTAGGAGTTGATGTGCATCAAGGTAGTGGGCAAGTTGCTTGCCAGGGAGTTGAGACACTCTGTGATTTGCTCATTGCGGTGGTTGATGTTGCTGTTCACTTCACCAGTGGGGTTGGGCTGGTTCATTCACAGGGTGTGGAGCCAGTTGGCGTTTGGGATGGGGCTCCAGCTGCTTGTGGTGGCAGGTTTTGTTTGGAGAGGAATGTTGATTTGGAAGCAGATGATGGCATGATTAGCCCCTGTGAGAGGAGTGAATGCTGTGATTTTGAAGCCATTGAAGGTGGCAAAGACTAGGTTTAGGATGTGTCTTCTGACGGTGTGGGTCCGTCGACGATTTGTGTCATTCTGAGGATTCCCAGACTTTCAATGTGTGCAATAGAGCTGGGGTTGTCCTGGTCTTCCAGGTGGAAGTTGAGGCCCCTTAGAAGGATCTAGTTTTGGAGTCAATGGTGGGGGGGGCAAAATCTGAAATCTTGTTGTTGAAAGTAATTCATGGTCCTTGTGGTCAATAGATGAGGGTTCTGTTCAGGGTATATGTTGCTAAGACTCATAGTTTGAAATGTAGGTGCTTCATGAAGAGAGTTGTGTTCTCTGGGCCCGATTCACAGAACTAACTTACGACAAAATCCTAAACTTACTACCATTTTGGTATTCACAGAATGAACTTACTCATTTTGGTATTCACAGAATAAACTTACTCATTTTGGTATTCACAGAAGACACTTACACATTTTGTGTAACTTACACATTTTGTGTAACTTACTCATTTTGTGTAACTTACACATTTTGTGTAACTTACACATTTTGGTATTCACAGAAGGCACTTACTCATTGATGAGTAAGTGCCTTCTGTGAATACCAAAATGAGTAAGTTAATTCTGTGAATACCAAAATTGTTGTAAGTTCATTCTGTGAATACCCAAATGTGTAAGTTCATTCTGTGAATACCAAAATTGTTGTAAGTTCATTCTGTGAATACCCAAATGTGTAAGTTCATTCTGTGAATACCCAAATGTGTAAGTTCATTCTGTGAATACCAAAATTGTTGTAAGTTTAGGATTTTGACGTAAGTTAGTTCTGTGAATCAGGCCCTCTGTGTTTGTAGTGCAGTCGATGGTTTCTTTAAAGATTATCGCCCGTCCACCTGGTTTGTGTTGGCCGTCCTGCTGTGCCATCTTGTATCCTGCCAGTAAGGCAGTGGTGATATTGGCTGCCAAATCGGCAGTCAGCCATGTTTCCATAAGGAAGACGAGTTCTGGGGTGTCATTGTCCAGAATGTCCCAGATTTCTGTGGCATGTTTGCTGAGCAAACAGGTGTTTAGAAGCATGCATGATAGTTTATCTTGGGATGGGTGTTTTTGGCAGTGAGAGGTGTTGTGTGTAGGTTGTGAGGGTGTTGGTGGTGTAGGCGTGTTGGGTGTGGTGTTGCTGGTGAAGGGCCTTTGGGTACTGTGTTGCTTTTTGTCTGTGGAAGCAGCGAGGGGTGGGGATGCTGGCAGGGGAATGTTGCGGATTAGCATTGGAAGGGAGAAAGAACCAGGGTTTGTGGCACTTGGTGTGGTGCAGGCATTGGCAGCCGCAGGAGGGATTGCGTTTTGGTGCACCTTTGGTGCTGCGGTCATCATTGAGTAGGTCCTGGGAAGAGGGAGAAGCGTGGGGGTGATGGGAAGGGCTTATTAGGAGCACAGGAAGGAGCTGAATTGAAGTAAGGAGTAAGGAGCAAGGAGTGGGGGAGGAGGTAAGGGTCATGGTAGGTAGAAGGCAGGACACAGAGCACAGGGAGGAGACACAGAAGGTACAAAGTGGCAAAAAGTCAGAAAAAAGGCAAGAGAGCAAAGAGGGGAAAGGCAAAAAAGCTAAAGGTTAAAAGGAATTAAAAAGGCACAAAGGAATAGGGCAACAAGTAAAAAAGTCACAAAGCAACAGAGCAAAGAGTGAAAGGCAAAAGTACACTGTAGCAGCTATGTTTTATTGCTTTTGTCAGGGCATGAGTGCGAGGATCATGGCTAATTGTTTGCTGACACCTGTTAAGTGTGATTTTCAAGTTTTTTTTAATTGCAACTAATTAGAGGTAGATGTGCATAAAACAGAACTAGAATAAGTCCTGTGGCAGTTCAGGCAAACCCTACCACAGACTAATAATGTGGGTCTCTATCCTACAGTGTAAAGATGCTCTTTGACTCTGTGCCATCTATGAAGTTTTCAAAAGTATTTCTTCTCTTGCAGAAGCACGTTTGCATTAGAATTAGTGAAGATGATGAGCGCTTCTGCTGGCCTGCGACCCAAAAATATGCTGTTCTTTTGAGAACATATTAGCCTGGCAGTGGGTCAATGCTTGGACCTAGCATAAAAGTAGCACCAGCTCCTAATTAATGTGTGATAAAAAATGAAAAATTATGTCAATGGATTGTCTCCTGGGGCCATATTATGAAGAGCTGTGCTGGCTCAGCACAGAGCGGAGCATAAAGTTAATACATATAGATAGGAATTTCTCTGAATTAATGCATGAAATGCCAACAGCACAGTTCGAATATAGTTAGCAGGGACTGCATCTCTCTGTTTCCAACTTATGCTGTCTTCCACACCAATCATCACATTATATTTAATTAAACAGCCTTATAGACTCAATCACGGTTACTCAATGAGACCTGTTCCAGTATTGTTTCAACAGCCCATGCATGGTGGGATCGCTACCCTGGCGCATCACTCTCTTGTACTAACTAAGTGTTCTGTAAAGATATATCTGAAGTCTGATTCCCATGCTAAGTTTATGCATTGCACTGGCCTCAATAATAAGAGGAAACAAAACATTCTGCAGCACTGGATTAATGTGATTGTAGGAAACTGGGTTTTCAATTGAGGAGGGGAGAAGTTCCTTCCAAAGCAACAACCACAATCCCTGTCAAGGTGAACCACAAAAAGTCACTAAGGGCCAGATGTAGGTGGCCAAATACCGAGCGCTAACGCTGAAATTCGCAGAATTTCAGCATTTGCGACCGGTACATAGCCATGTACAATGTAGGTAATGCCAAACGCTATCGCAAAATAAGGAATCGCTAAAAATAAGGGAAACCAGTTAGCGATTCCTTAATTTGCGATTAGCACACACCGAATCCCTAAATAGCGAATCGCTAAATAAGAAATCCTTAAAATAAATCGCAAATCGATGTACCAAAAATCGCTATTACCGATTTTTCAAATATTCGTTATTTAGGAGTTGCAAATTACCACTGACTCAAAGCAGGTGGCAATCAGGTGCACTGCATTTAAACAGCCCCAAAATGCAACAGTGTGAACACAATGGCGGCCCTCTATGTCATTGCAAGGCGGCTTCGGATGCAAGCAGCAAGACTGAGGATCTGGAGACCGGAGGAACGCGTGTACAGACTGCGCATTACATTATTCCAACTGACTGAGGCTGAAATCCATGAGAGGTACAGGCTTCACCCCCAAACCATCCTAGACCTGATACGGGACCTGCACCCACTCCTGGAGCATCAGACACCAAGGGCGCACGCTATACCACCACATGTCATGGTGCTTTGTAGCCTGCACCTACTTGCATCAGGTAGTTACCAGGGGGTGATAGCTGTGGCAGGTGGTGTGTCACAGAGTTGCCTGTCCCGTTTTTTCAACACTTTCCTGGATGCCATGATGCAAAGAATGCACCACCACATATGGTTCCCCAGCACACAGGCGGAACTGCATAAAACCAAGATGGATTTTTATCAAAAGGCACAGTTCCCACATGTAATAGGGTGCATTGATGGGACACACATACCAATCTGCCCACCTGCAGCTACAGAGTACATATATCGGAACCGCAAATCTACACATTCTATCAGCGTGCAGGTAATTTGTGATGCGGACCACATCATCACCGGCATCGTAGCCAAATTTCCAGGGAGCACCCATGACTCCTACATATTCAGGAACAGTGGGATCTACACACGTCTGGCTGGTGGCGAATTTGGGGAAGGATACCTGCTAGGTAAATCAATGTGACACACCCTGATGTATACCTTGGATGTATGTGTTGGTGACTGTTATTAATTACTCTTCCTTTCTCACTCAGGTGATAGTGCATATGCCGTGCAGGCATTTATCCTGACTCCATATCTCAACCCATCTTCCCCAAGTGAGAGGAGATTCAATGTGGCACATAGATCTACGCGCAATGTTGTGGAGCGCACATTTGGGCTCCTAAAAAGCAGGTTCCGCTGCCTCTACAAAAGTGGTGGTGCACGGCAGTACCGCCCTATCATCTGCTGTAAAATAATAGCAACATGTGCCATGCTGCATAACCTTGCCACAAAGAAAGGAACAGCAGTGGAACTAACTGACTCAGAGGATGAGGGTGAGGATTGTCCACAGCCAGAGCACAGCGCAGCAGGTGTGGCAGCAGCACCAGATGGGAGACACAGACAGGCTGAGATCACACGTACTATTTCTGAGTAAGTAATGAGACAAAGCCAGTAACTGTAATTGCGTGACGGTGTTTTATTAACCTTAACTCAGGCAATAGCTCAGCACACCGCCACACCATGAAGGCCTCAACATGCCATGCCAATATTCACTAAACATTCAAAAGGTGAAATGGGTTACATCACCCATCTCACAATGGCAGGTGATGGCTGTCATTATGTTCTGCGCCCACGCGCAGCACTGCCGCATTCCCTGGGCACACTGTCCTCCCTGGTGGTCTGTCCTGTGGCAGCTCCGTGCCTTTCACTGTGCCTCCTGGACTCAGTTATCGGGGGTGTGATGCTGCTGCGGCTAGTTGCCTCCTCACTGTCCCCCCATCCCCTGCACCTGTTGCGGCTATTTGGGTGGTCTGGAGCACTTCCAGGGCACTGGTAACTGTGACCAGCCCCTTGCAACGTCACGGCTGCAGTGGGCCATCTCTTCCTGCATGGCCACCGAGCGCCTGCTGAGAACAGAGGTGGCAGTGGAGAGGCAGTTCACCGCCTTAGTGTAGCCGTCCAATTTCTGTCGGTCCCTGCGCCTCGCCACATGATCTTCATCCAGTTTGCTGCACAGCAGCCTCACAGCCTCTGACATGTCCCGCATGCCCTCAGCCACAGTGTTGTTCATGCTGTTTATGCCCTCCTTAATTTCAAGCATGTGTCTGTTCATGTACACCATCTGGCGTTGAACTGATTTGATGGCTTTGCCTTGCAGGCGCTGTACCTTCAGCATATTCCCCTCCAGACCCTCGAATACGCTGGACTCCTCGCCCTGTGCATCAGGACTGGCTACCCTCGATCTGCGGCGTCTGACACCTGTGTGGGCGCGCTCGGTGGGGGACTGTGTCCCTGCACTGTTCTCATCCTCTACCAGCGTGGAATGTTGGCCTCCCATGCTATCCTCCTCTGACCCCTCCATCTTCTGGAGGCTAGCCACTGTATGCCTCCTGGCTCTCGGTGGTGGTGGCGGTGGTGATGGTGGTGTTGGTGATGGTGGTGTTGGTGATGGTGGTGGTGGTGACGGTGGTGGTGGTGGTGGTGGTGGTGTGTGCTCAGCAGGCGACAAGACCTCCTCATCCTGTGTGTTGGCTCTCCTGGGTGCCTTTCCTGTGTCCCCTTCAGCAGACTTGCGCGCTGCCTCGCCTGTGGAGACAGAATGTACATTTACTCACTTGTCTGGCAGCATTGGCGTAATAATAAATTTCATGACTGCCAATGAAACTGACTGTCCTCCGCTTGCTAATTACTGATGTGTGTCACATGCCTTTGGGTTCAGTGGACTGACTGTTATGATATGTGTTACTTCTGACTACATCTCCCATAATGCATTGCTGTTTTTTTGGAAAACATGTACTGCAGTGGGAATGATACTGGCTCATTGGGGATTGTGGATTGGGGTTGGGGAGTGGGGGGCACAGCATGCTGTGCATGCATCTTACCTTGCCTGTTGCCAGCTCTGGCTGAGCTGTCTGCGTCTCCAATCCCACTCACGCTCTCCGGCTGGAGGGTGGACTCCACCAATAGTTCCAGGGCAGTTGGTACAGGCGCTGTAGATGTACCACCACCTGTCAGCATGGCTTGCTTGAGCCTTTCAGCCACCCTCTCTTTGGCACATTTTCTGAGGTCATACCAGCGCTTCTTTAGTTCATCTATTGAGCGCTGTGTTACGCCAATTGCATTTATCCTCTCCTGGATCACCAGCCATATTTTCCTCTTTTGGGATTCTGGGACGTGCAGGGAATGTTTGCCGAAGAGCTTGTCGTGGTCCTTTGCCACCTCCTCTATCAGCACCTCCAGCTCCCTCTTGCTGAATTTGTGCTTTCTTTTTCGCTCTCCTGCCTCCTTTTCCTTCTCCTGGTTGTCCATTTTTGGTTTGGTGTGTCTGCAAGATGCTTGCAAAGCAGCTCCTGTGTTGTAAGGTCTGCTCCCTGCCTCTCCCACAGCTTCAGCCACAGTGTAGCAGCAGTTGTCAGGCCACTTCCTGCTTGTGATGTCATCAGAATGCACCGGAATGGCAGTTTAAATAGTTAGCGATTTCTTAAAATACCGATTCGTTAATACTGATTCGGTAATACATAATCGCTATTTGCTAATCAGTAAATCGGTAAATCGGAATCGGTATTTCATTTTACCGATTTTTACCGATTCGCTATTTTTTAACGAATTATTACCTACATCGGACTTTGCGAGTTCTTAATAGCGATACGGTAAATATCGCAATTAAGAACTCGCAAATTGAGTTTTACCTACATATGGCCCCAAATTAACCTGTGCTTACCCCTCTGGTAGGTTGGCACAAAAACAGTCAGGCTAAACCTGGAAGCAATGTATAAAGTATGTATGCAGCACACACAGAGTAATAAAGTGAAAACACAACTCCAGAAAAACCCCACACCAATATAGAATAAAGAGTAAAATGTAATAAATGAAATGAGACCAAAATGATGGAAATCCATTCAGTAGAATGAGACATATGCAATTTCAAGCATTTAGATCAATATAGCACCCAAAAGCACAAAGCGCCACTTGCAGTTATCTAATCGTGCTAGACCGAGGGAAAGTCACAACTTCAAGCTGACTGTGATGAAGCACAGGCTGGATACAGGGACCAGGTTAGTCCCGGTGAAAAATGTACCTTCTCAAAGTCTGGTGGACACAAGGAGCAAGAAGAGCATTGCCGAAGGTCTTCGCTGTAGCACGAACAGTAGGCTGGATGTCACGGATGGTCGTTGCTATAGCTCAAAGATCCTGTTGGGCAGCACGGAGAGTAATTTCTGGAGCTTTGCATTGGCAGTCACCGTGGGCTGTGGTCGCTGTAGAGTAAAGGCAGATCTCGCATTTCCTGTCCTTGCTGGCAGATACGGTTGCGTAGAAAGTCGGGTCCACCGTGCTTCGCATTGGCAGTCATCGCAGGTGGCAATATTTCAGCATAAAGGGACCATTTGTGAATAACTCAAAACAGTAGGAATTTTACTTTTCTTAACAGGAGGAGATCAACTGGTACCTGCGAAGGTTCCAAGACCTGGGGATGCATATGTACGTTATTGCACTTAAGTCGTGAGCCTCATCAAGGGTATTCATTTTGGTATTGATAAGGAACTTTTAGTCACTATGGGGCACATTTATGAGCCCCTTGCACCACCGTAGCATCACTTTTTTATGCAGCTCCGATGGCACAAGCCACAAAATCATATTTATGAAGTAATGCAAAGCCACTTTGCATGGCTTTGAATGGCCTCATAGATACGGAGTAAAGCAAGGCAGTGCAAATCGCAGCGTTGTCTTACTCTGCACTAGGGAGGAGTTCCATGGGCGTTGTGGTGAGTGTTTCAAAGCAGCACGCATGGATTTTGACACTTACCCAGATTTACAAAACCATACTAACCTGGGGATGCGCCAAAACCTAGCACAAACCCAGGGGAGGTGCCACGAGTAGAAATACCTTTCTTTCTCCTAATCTTTTCCTCTTTACATGTGTGCTGCATTCTGCAGCACACATAGAAAAAGGAAAAAGCCTCCCAGGATTGTTTTTTGTGCAGGAAGGTGCCCCTTCCTACACAAAAACAATCCGGCAGATGACACAGGCACCCGTGCACCATGCTGCAAGGGTGCCTGCGTCTGCACTAGGCTGCCGAAATGACGTTAGATCAGGGGGAAATGACAGAAATGCACGGTATTGGATAAATAGGGTGCATTACTGCCCTTTCACTTTGACGTAGGGCAGTGCAGCATGGTGACTTGCTGCACTGCCCTACGCCAAACCCCATAAATGAGGCTCTATGGATATTGCTTCACTTTACACAATCATACCCCAAAGTGAGAGCATTTTTATAATTGAACAATTGCTTAACACTCGGCCACAACCCATGAGAGTACCTACAGACTTTATCTACAATTTACTTAAGATTGCATTACAATCTAATTATTTTAAAAATGAGGACCATTACTACTAGCAATGTTCTGGGACTTCTATGGGTGCCATTGTTCCACAAAATGTGCATAATATCTTTGTCAATGATCTTGAACACAGCTTTGAGTATACAGAAAAAAACATGTACCTCTCCATTGATGATATCTTTATGAGATGGTCAGGGACTCAGAAGTTAAAAGTTGATGTAATATTTGAATAATGTCCAGAAGAATCGTATATTCACTTGTATTCACATAGATCAGGGATTGTGGTTCTGGACGTAACCATCAAACAACATAATGGCAAAATTTCCCCTACACTCTTCAGGCAAACTAATTATTTCAGCCTCAACTAGCCCATTCGTGAAGAGCCCAAAACATTAGGAATTCTCCTTTTCTTTACTGGAGGAGCTCAACTGGTGTCAGCTAAGGTGCCAAGACCTGGGGACACATATGTACGACATAGCACTTGAATGGTGAACCGCATCAATGGTATTCATTCTGATGTAAATAAGGAACTTTTAGTCATTATGGGGCATATTTATGAGCCACTTGCATCGCAGTAGCATCAATTTTTATGATGCTCCGGTGGCGCAAACCACAAAATCATATTTATGAGGTCACGCAAGGCCACTGTGCATGTCTTTGAATGGCCTCATAGATATGGAGTATGGCAATGCAGCGCAAATCGCTGTGTTGCCTTACATTGCGCTAGGGTGACTTGCTGCGCTGCCCTACACCTAATCCCCATAAATGATGTACTCAAAAGAGCTGGGTACTGCCCCGTGAAGTGCTACTCCAAGAAAAAAAGAAAGAATCAAATGACAAACTAGTTTGCATCTGTGAAAAATTCATCCTACCTTGCCCTGATCACCCCCATTTTTTGACTGATGTTGGTGGTTACTGACTCTGATTGTACACTGGGCTCTGCTCACCAGGTCCAAGGCCAGTGCTCTGTTTAAAAGGTGTAAGGTAATTAGGTGTGATTGCAATCGGTTATGACATCCTACCTGTAAGTCCCTAGTATATGGTAGGACATTAGGTTTAGAGACCCCAGTGGATTTAAAGAACTTAAGTGTGCTCTGCTGTGGTATCTGATGTCATTTTAAAGGCAGCCCTGCTTTGCAGGCTGTTTATAAATAGAACTATGTCCAAAACTACCTCATTTTGACATATAAGTCTTACCTTAAGGTCTGTTCTAGGTGCCCCATGGGTAGGGTGCATTGTTACTATAACAGGCACATTAAAAAATATGTTTTATATGCCCTGGTGAGGGAAAAACTGCCAATTTCGTTTTCCCCATTGTAGTATGCTAGCTCCAAAGGCTAACCTGGGAAGGCTTAATTAAATCTCAATAAAGCCTATCTTTTGACAGGAGTGAGCTAGAAAAATAATTCAAAGTATTATAATAATGGTTACAATAAATTCAACAACTTGCCAAGGTTAGATGTATTATAACTATTGCAGGAAAGTAGTTTTATAGCTGCTTTTCTAAAGTTACATCAATTAAGCCCTGTAGCAGCCTCTTCTGATTTGCCAGCCTTTGACAGGCTGAGCTAAGCTCCCAAGTTAGGTGTGAAGTGGCCTGGGCTGGTAAGAGATCTGCTGCTGTAGAAGCCAGGACAGGAAGGGGGCTAGGTAGCCAAGTTATCCACACGTGTGGGTTGGGATATCCAGACTTGAACCTCCAGAAGAAATTTTCTCCATTTTGATTTTTTGTTGAGAATTGCTTTCTGGGACACAAATATGCCACACTTTGCAGGAATTTGTCATCACTGAGGGTAGCACCCTGCACCGCATTGGTCAGGGGTGCCCCCCTTTTGCCAGCACAGAAACTGAAATAAATATGGGAGAGCAGCCCAGCAACTCAGATCCCTGCCTGGAAACACCAAAAGAATGACTGCTTCTGAACCTCTGGTCTGCTGCAAATGCCAGGACAGGAAGGGGGGGCTATGTAGCCAAGTTATCCACACCTGTGGGTTGGGTTATCCAGACCTGAACCTTCAGGAGAAATTTTCTCCATTTTGATTTGGTCAGCAACAAGAGAGGACTGCTTCATGCTCTGGGCTTCACAAAATAGGACTTTGCCTTGCTTCAAAAGTTCAAGGAGTGGACTCCCTGAAAGAAACAGGTAGAAAAGAACTGCAAGAAGTCACCTGCATCAACTCCACCAAGGCAAGCCCAGCTGACCAGCTTCACCTGGACTTTAAAGGATTTAACCAGGTATGTTGATTGTCTTGTTGTCCCAAACCTCCAAGAGGCAACAACAACTTCTGGATCCTTGGCTGGTGTTGTGGACCCCTCAAAGATCCAAAGCAGACCTTCTGGAAGAAGATCCAGAAGTTTGGAAACACTTGGACAATTTTTTCAAAAAGCTCCATAAGTAGGCCGACCCCAACAATGAGAGTCAAGCCGGCAACATCTGACTGTGACTCGGCCTTAAAAATCAAGATTGTTCTGCTAAAAGTTCTAGAGCTCTTCGTCATCAACGATGATAACCAAGACCTTCAGGGGTCACCGAGGCATCTCGCTGAAGCAAGCCACCGTTGTTGAACTGCAACCCAGCTTGCAGAGGAGACCCACTCGATGTTGAGGGAAAAAGAACCAAAAAAGTGACTATGTCCCCAACTATCCAGTGTATCCAGCCTGTGCTCCATCACGGTCAGCCATTACTTTGACTTGGTCCCAGTCAAGTGAGATCAGATAGCCGTGGGTGGTGTTTTTCACTTTTTGGTGCTAGAAAGAACATTTTTACATTTAATCTTTAAAAATTCATATCTCTGGTTCCCTACATTGGATATTTGTTGTTTTGGCATCATTATAATCATACACATATCTCCTAGTTTCATAAATTGGTGTTGGATTTTTATTTTGTGTTGTGGCTTACTTATTTTCTATTTTGGTGATATTTAGTGATTTACACACCTGTCTCCTAAGTTAAGCCTGACTGCCAGTGAGCCACGTTACCAAGGGATGAGCAAGGATTAATTTACTGAGCATTGGCTGGACTTTATTTGTGATTGTGGTGTTATTACTAGCTGTAGGTACCTACCTGCACCTACTAATAACCCACCTTCCAACATTTGTTATGCAGTAATGGTATACAGTTCCTGTGCTTAATAACACCATACAGCATTTAAGTGTATAACTTCAAAAATCCTCTAAATTGACCAAAAGCAAAAATTGATTTTTTTAATTTGGCCTAATTTTTAATTAATTAATTTTAGATTTTCCAAGTTCCTGTGATTCCATTTTCATGAGATTTGTGTGACCCAAAACCTAGGGATACTATGGAGTGTGACCTGGATAGCCTACCCACACTCACGTTAGCTGAGCTTAGGTTGTTGTGCAGGGCTAGGGGGCTACCAGCTAGCACTAACACTATGAAGGGAGAGCTGGTGTAGTCCCTTGAAGCCTGGGCAGTGTAAGAAAAAACAGCGGCAGCTCCATAGATAAAAGGAGAGGGGGAAGGATGACCCCTCCATTCTCCAGGAGAAGGATGATGAATGCCTGTCCAATACATCACTAACCAGGGCCATGCCTACAGCTAGTTGGAAGGAAGGATCTGTGGGCTCCACCAAAGAGGAAGCAAAACTGTCCATCAGAGTTAGAGAACTTGAGGTCCAGTTAGCCTTCATAACTGTGGAGAAAAAGAAGTTGGTCCTGTCCAACAAGAAGAGGAAGAGATAAGAGATGGTGGAATGAATAATAGTTTAAGATGTCACAGAGTGGTGGGTTTGGCCCAGGCTGCCCAAGACGATTGTCCCTAAGTACCAATAAGGTGGTGGCATTGATAAGTGGCTGGCAGTGTTTGAGAGGGCCCTCAGAATGAGGGGGGATAGGTCTCAATACTGAGGTTCACTCCTATGAGAGTTGATCTCAGTAGCTGGATAGGCTTGTAGCCCTAGAGGGGGAGGAAGCAGAATCTTGTTCCCACATGAAACAGTTTCTGATCAGAAATTTTGGTCTCACCTTAGAGCAGTACACAATGAAGTTCAGGGACACCCAGAAAGTCAGCACCCAATCTTGGGTGGATTTTGTTGATATATCAGTAAAGGTATTAGAGGGCTGGATACAGGGTAACCAGGTAAGTACCTATGAGGGGCTCTATAATTTGTTAATGAAGGAGCACATTTTGAGCAATTTTCCCTCAGAGAAATTGCACACAGTATCTGGTTGGCTCTATGCTGTCTGGTCCCAGGGAACTGGGGGAGACAGCTGATGAGTGGATTTGTACCAGGGTTCCCAAGAAACACCAGGGGGATGATCAAAAGAGAGTATGACAGGTCCCCTTCCAGGTAAAAGCCCTGGGTAAGAAAGATAAAAAAACAAAAGTATCCTCTAAAGATCCACATACACCTGTAGGGATCCCTGACAATTCTATTTTCCAGGGGGATGGGGTATCAGGGGAAGCCCTTTGACCCAGCAAAAGCAGGAAAGTTCTTAGACCCTACAAAGCAAGGGAAGTGTTATAACTGTTTTCAGCCAGGACACACGTGAGGCGATGCTGTCTGCAGCAAAAAGTCCCCCACTGGTGGGCAGTCCCTGGGGACTGGTAGTGTAGGTGTGGGGGTGAAAGTTGGCCCAGAGATGGGGAAGGAGTACACAGTGGTAACCTTGGTTTCTGTGTGTGGGGTGGAAGTTGCAGCCAGTTGCCAGTGTGACTATGGTCACAGACAGACTGTTTTTACTAGATCAGATCAGACCAGGTGTACGCCACCAGGTGACTTATGCAGACAGCAGAACCAAGGTCCATCCCATGGCAATGTTGAGCTTGGAATGGGGAGGTTGTTCTTAGGAAGCCCTAAGAAGACAGTTGTGTCACCTGCCCTCCCAGGAGAGCGTCTACAGGGAAATGATCTTGAAGATTCTGACTGGTCAGCGGTGGAGAGGAAGGTCCATGCACAGACATTGGACCTCTGTGAGTGGGTATGTGTTGTGACTGGGTCACAGACTGCACAGCAACTGGGACAAATGGGCCAAGCATCCAATGACAAGAGAAAGGGAACATGGTCTGGTGAGCCAGCACAAAGAGCTCTGGAGTACCAGGAGGAATCTAACCCTGAGGTGGATGATCTGGCCTATGTGGTAGGGATTCCACCTCTGCAAGACCTGCCGAACTTGGCAGAATTGGAAGGAGCTAGTGGACCCTCCAGGGATCAGTTGTGTCAGGGACAAAGAGAGTCTCACTCTTGAGGGCCTGAGGCAGAAAGCATCCAGACTGCATCCAGTCAAGAACAGGTTGATGTCATTGGGTTCCCCAGAGTCTACTGGGAAAAGGGACTCTTGTATACTGAAGCAGAGACCTCAAAGCAAGGGCAACCAGGAAAGTGGTGCTCCTCCAGAAGTGCAAGTTATCCCTCACTTTGAGCTTTGACATCCCCTTGCCAGGACATATGGGTCAGACCATTTCTATTGGCCCAACATGTCAGCCAAATGAAGGGAGTTCTGTAACTTCTGTGCAACTTGTCAAGCCAATGGCCAGACAGGGGGCAAGCCAATGGCTCTTTTGATACCACTGCCAGTGGTTTGGACTCCCTTTGAAAGGGTGGGGATTAACATTGTTGGTCCCCTAGACCCATCAACTGCCTCGAGCAATAGCTATATTTTGGTGGTAGAGGGCCATGCCACCAGATATCCTGAGGCAATTCCACGCAGGACAGTCACAGTTTCCACAGTGGCTAGGGCCCTAGTTGGTGTGTTCACCTGAGTAGGTCTCAGATAGGGGCACAAAATTTATGTCTGCCTATCTGTAGACGTTGTGGGATGAATGTGGTGTTACCTACAAGTTCACCATCCAATATCAACCCCAGACCAATGGTCTAGTAAAAAGATTCAATTGGACCATGAAGGGCATGATCCTGAGTTTGTCTGACAAACTCAGGAGGAGATGGGATATTCTCTTCCCATGCCTGCTGTTTGCTTACAGGGAGGTGACACAGAAAGGTGTTACTTTTAGCCCTTTTGAGTAACTGTTTGGGCACCCTCTACAAGGGTCATTGTGTTTGGTAAGAGAGTCTTGGGAGAAGCCTCTCAAGGAAGCCAAGCAGAATGTATTGGACTACGTACTAGGCCTGAGATCGTGCATGGTAGAGTACATAAGCAAAGCAAGCAGCAACCTGGAGCCCAGCCAAGAGCTCATGAAGCTTTGGTATGACTAAACGGTTACTATGCCTAAGTCCCATCCAGGTCAGTTGATATGGGTGTCGGAGCTTGTGGCTTTCAGAGCCCTCCAGAACAAATGGACTGGGCCCTATCCAAGCATAGAGAAAAAGGGTGAGATCACCTACTTGGTGGAAATTGGCACACCCAGGAACCCCCAAAGGGTCCTGCATGTGAACAGATTGAAACCCCACCAAGACAGGACAGATATGACCATGCTGAGTGTCACTAATGAAGGGGAGAGGAGGAGCCACTGCCAGACCTCCTCTCTAGCAATGTGCAAGATGGGTCAGTGGAGGGAGTTATACTCTTTTTCAAGTTGACAGGATAGCAGCACAAACACTGCAAACAAGTGTTTGAACAGTTTGCTGGGCTGTTCTCCTTGACCCCAGCTATCACCACTTGCTGTGTACATGATGTTGGCACTGGTGACAGTCTACCTGTCAAAAACAAGCTGTACAGGTTGTCTGACCAGGTCAGAGCCAGCATCATTGCTGAAGTAGCTAAGATGCTGGAGGTGAATGTAATTTAGCTCTCTGACAGCCCAGTGGTACTGATGTGTAATTCTAATCCCCAAATGGGAAAGATAGAGTTATGGTTTTAGTGTGAACTACAGAGTTTGGAATGCAGTCACCAAGACAGATGTTCACCCTATACCTAGAGCTAATGAGCTCATTGATAGGTTGAGGGCTGCAAAGTACCTTAGTGCATTTGATTTGACCTCAGGTTAATAACTTGCACCCCCACCATGCACATTTTCCTCATCTATACTTTTATTGCAAATGTTGCATGAATATTATCAATGATGTCATGGAAGATGTGGCCAATGCCCCAAATGCAGCCAACACACTGGCCCTCTCTCTGGGCCACTTTTACCCTGGGGAACCCATTTCCTTGGGCCTGTTGCAATCTTTAGGGAGAGGGGAGCATGGCCCCCTTCCCTGGCTGATTTTGGCAATGGGAATCCTATCCCCTGGGGCCTAGCAACATATTTCAGTGGGAGAGGGGCATGCAGACCCCTTCACAAGCTGATATCAGCCACAGGCGGCCCATTCCCCAGGGCCTGGTACCATATTTAATGGGGAGGGAGCACACAGTGTCCATTCCAGGATGATTTTGTCCCTGGGGACCCTAGCCCCCAGGGCCAAGCCTATTTTTTGGGGATGGGCCCATGGTCTTGTTGGTCTTTGAGTAGGTGTATGAGTGGTTTTGTGGGTTTGGTGTGGCTGTATGGATGTGTGAGTGGTTGTGTGTTTGTGTGGGTATGTGTGTGTGAGTGCATGTGTGAGTGGCTATGTGGGGCTGTGAGTAGGTGTGTGAGTGGTTTAGTAGGTCTGTGAGTGGGTGTGTGAGTGGCTTAATGGGTGTGTGAGTGGTTGTGTGGGTGTATGAGTGGGTATGTGATTGCTTGTGTGAATGGCTGTGTGGGCCTGTGAGTGGGTGGCTCATTGGTTTTGTAGGTCAGTGAGTGGGTATGTGAGTGGCTGTATGGGTGTGTGAGTGGGTGTGTGGGTGCATACGTGGGTGTGTGAGTGGGTGTGTGAGTGGCTGTGTGGGTCTGTGAGTAGGTATATGAGTAGTTATGTAGTTCTGTGAGTGGGTGTTTGAGTAGCTGTATGGGTTTGTGAGTGGTTGTGTGGGTGTATAAGTGGTAGTGTGAGTGGTTGTAGGATTGTTTGTGTGAATGTCTGTGTGGGTCTGTGAGTGGGTGTCTGAGTGGTTTTGTGGGTTTGTGAGTAGTTGTGTGAGTGCTTGTATGGGTGTGGAAGTGGGTGTGTGAGTTGTTGTGTGGGTGTGGAAGTGAGTGTGTGAGTGGCTGTGAGTGGCTGTGTGGGTCTGTGAGTAGGTATGTGAGTGTTTTTGTGGGTCTGTGAGTGGCTGCATGGGTATCTGCGTAGTTATGTGTGTATGTGGAAGTGGGTGTGTGGTCTGTGAGTGGTTGTGTGACATGCTGTAGAAGTAACATGCTGTAGAAGTATGTATGTGAGTCTATGAGTATGTCAGTAGGTGGTTGAGTGCCTGTGGGGTCTGTGAGTGGATTTGCAAGTAGGTCTCTGGGTCTGTAAGTAGGTGTGTTAGTGGCTATATGGGTGTGTGAGTGTATATGTGTGTACGTGAGTATGTGCTGGGTGTGTAAGTGGCTGTGTGGGTCTGGTAGTGGGTATGTCATGAACTGTATGAGTGTGTACATGAAAGTGTGTGAATGTCTGAGTGGGTGTGTGAGAGCCTGTGGTTGTGTGTGAGTGGATGTATGAGTGGTTCTCTGGGTCTGTAAGTGGGTATGCTAGCAGCTGTATGAGTGTGAACATGGGTGTGTGAGTGGTTTCTGGGTCTCCTACTGGGTGTGTGAGTAGCTATATGGGTATCTGAGTGGGTGTGTGAGCAGTTTTCAGGGTCTCTGAGTGAGTGTATGATTGACTGTATGAGTGTGTGAGTGGTTGTGTGGGTATAAGTGGGTGTGTGAGTGAGTGAGTAAGTGGGTCTGTGAGTGGGTGTGTGAGTGGCTCTCTGGGTCTCTGAGTGAATCTATCAGTAACAGTAAGGGTGTGTGAGTGGCTATATGGATGTAGGAACAAATGTGTGAGTGGTTGTGTGAGAGTATATGAGTGGGTCTGTGAGTGGGTGTATGTATCTTTTTATTTGCGGTCTGAATCCGAAAATCTGACATGTATTCACATGGTGCCTCACTGAGCACTGGGGTGGATCCTCGGATCCTTGCTCATGCAAAAATAAAAATGGTTTTGGACAATTTCTTGCCCATGAGGGATCCCTCACAGAACTCTCCCGTCAGTTCCTTTGGATCAGAATACCTCTGTCCTGGCCCCTTATATCATATTTCTACTTTATTACCTCCTTCGTGGAACCATGTCCCAATGCACAAAATGGCGACTGCAATGTTTCTCTTAGGTTGGGTCCAGCCAATTATGACATTGCTGTTGTCACATGGATCCACATCTCTAGATATATATAAAGCTTTCTTCTTTAAAAACTCGAAAACTACTGGACAGATTGAAACCAAATCAGACCCGCCAACTTACACAGTGCCACTGTGTGCCTTTCATACCATCATCAGTTGAGGAGCCGATATCCGATGGTGGACCCTAAATTAGCTGGAAACCCCTGCAGAGATCAGATTTCCAGCTAATTGTTTAGAGGATGTCCATTGATGTCCATTTGAAGGTTTGAAACCTTCCCAGGATATTGACGCCAGCCTCAAAACTTTGATTTTGTTTTGTTAGGGGGGAAGGGGGACAACGTGGGAGGGGTGAAGGCTTGTAAGAGGGCAGTAAATTTAAAAGTGTCTTGGACTGTATTCTGCACTAAGTCTTGGCCCTTCATGGCCATGCCCCCTACTCACTTGGCAAAAAAAAATCACAAGTTGGCAGATCTGTCAAATTACAAAAAGCACTCTTTCTGTGCCAAAAGTTCGCTTTTTGCCAAATTTGGCTTCATTCTGTTCATCGAGTCGGGCTATAGTCATGTCTGAAACCCCTATGGGAAATCGCATGAGGAAAGCTTGTTTGGGGATCCACCTTTTCTCAGCCCCTCCATGACAAATCACCCCAACAGCTAAGTGTGTGACAAACTAGTTTTGAAGATTTATTGAAGACTCATCAAACTGCGGCAGAGATATTAGCAAAACAAACAAAAAATACTTTTCCTATGGAATCTTGGACTTAGCTATAGCTACCTACTGGTATATATATTACCTGCTGGCGGTCACCAGTAGGTAGTTATCTTTAGGATGTAGTTTCCATTGGAAGAGCGTTTTTAATTTGTCAATAACTTTCGCCTCACTTGACGAATCCTCGTGAAATTTTTAAAACTAGTTTGCCAGTTACTTCAACTGCTGTCTTGAAATTTTTGGGGTGATCCATAAAGGGGGGGCACAATGCTTTTCCTCCATGTTAATTTCCATAGGAATCTTTAGACACTGCTACAGCCCGAACTGCTGAACCGAATTACACCAAATTCGGCAGAAAGGTAGCTGCTGGTCCAGAAAGCTCCCTTGTTAAATGGTGTAAATCTGTTCAGTAGTTGTGGAGAAATTTAAAGTTATAACTCTGGGGACGTGGAGGATCTGCATCTCCATCTGAGATATCGTGCTGAGATCTGATTGGCTGGCAACACTTCAAACTAGAAAATTTTGGCAGCCATATTGTGACTCGGTTGAACCGAGTCACATAAAAAATCTTTAAAAAAAGAAAAAGGGGCAGAGTAAAAACACCCTAACACCCAGGCCTCTTGGGTTGGGCAGATTCCAGGGGTATGTGTTAAATATATAGGAGGGGGGCACATGGCCTCCCTCCTAAGGCTATCTAAGCACCGGAGACCACCACCTTCATAGGGCACATACATTATTTTATAAAGAATGAGGGAAGACCCTATGGCCTCCCCCGCAGCCCCGGGGACCTCCTTGGGACACAAACAAAATAATTGTTGCAGACACCCGGCCCTAGAGACACTTCCTTTCTGGGGCTCAATAATTGGAGCTGTAGATGGCCCTGGGGACCACCCCCTCCCCCCAGGGCCAGCTACAGCAAGGTCCTGGGGTACCAACCTCTTAGCAATCCAACTGTGTGGGACTTACTGGAGGTAATAGGAGGGGTAGATGGCCCTTCAGAGCCAAGGGGACTTCATCCCCCAACTAGTAGTGCACCAGGAGGCACGTTTGCGAAGTGGTGGAGAAAGGGTGTGTGGCCACTGAAAACCTGTCAGCAATCCCACTGTGTGAGACTTATTGGAGGTAACAGGAGGGGTAGTTAGCCCCCAAGGACCCTCAAGAGCCAAAGGGACTTCATCCCCAACTATTAGTGCACAAGAAGGTGCATTTGCAGAGTGTTGGAAAAAGGGGGCCTGGCTTATGACAACCTCTCAGCAATCCTGCTGTGTGGGACTTATTGGAGGTAAGAGGAGGGGTAGTTGGCCCCCAAGGAAATCCTTGGGGGCCAACTACCCCTCCTGTTACCTCCAGTAAGTTCATAGGTTACAGGGACATTATAGTTAGGCTCAGGTTTCACTTATACAAAAAAAGAGAAATTCAGCAGGTAGAGTTAGCTGAGCTAACTATAACTTGTGGCTCCGCAATGCATTGCTTATGACCTCGCATATTACATCACTCATTACATGGTCAATGGCATTACTGATGACATCCCTGATGACACCTCAAATCACATCACTGATGACATCATCCAGTGATTGAGAGTGTTTTAAAAAGGTTTATGAGTGTTAAATATGTATACCAAGGTGTATTGGTGAATAAGTGGGTGTATGAGTCCTGTATGGATGATTCAGTGGGTGCTTGTCTGACTGTATAAGTGAGTGATTAGGTATCTCATTGAATTTATGAGTAAGTGACTGGTTATGTGAATGTTTGTATCAGTCTGTCAGTTAGTGTCTAAGTGGCTGTATGGGGGTGTGAGTGGGTAGGTGTGTGGCTGTATAGATTGGTGATTGGTTGTCTGAGCACCTGTATGGGTCTGAGTGTCTGTTTGTCTGTGTGTCTGTGTGGGTGGTAGAGGGTGTATGTGACTGCCTGTATGGATGGTGAGTGGGTGAGTTAGTGGCTGTATGGGTCAGTAAGTGTGTGCGAGAGGCTGTATCGGTGAATGAGTGTGTGTATGGCTGTGTGGGTGGGTGAGTGAGTGAATGTGTCAGTAGTATATGGGTGATTAACTGGGTATGTGAAAAGCAGTATAGGTGAGTGGTGGAGTATATGAGTGACTGTATGGGTGAGTGAGTGAATGTGAGACTGGCTGTATGGGTAAGTGTGTGCTTGTGTCAGTGACTGGATAGGTGAATGATTATGTGTTAGTATCTGTATTAGTAAGTGAGTGTGTGTGTTTGTAACTGTATGGGTGAGTGAGTAGGTGTGCGAGTAGTTCTATGGTTGACTGTCTCAGTGTGTGAGTGGCTTTATCAGTGTATAAGTGGAAATGTCAGTGGCTGTATTAGTGAGTGGGTGGGTGTATGAGTGGCTGTATGGGTAAGTGAGTGGATGCGTGTCTAGATCTATGAATCAGTGAGTGGGTGTATAAGTACTGGTATTGGTCTGAGAATGGGTTTGTGAATGGTTGTGTGAGAATGGGAGTGGGTTATTAAAGGTTCAATGGGTGTGTGAGTTGGTGCATTTGTGATTCTGTGGATGATGTCATCAGTGATGTAATTTGAGGTGTCATCAGTGATGTCACTGACCATTTCATGAGTGATGTGATATATAAGGTCATAACCAGTGTATTGCGGGGGTGCAAGTTACAGTTATCTCAGCTAACTATAACTGCTGAATTTGTCTGGTTTTGTATGAGTGTAACCTGAGCCTAACTAAAAAGTCCCTGTAACCTTTGATTTTTTTCAGTGAATTTCTAAGTTTTATTAAATGCTAATTCTTAACTCTAACATCACTGTAACCTTTGTTTTTTTCAGTGAATTTCTAAGGTTTTTTACATGCTAATTCCTGACAATAACATCCCCATGACCTTTGTTTTTTTCAGTGAATTTCAATTTTTTTAATGTAGTAGCTGCATTTGCAGAGTGGTGGAGAAAGGGGGCGAGGCCTCTGACCAGCTCTCAGGATTTCCGCTGTGCAGGACTTACTGGAGGTAAAAGGAGGGCTTCTAGGCCCTCACGAACATGCAGCATCCAAAATACTTTATTCCTCAAGCAGTAGTGCACCAGGAGGTGCATTTGCAGAGTGGTGGAGGAAGGAGGCATGGCCTCCAAAGACCTCTCAGCAATTACGCTGTGTGGGACCTATTGGAGGTTACAGGAGGGCTTGTTGGCCCCGAAGGACACTCTGGAGCCAAGGGGACTCCATCCCACAATCAGCAGTGCACCAGGAGGAGTGTTTGCAGGGTGTTGGAGAAAGGGGGCGTGGCTTTGAAGACCTCTTAGTAATCACACTGTGTGGGACTTACTGGAGTTAACAGGAGGGCTTGTTGGCCCCCAAGGACCCCAACCAGGAGTGGGCCAAGAGGCACATTTGCAGAGGGGTGGTAAAAGGGGGCGGGGCCTCCGGCAAGTTGGCGGGCCTTTTAAAAAAAAAAAATGTAGGCAAGGGGGCCCCCTTCCCTGCACCAATTTTGGCCCCAGGGACCCCATCCCCCGGGCCAGGCATTTTTGGAATGGGGAAGGGGCCACATGGCACCCCTTCTCAGGTAAAATTCAAACCAAGGGCATGCCCCTTTTTTTATTTTAATTTTTTTTAAAAGGGAGGGAGTGAGGTCTGTGCGAGTGGGTGCATTTGTGATTCTGTGGATGATGTCATCAGTGATGTCATTTGGGATGTCATCAGTGATGTCATCAGCAATGTCACTGAACAGGTCATGAGTGATGTAATATGTGAGGTCATAAGCAGTGCATTGCGGGGCGCGAGTTATAGTTAGCTCAGCTAACTATAACTGCTGAATTTCTCTGGTTTTGTATGAGTGAAATGTCATTCTAACTATTACATCCCTGTAACCTTTGATTTTTTTAGTGAATTTCTATGTTTTTTCTAAATCTATTTCATATCTATAACGTTCCTGTAACCTTCATTTTTTCAGTGAATTTCTTATTTAAAAAAAATTCTATTTCATAAATATAACATCCCTGTAACCTATGGCTTTTCAGCAAATTACGAAGGTTTTTTAACTGTTAATGCCTAACTATAATGTCCCTGTAACCTTTGTTTTTTTCAGTGAATTTCTAAGGTTTTTTGCTTTCCTCAGAGACCATAACATGGGCTCTTTCTACAACAACATCCTGCGTTTTAACATGCATGGAATCTTTAGAAGTGATGGAGTTCACTTTACTGACAAAGGGAACAGGGTGTTTCTAAGCAACCTGAAACTCTGCATACAGTCGTATCTGTAACTGTCTTATACACATTCTCAACACAAGAGCCCAAAGTTGTGTTCATTTTCTGGTTATATCATTTTTTTTCAAATTTTTTAAATTCGTGTTGACATTGTGATGATCACGATCATGTCGTGAAATTACAAAACAAAGGCAGACATTCAACGCCCACTACCACATTACATTTTTTTAACATGTTTATTTATTTTTATTTATTCAGTATTTTATATAGCACGACTATGACCCCAGTGGTTATCAGAGCGCTTTACAGTAATAACATATTCCATTAATACAGTTCGATGCAAGTATTATACATACTTGAAAGCATACAAATAACTTCTCAGAGCAGCAAAGATATTTGCAAATTAACAAAATATAAGGCTCTAAAGGATACATAATATAACACTAGTACACTCAATCAAAAATAGCAGGTAATCTAAATTTAACATTTATATTGGGCATATGAATCTGGCTAGTTACGAGGATAGACTCTCAGAGGTAAGTTGGATAGGTTAACAAATGCTTCGTCTTGGGATTCTTCTGGCACGGGCAAAATATGTGCCTGTGAGGAAACATGTGGTAATCTTTAAACAGATCTTCAAGTGATTGTTCAGTAGATAGTTAAGGTAGGAATTTGCTCATTAGAAAGATCTTGGCTTCCTTCTTGAAACTTGAGGTGGTCGGGATTCTTCTGATATTTGGAGGCAGTGAATTCCAGATTCTAGGTGCGGCTCCCGAGGACACTCTGTCATAGGTTTTATTCCTCTGAAAGAATTGTGGTTTCAGCACTAGATCCTGGCACTCTTAGAATATCTGCTTCCTCTGGATATCTCCACTTTCTGAGCTAGATACGTGGGTGTATTGAAGTGTAACACTTTGCATGTGAAACAAGCCATTTTGAGTTGAATTCTGGCTTCGTGTGCAAGCCAATTCAGTGCCTTTAGGTGGGGAGAGATGTGGTCTAATTTTTTAACCTGTTATGAGTCTAGTGGCTACGTTGAGGCAGGCTTTTACTGGAGCTGTTGAGATCTTGGGTAGATTTGATAGTGCTGTACATCCGTATTCATTCCTCCTGATGAATAATGCCTGGACTGCCAATTTGAGGTCTGCTGTTTCAATGAATGGTTTCAGTTTTCTAATATAGCTCAGGTGAAACCGGGCTCTTTTAGCCAATGAGTTGATGTGGGTTTGTATGTTCATGCTCTTATCTAGCGTGATTCCTATTTATTTGGTTGAGTCTACTATGTTCGTGGTGCAGTTTAGTGCAGTGATCATCTTGGTCCATTCCTTTTTATCGGATGAGCTTTTGGTGGGGGATATTAGTAGGAATTCTGTTTTTTTCGTATTTAGTTTAAGCTGATTGCTTGTTAACCATTGAACTGTCGCCTTTAATGCCTCATTCATTGTCTTGATCTACTCCAATGATAAAATCTTAATGTAAATCTGTGTGTTATTTGCATACATGTGGAAGGAGATGTTGACATGGTGTTGTATTTCCGTTAGATGTTCCATATATAAGCTAAATAGTGAAGGGTAAAGAGTTGAGCCTTGTGGTACTCCAATCAGATTGGGGGAAGGTGTTGAGAGTTTTTGATCCACCAAAAATCTTTGTGTTATGTTCCGCAAGAAAGACTTAAACCATTCTAAAATGGTTCCTGAAAACTCCATCCTATTTTCAAGCAAGTTTTGTCTTGGTCTAGTGCGGTTATGGTAACACCCACTATGTGAAGTATTGCAGTTTCTGTACTATGATCTAGTTTGAACCCCGATTGGCATTCGTCTAGCAGTTTGAATTTAGTGATGTGTTGGCTCAGTTGTTGATGCACACACTTTTCTAGAACTTTAGCTAATAGGGGAATATTGGACACTAGTTAAAAATTATTTGGGTTGGAAAGGTTCTCTGACTTTTTTTTATGATGGGAATGACTTGTCCTGTTTTTAGGCAGTCTGGTAAGTATCCTTGAGACAGAGAAGCATTGACTATCGTTGTCCAAATGGGGATGAAAAGCTTGTTGTTGGTCATAACAAAGTTTGAGGGGAGTAGATCATTGTAGGGTTATTTGTTTTTATGGTCAATAAGGTTTTGGAGATATCGTTGCAGTCGTATAACTTGAAGGTTGACCATTGAGCTTCATTTTTGGGTAATGCCTTATGGTAGTGTAATGATTCATCGATTTGTGAAGCCTCCTGGTTAGAGGGGTTAACAACGGCTGTCCTGAGCTCAATTACAAAGACACTGGCTTTTGCTGTAAAGAAGGATGAGAATTCTTCACGCCTAATTTGAGATTTTGCAACTTCTTGCAATGATTTGACCATTTTATTCAATTGCTGTTTTACCATTTCAGAGTTTACGTGGTCATTTTTTAGCATTCTCCAGTTCCGTTCTGAAGAATTATTTTTTTGATTTAAGAATTTTTTGTTGTAGGGATTTCTGGTCTTTTTTAGTACTTTAACTGGTACTATGCCTTTCTTTGTTTAGGGTTCCATTGAACCAAGGATTTTTATTTTTATTGGGGATTCTTTTCAGTTTTAACAGAACTATCGAATCGATTATATCTGCCATCCTTTGCTAACGTTTGTCAGGGGGAAGATCCTTCATGTAACGTGTTGGCAGTTTCTCATTGTCTTAGCCCTTTGTGACCCTTACCCATTGTTTGGGTTTGAGTGAGTGCGTGGGTCTTTTCTTTATTATACCTGGTATTCAGAAGGTAATTATATAATAATCTGACCAATTGTAAGGAAAAATCGAGTTTCTGTTCACAGCCTTTTCTTTGGAAATGATCGAGTCTGGTGTGGAGCCTTTTGAGTCAGTTGGAAGCGTGCAGACTTGAGCCAGGATTTGGTCTTCTAGGAAGACTTCAAAGGTGTCCCCCCTGATTTTCATTAAGATCATCCCAATGAGATGAGCAGAGTTCGCTGTAATGATTTCTATTAGGTGGTCTATAAAAAGGTAATTCTTACCAGGTGGATGATTGAATGCATGAAACTTGCACATTCGATTCTCTGTATTACTTATAGAAAGTGCTAGATATTTGCAGGAGTCAAGTGGGTCAGAATGTATTGGAGTAACAGAGAGATCTGAGCGATGAATGAATGCAATACCTTCCTCTTTTTTGTTTCTCCTGTCTAGTCTCACGATGTTGTAGTTTGGGGGTACCAATAGATCCAAACATGATATAGATGATTCTGTAAACCATAGGATCGCCACATCTATTTCTTGGCTCATCAGTGATGTCTGAAGCCTGTTTCATTGCTGAGCGGCAGTTGAGTAGTAGGCCTAAGAACAGTTTCCGTACATTACCCGGGTTTATATTTTGATTAATGGCAGTTAAAGTTACTCTCTTTAAATTATTCAGGTTTAACTTTTTGTTCTTTGGCACAGTTGCTCTATATGCATTGATTGGGACCGATCTAAATATATTTTCATCTCCCTTGCTGGGAAGACTAGATAAATTGTATGTCGATTCGTAGGTTAGCTGTAGGGCTTGCGTTTCCTCTTCAGATAGATAATTGTGTGTTTGCGTTGACGATGTTGCCTATTTCACTGAGACATAGGTGTAGTTTTTAGCTTGCTTTGGAGAGTGAGTACTGACTCTTGAATACACTTGATTTTAGAGAGAGAGTTTTCTGTGAGGAGTAAGATATTCTTCAATTCGAGTATAGCATTTTTAATGTTCTGAGATAAACTGACGGTTTGCAGTTTAAGTGTTTCTAGTTGCACTATTGGTGAAGGAGATATATGAAAGGTCTTTGTGAGTCTTGAGCTGGGTTTGCTTGATAACTCGACATCTGTGTTCTTAGGGCTAACTTTAGGTCCGCCTGTAATTATTCTCCTATTCAGTGGGTTGACCCAGGGACCTTTGATTGGATTATGTGATGAGCTCCGGCTGTCTTCAGAACTAGATGTTGCGGATGAGGTATGTGGAAATTGAATGGTTGAAGTAGAAGACAATGGTTTGTTGTGCAGTTTAGCGGGCGGGCTAACCATTTCTTGGTTTGATTCTCAGCGACTGTTACCTTATGCGCCATGAGTGGAGGCAATAGAGTTTGGGAATACAGGGACTTGCCTTTTGTTGTGGGTTTGGTGATGAGGTACTTTCGGTTATTGGTGACAAGTTTTCTTATAATTTTGGTGAGCAACTATCCTGAGATGCTAATTTTGTTAAGGAAGGTTTCGTTTGCTGCAGTTCTTGTGATATCATGAGGTCAGTGCTAGGTGATAGTCTGCTGAATTGTGCTTTTGTTTGCGTGTTGGGTCATTGATGGTGTCTCGAGAGAGTGTTATAAACATGATCTTTTAAGGTGGCAAAATATTCATCAAATTTGTTGAGATCCTTGTCCGCTGCTTGAATAAGTACAGTGCCATTTTATAGATTGTCTTATTTAGATCAGCTCTCAGTCTTTGTGAGGGGGCAATCGATATCTTAGTGCCTAACGGAATGTTTCTTATTTCTTGTGTGTTCAATGACTTTGCTATGGTCAAGCACCATTTTGCCATTTTTTTTTGTGAAGAATATTAGGTCATTAACAATGATGCCTTTTTTTAAGTTGAAGTACGGGTCCAAAATCAGTGTTTCTGTGTTTTTTCCAGTGAATTTTGTTTAAAGGTTTTGATTGCATTCCTGGATATGTTATGAGGTATACTATATTGTAGGAGTTCCTTCTTGCAGATTTCAAATCTCCCGCCATGAGTATGGCTTTTGTTGATGTATAGACTGATTATCCCTACTTCTTCCTCTTTACAATATGTAATGCCAGGAGACTCAATAACTGGGATCACTGGTGAATTTGCTTGATAAATTAATTGAACTTTAAAAATTGGCTAAAATCACTGTATTTGGGAACGTTCCAACATAGCCCCTTTTTTGCACAATGTAGTATTCTTAACCTGGTAGTCCAATATTTGTTTCTCAGTTCAGGAGGTGTTAGTCCTTTTTCCCTTTCCGTTGCTTATGGGGACTTGCTCAGGCATCGGCCATTTTGATCATATGCTGGTCAGTAGGGAGGAAATGTAAACAGGAAAGAGGGAAATGTCTTGGGCGATAACACAGTTCAGCTAGTCTGACCATTGGAACCTTTGATGATTCCAATTGTTTCGAGATGCTCTGGTTTCTCTTAGTTAGAATCCCAGCAGTGGTCAACTTATTAATTCCCGTGGCCTTAGTAGCCGTAAAAACGGCTTGGCCACCATGAATGCAGGTGGGACTTTGGATGTGGGGGGGGAGTCATCCTCTGTCCCATGTGAATGTCTACCGGAGTCCGGTCTCACTCCTTTCAGTTCGATCCCCCGGCTGTCACCCATGCGGAGAACGAGGGGGAACCCCTGCCCGTCTTTCTCCTAATGCCAGGCCTCTCCTGATCAACCGTGCTGTCTAGGGTGCTTCTCTGTGCCTCCATGCCTCACCTCATTATCTGTTGCCAAGGGCTTGAACAAAGGGGTCTGATGTGCCAAGGTTGTCATCCCGACCCTTGGGACTTGTCCAAAACTGCTCTCAGTCTGGCTCCGAACACGATCGTGTTCCTGATCAAGCTCCTCACCCTCCAGTGAGTTCTCGGGTTGTTGCTCTATTACTGTGCTTCTTTAAAATTTCCTCTTCATTGTTTAGGTAACTGTTGCTGTTTTGTTCGCTTGGAGTTCTAAGTTCCTTTGTATAACAATACACACATTACTAACAACATCACTGCTTAAAAAACATGTTTATACACATATTTTTGTAGTAAGTTTTTAAAACACTGCGTTTGAACCCTACTTTTTGTCTTTGCAATGAAGCCGGCAGTCGCAATGACTTCTATAACTGCGACGATTGTGCCTTTTTTAGGACATGTAAAATATATATATGCACACATTTTACAATATTTTAGACACTAGGGGTTTATTTATGCACTGTATAAAGTCATATTTTTATTGAGAGTTTGAATAACAACAATCTTTTAAACCGATTTTCCATTTTCGTGATTACTCTTAGAGTCACAATGACTTTGATAACCCCTACGACTGCGCCTTTTTTAACACTTGTAAAACACATAGGGGTTTATTACTGCACTGTTTAAAGTCAAATTTTTATAGGGAGTTTGTATAAAAACAATCTTTTAAACAGATTTTCCATTTTTGCGATTACTCTTATAGTCACTATGAGTTCGATAACTGCGACGATAGCGCCTTGTTTAACTGGTGTAAAACTAATGTATGCACACATTTTAAAGTATTTTAAACACTAGGAGTTTGTGACTGAACTGTGTAAAGTAAAATTTCTGTAGGAAGTTTGCATAAAAACAAACTTTTGTACAGATTTTCTGTTTTTACGATAATGCTGGCCGCCACAATGATATCGGTAGCCGCGATCACCGTAAATACATCGTGAAATGACAAAACAAAAGAAGACATTCAATAGCCACCACCACATACACAACTTATAACTACAAAATAGATTATAACCATTACACTAAACACATTACTATCTAAAAGACTCTATAATGGTATGTATAACTCCCTTAATATCTCTATAACACAGTGTATAACTCTTTCAGTTGAACCTGTGACTGCATACATCATTGTATCAGTAAGTCTATCATTCACTGTATAAGTATTTCAGTGGATCTATGAGACGGTGCATCAGTCTTTCAATGGTTCTGTAATGAACTGCGTGACTGCCTCAGTGCATTTATGACTAGGTGCATCAGTGTCTCAATGGTTGTGTGATTGGTTGCATGAGTCTCTCAGTCGATCTGTGAGTAGGTGCATGAGTGCCTTTGTGCATTTGAAAGTAATTATATGACTGTATGACTGGATCTTGGGGGATACAAGTGTCTAAGTGGGTGTCTGAGTGGGTGTGTGAGTGGGTGCATGACTGCCTGAGTGTGTCTGTGAGTGTGTCTGTGAGAATGTATGAGTCTCTCAGTGGGTCAATGACTGGGAGTGTGAGTGTCTGAGTGGTTCTGTGAGTGGGTGCATGAGTGTCTCAATGGGTCTGTGAGTGAGAGCATAAGTCTCTAAGTGGGTGAGTGAATGGGTGCATGCATGAGTATCTGAGTGGGTCTGAGACTGGGAGGGCGAGTGTCTGGGTGGGTCTGTGAGTGGATGCGTGAGTCTTTGAGTATAGGAGTGAGTGCCTGAGTGCATAAGTCTCTAAGAGGGTCTGTGACACTCTGTGTGAGTCATTGTATGAGTTTGTGAGTGGATGTATGAGTGTCTGAGGGGATCTATGAGTGAGTGTATGACTGTTTCAGTAGGTCTGTCAGTGGGTGAGTAAGAGTCTGTGAGTTCATACATGTGTGTGAGTAGGTCTGTAAGTGGGTGCGTGACTCTCTGAGTGGCTCTGTACATGTGTGCATGATGCTCCAAGTGAGTCTGAAAGCAGGTGCATGAGTGTCTGACTGGGTCTGTGAATGGGTGCATGAGTGCCCAGGTGGGTCTCTGAGTAGGTGTAAGAGTCTCTAAATGGGTAGGAGACTGTGCTCATAAGTCTAAGAGTGGATCTCTAAGTAGGTGTGTGAGTCTCTGAGTGGGTCTGTACATAGGTACATCACTCTCCGAGTCTATACGAGGGTGCATGAGTACCTGCATGGGTATGTGACTGGGTGCATGAGTATCTAACTGGGTATGTGACTGGTTGTAAAAGTGTGTGAGTTTGTATGTGAATGGATGTATAAGTGTCTGAGTGAGTTTGTGAGTGCATACATGAGTCTGTGGCAGTGACCAGTGAGCCCCCATGTTAATTTCCATTGGAACTTTAGACACAGCTACAGCCTGAACTGCTGAAAGTAATTACACGAAATTTGGCAGAATGGTAGATGTTGGTCCAGGTAAGTGCCTTTTTGTTATTTGGTGCAAATCCTGTCAGTAGTTGTGGCGTTATTAAAATAAATTTTTAATTGTATATATTAGGCCTAAGCAGTGAACTCCACTCCGTTCGCGGAGTTTGCAGAGTTTTCTGCACTCTGCACTTCTGCGGAGCTCGCGGAGTGCAGAAAGCTCCACGAAGCGTAGTGCAGAGGAGATTTTTCCCTGCTCCCGCTCGCGAACGGTAAGTTGGCAAGCACGAGCTGCCGCTCAGGAAGAATTTCTACCCAAGCAGCAGGAAGATAGTTCGCACTGCACTCTGCCACTTGCGGAACTCCACTGAGTTTTTTTGTCACTCCGGGGAGTTACGCGTAGTAAAACTCTGCAAACTACGCCCAGGCCTGGTATATATAGGGATGCGGAGGAACCACGACCTCTCTTGATCTCGCTCTGAGATCTGATTGGCTGCCAAAACTTAAAACCAGGAAGTGTTGGCAGCAATCTTGGGACTCAGCTTGAGCCAAGTCTCACAAAAAAAAGAGAAGGGGGTAGGGTAGGAATACCCTCACCCCCTTGGTCTCACTGGGGAGGTTTAACAAGGACCCCGGAGGGCCAAAAAACCATCTTTTCGCTTAATTTTCAATGGAAGCTGCGTTGAATCTGGCTCTCCCCGCTCCTGCGCTTCTTTACTAATACGTGCCCTGGGTTGGCCAGGTCCCAGGGGCATGCAGAAAGTAAAGGAGGGGGGTGCATGCGCCTCCCTCCTGGGGCTTATAAATGCCCCGGGGAACACCACCTCCCTGGGGCTCATGCACTATTAAAGGGGGCCTCTTGGACCTTGCCCCGGGGCCCTCCACCTCCCTGGTGCTTTTAAATTTGTAATGGGGGAGTCAGGGATCCCACAGCTCCCGGGGACATTCACCTCCATGGGGCCAAATTATTGTTTTTTAAATATGAGGGGGGCAATGCGCCCCGGTCCTGGGCCTTTCTCAGCTCCAGGCACCGCCACCTCCCTGGGGAAGGCCTTACAAGAAACAGAGGAGGGGGCAGTGCAGCCCCCCTCCTGGCGCTATAGATGGCCCTGGGGACTGCCACCCCCCAGGGCTGACTCCTGCTATGTCTTGGGATGTCCAGCCCAAGGTCAAAGCTCTTTGCTGCGCCTTGATGGGAGTTTTATCGCTCCCACCAAGGCGCCGCGAATGCTCCGCTTCCAGTAAGCGAGAATTGAAAAAATGCTCTTGCTTGCTGGAAGTGGAGCATTTTTCTGTTTCTCTGCCCACATCTCTGTACGAATTGCTTTCAGATACAGGGAGCTACACATTTAGCAGCTCCCTGTGTCTGAAAGCAATGCTGGCTCCCGCAGAAGGTGGGGAGCTGGCATGGACCGTGGGGGCATTCAGGCTCCCCCCTCATTCCAGTGGAGTCTGGGTGCCCTGCGGTACTTAGGAGACATGGCAGGGCCCTGGGGGATGGAGTTCCCAGTGCCAAAATTGGCCCAGGGAGGGGGGCATGTGACCCCCTCTCCTATTACAAATAAGCCACACCCCAGGGGATGGGGTCCCCAGGGCCGAAATCGGCCTAAGGGAGAGGGCCGCATGGCCCCCCTACAAAATTTTGAAAATGTCCTGTCCCTGGGGATTGGGTCCCCAGGCCAAAACTTGTCCAGGGAAGGGGGGCCACACGGCCCCACTCCTAATAAAATTTAAAAAAATAAAATGGCCGGTCCAGGGGAAATCATCGGAGGCCTGCCCCCTTTCACAACCACTGTACAAAGGGGCATCCTGGTACACAACTTGTTGCGGGATGAAGTCCCTTTGGATGCTGAGAGTCCTTGGGGTCCACAAACCCCTCCTGTTTCCTTCAGTAAGTCTCACACAGCAGCATTGCTGAGAGGTTGCCAGAGGTCACACACCCTTTTTCCAACACTCTGCAAAGGTACCTCCTGGTGCACTGCTGGATGAAGTCCCCTTGGCTGCAGAGGGTTCCTGGGGCCAACAAGCCCTCCTGTCACCTCCAGTAAGTCCCACACACTGGGATTTCTGAGAGTTCTTCAGAGGCCACACCCTCTTTCTCCACCACTCTGCAAACACACCCCCTGGTGGACTGCTGGTTGGGGGATGAAGTACCCTTGGCTCCAGAAGGTTATCAGGTTCTCCACTGAAAGCCTTAGTGATCGGCCACCCCAGCAGGATGGTCCAGTCACCATTAGCTACAAAGACTGGAGCAAATTGGACACTGTTACATTAGAACAGTCCTTAGCTAAGCACTCCCCCCCACTTGCCGAGGCAGAGTTGGCAGCATCATGTTATACTAACTGGCTGTCAGACACCTTCAGGGAACTGGTTCCTACAAAAAATTTGCATTCTTTTAGGAAGGAACCCACTGCTCCTTGGTTCTCAGAAGCCTTGAGGCTTGAAAAACAAGCCTGCAGAAGGCAAGAAAGGATTTGGAGAAAAAACTACGATGACCAGATGAGACTGGCATATAAAAAGGCTCTAACCTCATATAAAGATCTCATCAAGAAGGAAAAGAGCAGCTACTTTGCCCAGGCATCTGATAGGGCCTCTAACTCATCTAAAGAACTTTTCCAAGTAGTTCAGAGACTTACGACTAAAATAAAGCCAACCCCTCTGATAGTCAATCCTTTTGTGATGCCCTCGCCACCGCCTTCAAAGAGAAAGTAAATGCTATTTTTCAGGACTTCAACAAGTGTGACCCTCGGCCTCTGGGAGCCCTTACTGGGGATATGTTAGGTGAATGTTCCCTCACACACATCTCTGCCACCTCACTAGAACAGGTGAGCTCCCTACTTTTGCAATCCAAATCAGGCTCTCCTTACGATCCTGGCCCAGTAAAAAGTTTGCACATGCTCTCTGACATCATCGAAAGGAACCTAACCCAGATCTTTAATATTGTGTTCGCCACTGGGACCTCCCCCTTGGCCAGGAAACAGGCTTCTATCCTTCCACTCTTAAAAAAATCCAATCTAAAGATTAACGACACGTCCAATTATCGTCCTATCGCTCGCCTACCTCTGCCGGCTAAAATCTGTGAGAAGATAATGAATCTGGAGCTATCCACATATATTTTCGATAATCAACTCCTAGACACCTCCCAGTATGGCTACTGACCAGGCCATAGTACAGAAACCGCCCTGGTCAAGGCAACAGAGGTAGTGAGGAAGGCAGTAGATGGTGGAGGTTAAGTAGTTATTATCTTACTGGACCGATCTGAGGCCTTCGATACTGTTGATCACACCACACTCATTGGCTGTCTAAAAGGAATAGGAGTTAAGGGGCTCGCACTCGAGCTTCTTGCCTCCTTCCTCAGGGACAGAACCCAAACAGTTGCGTTAGGGAAATTCAACTCTCCACCTTTCTCACTGTTCTGTGGAGTTCCTCAGGGGTTGTCCCTCAGCACCACTCTTTTTAACGTGTATGTACGGAATTTGGCTCCTCTCATAAGATGTTTCAACTTGGAGGTAACTTCGTATGCAGACGACACTCAGATAATAATTGCAGCAGCGCATAATGACTCATCAGGCCCCCTAAGATGCAGTAACTGCATCAACGCAATCAGCGGCTGGATGAGTGGACATTGCCTGATGCTAAACGCATGGAAAACTGAGATTATGGTGTTTGGCAACCCCTCCCCAGCTTGGCCCACCATATGGTGGCCTGACAATCTGCCCCAAGCACCCCACCCCGTCACTAAGGCGAAGAATTTGGGTATAATTATTGATGACAACCTTAATATGAGCGCGCAAATATCATCTGTCACATCCGCAGTTTACTATATCATAAAAATGATAAGAAAAATTCTTCCTTTTATCCCTGACAGCCACAGAAAAACATTATTAACTCTCCTTGTTCTTCCCAGGTTGGACTATTGTAACAGTCTGTATCTTACCATCTTAGAAAAACATATGAGTCGACTACAACTAGTCCAAAATGCTGCAGCAAGACTCATTCTTAATCTTCCCAAATGCCATTCCATTAAGCAGGGACTTCGCAAGTTGCACTGGCTCCCCATGCGCAGTCGAGCTAAATTTAAAGTCCTCTGCTTGGCCCATAAAGGTCTGCACAACTCAGGACCAGATTTTCTCAGGTCAGCTTTCAAGAGACTCAAGCCCAACAGAGAACTCAGATCAGCCAATGCCAATCTTTTAGTGGGTCCAACATTTAAGACGATACAATGGGGTGGCAGAGGTATAGTCTTCAATACAATCAAACTCTGGAATAGCCTCCCATCCCACCTCAGAGCTATTCCTTCATTAACAGCATTCAGGAAGGAGATAAAAACTTGGCTCTTTAACATCTAGTCACCACCCACCTGCCTCATCTGATAGCGCCAAGACACCGTTGGTAATCACGTGCTTTAAAAGTTTCCTAACATAACATAACACAGAGGGTCCTTGGGGCTCAACAAACCCTCTTGTTATAGCTGATAAGTGCAACGGAGTGAGATTTCTTAGAGGACTCGAGAGGCCACACCCCCTTTCTCCACCACTTTACAAATGTGCCTCCTGACACACTGCTGGTCCCCCTCTTGGGTGCTGAGGGGTTTTAGGGGCCCAGAAGCCCTCCTGTTACCTCCAGTAAGTCCGACACAGCGGGATTCCTGAGCGCTGGTCAAAGGCCCAGCCTCCTTTCTCTACCATTCTGCAAACACGACAACTAGTTAAAAATCCATGGAAATTCGCTGAAAAAAACAGAAGTACAGGAACGTTATAGTTAGAAAATGTAATAAAAAAAGCCTTAGAAATGAACTGATCAAACCAAAGGTTACAGAGACGTTATAGTTAGGCTCAGGTTTCACTCATGCAAAACCAGAGAAATTCAGAAGTTATAGTTAGCTGAGGTAACTATAACTCGCACCCCCGCAATGCACTGCTTAGGACCCCACATATTACTTCACTCATGAGATTGTCAGTGACATCACTGATGACATCACTGATGACATCTCAAATGACATCACTGATTACATCACTAATGACATCATCCAAAGAATCTCTTATGCACCCACTCACACCCCAATATAACCTCACATACACCCACTCCAACTTCCACACTACCAGTCTCAAAACCATTGACACACCCATACCAGTACTTACACACCCACTCACTGATTCATAGGTCTACACACACATCCACTCAGTCACCCATACAGCCACTCATACACCAACTTACTCGCTAATACATATAATTGAAATTCACCCAAAAAAAACAAAGGTTACAGAGACATTATAGTTAGGCTCAGTTGTGGGAGAGGTGTGGTGCAGCGGCCAGGGCGGCTGACTCTGGAGCACGGGCCTCACAGTTCTATTCACGGGACCAGTGGCAGCTCAACCCAGCACACTGTGACTCTGGGCAAAAGCTCGCTTAATCTCCTCGATGGCCCCCAGCGCCTTGAGACCCTTAGGGGTGATTAGTTCACTCTTAGCAAATACCGGGTTATTTGTTATTCAGGTGTCACTCACACAAAACCAGAGAAATTTAGCCACTATAGTTAGTGAGCTAACTATAGCTCACGCCCTCACAATACACTGCCTATGACCTCACATATTACATCACTCATGACATGGTCAGTGATCACTGAAGACATCACTGATGACATCATCTGGTAACTGTGAGTGTTTTAAAAATGTTTCAGTGTTAAATTATATACCAAGGTGTATTGGGGAATCCGTGGGTGTAGGAGTGCCTGACTGGATGATTCAGTTGGTGCATGACTAACTGTATAAGTGAGTAATTAGGTGTCTCAGTGAACGTATTGGTGAGTGATTGTGTGAATGTCTGTATCTGGCTGTCAGTTGGTGTCTAAGTGGTAGTATGGATGTGTGAATGGGTACGTCAGTTTCTGTATTGGAGGATGTCTGAATACCACTATGGGGGTCTGAGAGTCTGTGTGGGTGGGTGATAAGTGAGTGGGTGAGTCAGTGGCTGTATGGGTTAGTGAGTGCATGTGTGTGGGGCTTTATGGGTGAGTGAGTTTGTGAATGGCTGTGTCGGTGAGTGAGTGCATGTTTCAGTGGTATGTTTCAAAGGAATATGGGTGAGTAACTGAGTATGTGAAAGGCAGTATAGGTGAGTGATTAGGTATATGAATGACTGTATAGGTGAGTGAGTGAATGTTATAGTGACTGTATAGGTGAGTGTGTGCTTGTGTCAGTGACAGTAAAGGTGAGTGAGTACACATTAGTATCTGTATGAGTAAGTGAGTGAGTGTGTGTGTTACTGTATGAGTGAGTAAGTGGCTGTGTGATTGACTGTTCGGGTGAGTGAGTAGCTGTGTGAGTAGCTCTATGGGTGACTCACTCAGTGTGTAAGTGGCTGTATGGGTGTACAACTACCACACTACCATTCTCAAACCTATTCATACACACATACCAGTACTTACTCAGCCCCTCACTGATTCATAGAATATCACGCATACACTCACTCACTCTACAGCCACTAATACACCTACTCACTCACTAATACAGCCACTGACTCCTACCATATCTGGGTGGTCAGGATATTCCTACCCTGCTCCTTTTCTTTATTTTTTACATTTTTCTGGGACTTGGCTTCAAACCGAGTCCCAAGATGGCTGCTAACACTGCCTGGTTGAAGTGTTGGTCACCAATCAAATTTTAATTTGATCCATGGGTCCACTGCATGAACTCGCACCCCCAGATATCTTTATTTTTTAAACTTCAATTTCTCTGAAACTACTGAATGGATTAACACCAAATAATACAAATCATGCTTTCTGGATCAAAATCTAGCTTTCTGCTAAATTTGGTGTAATTCCGTTCAGCAGTTTAGGCTGTAGTCGTGGTCAAAAATTGAAAAAGTCCCCGTAGACTTAACATGGGGACAACGTGTTTTGGGACCCCCTTTTTCTCAACCTCGCTTGACAAATCACCCTGAAACTTTCAACACAGTAGCTGACCCAAAAAGGGGAAGTTTTGTGAAACTTTTGTGGAGATTTGACAAGCAGGGCCAAAGCTATTGGCAAAAAAAAACCTTTTTCTATGGAAACTTTGGTCATATCTATGACTACCTACTGGTGACCGCTAGTAGGTAATAAATATAAATATATATATATATATATATCCAACAAAAAGCGTCGTCTCGATAGATCAAACAGACAACACGCCGTGGCCACAAACTTTCTTAAGCGTGATTTTATTGCAGCAAAGTCACCCTATGCGTTTCGGAGCGTCCGCTCCTTGCTCACGAGTAGTGTGAATGCAAAAAACAATAAAGTTTTATACACAAATCATGTGACATTCAATTTCATAATGAGTGAAAAAAGACTTCATGAAATGTTTCTCATTTTAAACAAAATTACGGAAAGACATATCAGCCGTTCTGCCATAATCCAAGCAACATTACATTATTGGCCATTGTTATTGCAGTGCATTGGGTAATTTACATTTATTTACAAATCGATGGTTGCAAGTGTGATCGTGATTGTCAAATAGGACTTCCCACTCATAAGCCCCTCATCTTACCCGTGAACTTAAGTTGGTCGCAGGTGGAGTTTTTTTGCCAAACTCCGAGCCCCAAGCGGAGCACAGAGTGCCAAAACTCTGCTGCAAACTCCACCAGTGGAACTGAGTTTGCTGTCCACCCCCATAAAATACTTAAATAAAGTGCTCGTACTAAAGTTCTCTTAAATGTGTGATGCCAACAAAAACATATTTAAATGCATTTTGTAAACTACACCCTAACTTCACTGCTTAACAAGGGAATGAGTTACCTAGCAGCTTGTTCATAAATGAGTGTGTAAGTCTTCTTCTGCATTGAGCCCTGTTCGTGTCTTTGCATTTAATTCTATAATGTACTTTGACTCAAGAAGACGTCTTTTGGCTTTCTCCCTATCTCCACCTGTTCTGTTCTTTGGAATTGAGTCAATCACATAGTATTTCAAGAGGTCTGCATAGTTGGCATGGCTTTCTTCAAAGTGCCTGTCTACAGGATAATTCTTGTCCATATTTTTAATCGCTCGAACATGCTGGAGGATTCTCTTGTGTACCTACTTACTACATAAAGGACATGAAACACAAGGACATGAAAGAACATATATTGCATAATCAGATTTGCAAGTATAATTTCATCTTCCTTCTCTCTAATGGTAGTTCATATTCTGTGGTGTTTTTGCCATGAAGAAAAGACTTGCATCTAGTGCACTTTCTAAATCCATTGATTTGTCCTAGCCTGGTTTGCCTTTTTACATCTTCCGGACTGCTTTTTTATTATGTAGTCCCTAATCGACTTCACCCTCCTAAATGTAAGGCCAGGTTTCTTAGGAACCAATTTTCCTATCACTGGATCGTGCATAATGAGTTGCCAATTTTTCTGTATGATCTTTATTATCTCATCCTCTTGTCTTCTGAATACAGTAATCATCCTGAAACTAGGACATTTTTTTAAATGTTTAGGGTTATAAAGTAATTGTTCATGTTCTCTCAAATGTTGGTTCACCTTCCTTTCTGCTCGTTATATGATCTTTTTCGAATAACCTCTTTGCCTAAGCCACTCTGTATTTATAGTTAGTGTTACCAGAGATAGAATTTCCTCAGATTTTTAACCATTAATAACTTTGTGCCCGCTGGATGAATCTTGACAAAACTTTCCAGACCTATTCCTTTTTCTACATTGGGGGAGTTTTGAAAGTTTTGCATTGATTGGTTAAGGGAAACAAAGTTAGAAGGGGGTCCCAAAACTCATTTGGGCACCAATCCCTTTTTCCATACACTCTGTACTCACACAAAGCAGCCAGACGCCCACTCAGATGTAGTTGAAATTTGGCAGGATTACCTGTTGTAGTGTGCAGATGATCATTTTGGATACTACAGGTAAGTAAGCCTGGGCGTAGTTCACGGACTTCCGCTACGCAGAACTCCCCGAAGTGCAAATAAAACTCAGCCGCGCTACGAGGAGCTCCGCGTGCAGTGGAGTGCATTAGATAAATGCTGTTCGTGGTGATTTTCAGTGCCAGGTGCTTGTCCGCACTTTGCAATCATCGCAAACAGCACCATGCACAGCGCAAGTGGGCGCTGCTTCTTTCTGCCGCTCGAGTAGATTTTTACTCGAGCGGCAGCTTTCTCAATGCGAATGGACGGTTGCTCAACGCGAGCGGTCGCGAGCATACTCGACCACTCGCAATGAGAAATCTGACTGCCTGCATTGAGAAATCTTGCCAGGAGGTTGATTTTCCACGCTCACGCCGCCAACTTGATGTTGACGATCGCGAACAAGGAAAAATCTCGCCGGGAGGTGGATTTTCCTCGCTCACGCCGCCAACTTGACGATGACGAACGCATAGCGAGGAAAAAACTCTGCTTCACTCCACGAGCTCCGCGTAATGCGGAGTGCGGAAAACTCCGCAAACTCTGCGAGCGGAGCGGAGTTCACCGCCCAAGCTTACAGGTAAGTAGAGTAAGTATTTTGCAAGTTATAAGGCATTTTAACATAGTGACATCTGTTGTTGCTGAGCTGTCGCAAAATCTCATGGAATTTCATGGAATTTGCACACATTGCCATGACAAACCAATACGTGATTGGCTAATGACTGTCTTTACAAAAATTAAAGGCAGTCCTGTTGTTTTAGGTACACTTTGGCTGTGTTCTGTGTTTTGCCCTTAGATATAGGTATGTATTAGGTTGATATTATTCCTATGATGAAAAAACGGGTACGGGGCAACGTTGAGGCCATGATTTTCCACCACAATGGTATTGGATGCCGCCTTGAGTCTGTTACACCAAGGTTACAGGTATCTATGTGCTCACCCGACATTTCGGGGAGCTTGCTGACCAGTATAATCAACGCTTGAGTGGTTCATCACTAAGGGTGGGCGTAGTTCACGGAGTTGCGCTACGCGACGCTACGCAAAGCGGTAAAACAACTCCGCCGTGCTACACGGAGCTATGCGAGCAGCGTAGTGCGATAGGAAAATGCTGTTCGCTGTGATTGCACAGTGCCGGATGCTTGTCCGCACTGTGCAATCATTGCAAACGGCATCATGCACAGTGCAAGCGGTCCTTTTCTGCCGCTCGAGTAGATTTTTACTTGAGCAGCAGCTTTCTCAATGGGGACGGGCAGTTTCTCATTGCGAGCGGTCGCGAGCATACGCGACCACTCGCAATGAGAAACCTGACTTCCCCGCGTTGAGAAATCTCGCCGGGAGGTTTATTTTCCACGCTCGCCAACTTGATGTTGCCGATCGCGAACGAGAAAAAATCTCGCCGGGATGTTGATTTTGCTCGCTCGCGGTCGCCAACTTGACGTTGAGGAACGCGAGCGATCAAAAATGTTCGCTACGCTAAGCGTAGCGGATTTTCTCTGCACTCCGCGAGATCCGCGTAACGCGGAGTGCAGCAAACTTCGCAAACTCCGCGAGTGGAGCGTAGTTCACCACCCAGGCCTATTCATCACTCCGCCTCCTGGTTTTGTATAAACACTTTTCCACTATTTCAAGGCAATCCAAGTGGTTATTGGCACTTTACTTTTTATACACAATTTGGTCCTGATGAAAGACGCTGCCTCCCTACGGGGAGTGCTACAAGTCGACCTTCCCAATTATTTGACAGATTGAATCTCCCTCTGTCTTAGTTGTATTTTTAATCCTGACCTATGAAAGCAATATTAAAATTGTCTAGCATATCATAGAGTTAGTTTTATTCACTTTCACTTTTTCACCTACCCCCTCCCCACACCCTGCTCATCCAGAGATTTAATACACCTCACTGTCTCTATCAAAACATCCCTGAGCTCCTCCCTCTCAGTGAGGGGGTTGCATCCCGCACTACGACTAGGCTCATAGTGCAAGGAGATTCCCTATGGTGAAGCATGCCACCTAGGGGTGGGTGAGGGGAATCGTCTTAAGAAAGGGATACCCCAATACTTCAACTTTGAACTAGACCCAGGGGCCTACTATTATGTTTCCTGATATTTTTCCTATACCTGTTACCACTTTATAAAAATGGTAATAAATAGGAAAAAATATTTACAAGTCCCTATATTTTTTTAAAATGTAGATAGTACTGCAGTACTGCCTCGAAAGTACCTCAGTACTGAAAAATACATTTAAACTAATACACATGTTCAAAATTTGAAAATACACTGTACTGCACTATATCTGACAAATATAGCGCAGTACAGTGTATTAGCAATTTTTAACATATTTAAATCATATTTAAATCTTTTAACGTATTTAAGTCTATGGAGTACCATGGTAATTCCTAAAAATTACTGTGCTACTTAAAAGTTTTTAAGGGGAAGTTTTGTGAAACTTTTGTGGAGATTTGACAAGCAGGGCTCAATTCCAAAGAACAGAACAGGTGGAGATAGGGAGAAAGCTAAAAGACGTCTTCTTGAGTCTTGTCCATATTTTTAATCGCTCGAACATGCTGGAGGATTCTCTTGTGTACCTACTTACTACATAAAGGACATGAAACACAAGGACATGAAAGAACATATATTGCATAATCAGATTTGCAAGTATAATTTCATCTTCCTTCTCTCTAATGGTAGTTCATATTCTGTGGTGTTTTTGCCATGAAGAAAAGACTTGCATCTAGTGCACTTTCTAAATCCATTGATTTGTCCTAGCCTGGTTTGCCTTTTTACATCTTCCGGACTGCTTTTTTATTATGTAGTCCCTAATCGACTTCACCCTCCTAAATGTAAGGCCAGGTTTCTTAGGAACCAATTTTCCTATCACTGGATCGTGCTTAATGAGTTGCCAATTTTTCTGTATGATCTTTATTATCTCATCCTCTTGTCTTCTGAATACAGTAATCATCCTGAAACTAGGACATTTTTTTAAATGTTTAGGGTTATAAAGTAATTGTTCATGTTCTCTCAAATGTTGGTTCACCTTCCTTTCTGCTCGTTATATGATCTTTTCGAATAACCTCTTTGCCTAAGCCACTCTGTATTTATAGTTAGTGTTACCAGAGATAGAATTTCCTCAGATTTTTAACCATTAATAACTTTGTGCCCGCTGGATGAATCTTGACAAAACTTTCCAGACCTATTCCTTTTTCTACATTGGGGGAGTTTTGAAAGTTTTGCATTGATTGGTTAAGGGGAAACAAAGTTAGAAGGGGGTCCCAAAACTCATTTGGGCACCAATCCCTTTTTCCATACACTCTGTACTCACACAAAGCAGCCAGACGCCCACTCAGATGTAGTTGAAATTTGGCAGGATTACCTGTTGTAGTGTGCAGATGATCATTTTGGATACTACAGGTAAGTAAGCCTGGGCGTAGTTCACGGACTTCCGCTACGCAGAACTCCCCGAAGTGCAAATAAAACTCAGCCGCGCTACGAGGAGCTCCGCGTGCAGTGGAGTGCATTAGATAAATGCTGTTCGTGGTGATTTTCAGTGCCAGGTGCTTGTCCGCACTTTGCAATCATCGCAAACAGCACCATGCACAGCGCAAGTGGGCGCTGCTTCCTTTCTGCCGCTCGAGTAGATTTTTACTCGAGCGGCAGCTTTCTCAATGCGAATGGACGGTTTCTCAACGCGAGCGGTCGCGAGCATACTCGACCACTCGCAATGAGAAATCTGACTGCCTGCATTGAGAAATCTTGCCAGGAGGTTGATTTTCCACGCTCACGCTCGCCAACTTGATGTTGACGATCGCGAACAAGGAAAAATCTCGCCGGGAGGTGGATTTTCCTACCTCACGCTCGCCAACTTGACGATGACGAACGCCAGCGAGGAAAAAAACTCTGCTTCACTCCACGAGCTCCGCGTAATGCGGAGTGCGGAAAACTCCGCAAACTCTGCGAGCGGAGCGGAGTTCACCGCCCAAGCTTACAGGTAAGTAGGGTAAGTATTTAGCAAGTTATAAGGCATTTTAACATAGTGACATCTGTTGTTGCTGAGCTGTCGCAAAATCTCATGGAATTTCATGGAATTTGCACACATTGACATGACAAACCAATACGTGATTGGCTAATGACTGTCTTTACAAAAATTAAAGGCAGTCCTGTTGTTTTTAGGTACACTTTGGCTGTGTTCTGTGTTTTGCCCTTAGATATAGGTATGTATTAGGTTGATATTATTCCTATGATGAAAAAACGGGTTCGGGGCAACGTTGAGGCCATGATTTTCCACCACAATGGTATTGGATGCCGCCTTGAGTCTGTTATACCAAGGTTACAGGTATCTATGTGCTCACCCGACATTTCGGGGAGCTTGCTGACCAGTATAATCAACGCTTGAGTGGTTCATCACTAAGGGTGGGCGTAGTTCACGGAGTTGCGCTACGCGACGCTACGCAAAGCGGTAAAACAACTCCGCCGTGCTACACGGAGCTACGCGAGCAGCGTAGTGCGATAGGAAAATGCTGTTCGCGGTGATTGCACAGTGCCGGATGCTTGTCCGCACTGTGCAATCATTGCAAACGGCATCATGCACAGTGCAAGCGGTCCTTTTCTGCCGCTCGAGTAGATTTTTACTTGAGCAGCAGCTTTCTCAATGGGGACGGGCAGTTTCTCATTGCGAGCGGTCGCGAGCATACGCGACCACTCGCAATGAGAAACCTGACTTCCCCGCGTTGAGAAATCTCGCCGGGAGGTTTATTTTCCACGCTCGCCAACTTGATGTTGCCGATCGCGAACGAGAAAAAATCTCGCCGGGATGTTGATTTTGCTCGCTCGCGGTCGCCAACTTGACGTTGAGGAACGCGAGCGATCAAAAATGTTCGCTACGCTAAGCGTAGCGGATTTTCTCTGCACTCCGCGAGATCCGCGTAACGCGGAGTGCAGCAAACTTCGCAAACTCCGCGAGTGGAGCGTAGTTCACCACCCAGGCCTATTCATCACTCCGCCTCCTGGTTTTGTATAAACACTTTTCCACTATTTCAAGGCAATCCAAGTGGTTATTGGCACTTTACTTTTTATACACAATTTGGTCCTGATGAAAGACGCTGCCTCCCTACGGGGAGTGCTACAAGTCGACCTTCCCAATTATTTGACAGATTGAATCTCCCTCTGTCTTAGTTGTATTTTTTAATCCTGACCTATGAAAGCAATATTAAAATTGTCTAGCATATCATAGAGTTAGTTTTATTCACTTTCACTTTTTCACCTACCCCCTCCCCACACCCTGCTCATCCAGAGATTTAATACACCTCACTGTCTCTATCAAAACATCCCTGAGCTCCTCCCTCTCAGTGAGGGGGTTGCATCCCGCACTACGACTAGGCTCATAGTGCAAGGAGATTCCCTATGGTGAAGCATGCCACCTAGGGGTGGGTGAGGGTAATCGTCTTAAGAAAGGGATACCCCAATACTTCAACTTTGAACTAGACCCAGGGGCCTACTATTATGTTTCCTGATATTTTTCCTATACCTGTTACCACTTTATAAAAATGGTAATAAATAGGAAAAAATATTTACAAGTCCCTATATTTTTTTTAAAATGTAGATAGTACTGCAGTACTGCCTCGAAAGTACCTCAGTACTGAAAAATACATTTAAACCAATACACATGTTCAAAATTTGAAAATACACTGTACTGCACTATATCTGACAAATATAGCGCAGTACAGTGTATTAGCAATTTTAACATATTTAAATCATATTTAAATCTTTTAACGTATTTAAGTCTATGGAGTACCATGGTAATTCCTAAAAATTACTGTGCTACTTAAAAGTTTTTAAAAAACTAGCACAGTTCTCCCTTAACTGCTGAAAAATATATAGAAAATTATTAATAAGCCTATGTATAAGTCCCTAACCCAGAACGTAGTGAAAGTGTGCTGGAAACTGCATGGATGCCTTTTATGTTTTGCAAAGACAGCCATTAGCCAATTAGATACTGCCTTCTTATTGACATGCACCGCTTTATACTGTGAAGTTACCATGGTATACCTCGGCACAATCTACTACTAAGTATTACACTATTTACACTATTTACACCTACTACAAAAATATTCCTGGCATATTACATCTACATCCATTTACCCACTTTTATGACACTCCGCTCGATGACACTCCACTCCACCCCACTGTATGCTATTACACTCTTCACCACTCGACTCTACATCACTACTCTATAAGCCATCATATCTATGCTAATCCACTGTGTGCAACTCCACTCTACGACACTAGACTCTACTCAATTCCACTCTATGACACTGCATTCTGTGACACTTTACTCTATGCCACTCCACTGTATGCAATTACACTCTGCACCACTACACTACACCTCATTCCTCTCTATGCCACTACACTTTATGACTTTGATTATACACAACTCTACTGTACGCTGTTCCACACTATGCAGCTACCCCACTCCACTATAGGCCTGATTACGACTTTTGGCAGAGTGGTGGCGCAGCAATGCAAACTGCCATGCCACCGCTCCGTCGAAGGTCACCGCCACCCGCCTGACAGATTATAACATTTAAGTAGTCTGGCGGGCGGGCGGGTGGCTTGGCAATCCCACATTCAAAGGCAGTGGTGAACGCCTCACAAGGTTCCAGTACAGCATGGACTCGGGGCACATGTTATGCCCCTCTGTGTGCATCCACAACTGTAGGAGGCACAGGGGGCCCTTTGTTTCCTCTCCTCCAGGGTTTACAAGGAGTAAGAACCTCTATATATACCCTGAAGGAGGGGAATCTCATAATATGCTAGGTGAGAGCACGGCGGTCCCGCCAAGCATATTGTGGCCTCCTGACCGCCATGCCACCTCCAGGGAATGGCGGTTCCTTAGTGGCGGCAGTGTTCCAGGGGGGTCCGACTGCTCAACTCGTAATGGGGCAGTCGGACCACCAGTGCAGCGGTGGATGGCCTGCTACCACTGCACCCCCACGAGTCTGGCTGTCCTCGTATTACCAGACTCGTAATTAGGGCCAAAATGTTATTCCACTGTGTCACTCCCCTCTTCCAACTCCACTCTATGCCATTCCACTCTACACCTTGCCACTGTACTATATTTTACTGTACGCCACTCCATTGTACCCCATTCTAGTCTTGCCACTCCATTCCACTCCACACTACATTACTGTCCGTTATTCTACTGTATCCATCTCCACTCTACACCACTCCACTCTATGCTACTCCATTCTACGCCACTCCAGCCTTCACCACTCCACTCTATGCCAATTTACTATATGCTCTTGCACGGAATGCAACTACACTGTATGCCCCTACACTTTATGGTATTCAGCTGTGCGCCACTCAACTTAACCGAACTCCACTCTATGCCACTCCACTGTAAGTATTCCACTGCATGCTACAGCACTCTACTATACTGCACCCTACACCACTCTACTCTATGCTATTCCGCTCTATGCCACTCCACTCAATACCATTACACTGTACGCCACTCCACTATACACTACTCTGCTGTATTACACTCCACTGTACACCACTGCACTTTGCGCCACTCCACGCTATTCCAATTTACTACACTCCAGTCTACACCACTCCAATCAACGCTATTCAACTGTATGGCACTACAGTCTACACCACTACACTGTATGCTATTTCACTGTATGGTTCTCCACTGTACTCTACTACACTGTACGTCACTCTAGCTTACAACACTCCACTCCGCTCTACACTATTGTATTATGTTGTACTCTATTGTATGCTACTGGACTCTACACTATTCAACTGTATACAACTCCACTTTACACCACTCCAGTGTATGCCATTCAACTATACACTATGGCAGTGTAGACTCCTACAGTCTACGGCACTCCACCGTATGCTATTCCACTGTATGCTACTCCAGTCTATGCCACTTCACTCTCTTCCACTCTATGCTACTCCACTATACACCACGGCATTCAACACTATTCCACTGCATGCCACTCATGCTATGCCACTCCACTCTACAGCAGTAAACTCTACGGTATACCAATCTATGACCCTGCACTCTATTCCACTCCACTCTACACTATTAGACTGTGTGCTCCTACACTCTACCCCACTGCAGTGTACCCTACTCCACAATATGCTATTACAGCGTACGCCACTTCACTGTTAGACAATGCAGTCTACACAACTCCATTGTGCAGCATTTCACTCTATGCTACTCCACTGTACACAATTTCAGTGTACACGGATCCACTGTACACCACTCCACTCTACACTATTGCACTATATACCACTCCACTCTACGCTACTCAACTGTATGCCACTCCACTCTATGGACTTCCACTCTACGCCAATCAACTCTAAACTTTTCCACTCTATGCCACTGCACTTTATGACACTCCACTCTAAGCCACTCCACTCTACACTATTGGACTGTACACAATTACACTCCACAACAAACCACTCTATGCTATTCCACTTTCTGCCAATGCACTCTACACGACTCCAATCTACACAACTCCACTGTGCGATACTTCTCTATACCCCAAAACCCCTGTAACCTACTCCTCTCTACACAACTCTACATCATTAGACTCTGTGCTTTTCCAATCTACGCCACTCTATTGTTTGCCACTCAAGTCTACGTCACTGCACTGTAAGCCACTACAATCTATGGTACTCTAATGTACGCTATTCCACTATACAGAACACCAGTGTACCCCACTTCACTCAAAGCTATTACACTGTATACCATCCCTCTCTACACCACTCCACTCCATACTACTCCAGTGTATCCTAATCCACAATACATCACTCCACTGCATGCCACTGTAGTGTACACCACCACATACTATGCTATTTCACTCTACACTACTACACTTTACCTCACTCAAGCCTATGCCACTACACTCTATGCCAATCCACTCCATGCCACTCTACTCTACGGGATTCCACCATATGCCACTGCACTATACCATACTCCACTGCACTGCACTCCACGTTACTCCACTCCATTTCTCTGTACAACCCTGGACTTCACTTTACTACACTACACTCTATGACACTATCCTCCACTGTAGTCTACAACACTCCGCTTAACAACACTCAACTGAATGACACTTGACACAATGATTTGAAACACATTTTTATTAAAAAATACAAACCATGTACACAGTCTTGTTACATCACTTTCCACATTACGTTAACTTTAACTCGCTCTTTCTCCATGACTGGATATACCCTCGCATATTATATCACCTACATCATGTGAAATCATACCAGTCATAATAACACCTATTACATCTCAAATTACTTAATTTTTAAGAACACAGTGCATGGTGCAGTGGTGACTTATAGTTAATGTAATGTGTCAAGTGATATGACAAAACTGTACAGAGATGCGTGACGTATAGTAAATTGATGGTGGTGCCTAAATTATAAATGTAAGTTATAACTGGTGATGTGCAAATTAGAAATGCAAATTGTACCTATAAGTTTAGATCTACTGCTGGATAGGTCACACCCTCCACAAGCTCACGTCAAACACCACCAGGCAAGCCTTGACCTAGAACCCTTAAGGGAAGAGCAAAAGAGGGAGGCTAAGAAACAACTGGGGCAGAGGTTTTGTGGCTGAATTCAAGGAGATGGGATACACCTGTAGTCAGATTGAAAGAGAGAGATGCCTGCAGAATCCTGATTGACAGCTGACACCCCAGGAGAAGTAGAAGGCATAAGTAAGGAAGCATAACTTTTGAATTTCTAAAGGCTGTACTGTATAGTTTAAGTTGGGTTTGTACAGAAAGAATAAATTGAGCTTTCCTAAGTATAACTTAGCTTTAACCTTCGGTTTTTTCATTATTTCTATATCTGTATATCTATATGTGTGTTGTGTGTTTGTGTGTGTGGATAGATAGATAGATAGATAGATAGATAGATAGATAGATAGATAGATATTCCCTGAAAAAACAAAGGTTAAAGTAATATTATAGTGAGGTGACATTTTCCGTGACAAGTTAACATTTTAAACAAAAAAAAACACTGAAATTTGGCACTTCTAGTTATTTCTAGTAACTATAACTCATGCACTCGAGCCCTAATTTAACTATAACTCGCTCAATGCACAGTCCTGTGATCAATGATGTCATTTCAGATGTTGCAGTAATTTTATAAATGAAATCATACATCATGTCATGAGTAATGTAATGCGTGAGGTAATTAGCAGTGCATGGTGAGGGCACCATGCGTGGGATGGTGTTGGCAGCAGGGCCTGGCCTATGGGCTGGCCCTGCCTCCTTCCCCTCACAGGCAAGTAACCCCACACTGTGCATGGCCTTCTGGCATGTGCACCATGTGGTCTCTCTCGCAGGTCCTGCCTGCACTCAGGAAGACTTGCTGAAGTTGTCAAAAAGTTACAGCACCAAAATATAAAAATCGTGCCAATTGGCTTTATCAAGGTGTGAGCATATCAGTATATATAAAAAATATCTACAATCATTCTCCAAAAATCCCCAACATTCTTTAATCAAATGTATATTTCTGTGATACATGCAATGCAATGTTTAATAATAGTGATTATAAGAAAAAAGGTTTATAAAGTTTTAATTAAAAAATTAAAATCAACATGTCTGTAAGTCTTTCTTTCAACATCGTTTTTATTATAGCTTTTTGTGGGCTGAAAGTTTTTTAAAAGAAAGAGTAAGAAACATGCTTTTAAAAAAAAATAAAACCAACATGCCTTTGATTCTTTCTTTTAACACTTTTTGGTCCACAAAATGCAATCAGATTACCTACCTAGACTTAATCCAGGTCCCCCAGGATAGGATGCTATACATCCAATTTAGGTTTGGCACTCTCCCTGTGGGCGAGGTAACAGCTAAGTGGCATCCAAATGTTTCAAGTCCAAGTATCTGTCCAGGATGCAAGGCACCAGTGGAGTCCGTAGCCCATGCATTGTTTGCATTTCTGGCATACGCGCACCCCAGATCCAAATGGCTAAAACCGATCTGCCAACAATTGGGCATACGGAACCATCGGGAAGCCTTGCGCATCTTAAAATCAGGCCATAGACCACTCTTTGTCTGTGGAGTGGCAAAGTTCCTAAGCCACATGTGGGGCATCAGGAGGAAGGCACTAATGAAAGAACCCTAAGGGTAAATATCAGGCCGTCTCCCGGACCAAGATGTTCAATGGATTACCATATTCCCCCTCTATGAAATCCGGGATACTCGTAGACACAACGCACAAGCGCTTTAACACAAAGAACTTCTGTGCAGCTCCCCCATTAGAGGGCCCAAAAGTCAAATAAAACAACATGACAGTAGGGCCCGTAAAGTAGACTACCGCATTGTCATTGCTTTAACATTCTGATGGACTCTTTTTTTCATTGAGGACGGTTTAAGTATATTTTATCTTTTGTATCAACTAGTTTGCTGTTTTAAATTTTTTGGTTTTATCTTTGTTTTTATCGTTATACATGTTGTATTTTTAAACTAAATAATTTTCATTATTGTTTGTAAAAAATGAGTTTGGATGAAGAACTGCTTTTCAACTGGCTCTTGATGATAGAGCATGGCATATTTTCACTAGCCGATGCTCGGGATCGTCCTTCAGCTGAGCTGTTGCACGTAGTTGCATCGCGCGTCCCAAATAATTGCACACTGTCCGCTATGAGGTCCCAATATATAGATAGAACAATGCTAAATAACATTGTTGTGAAGGAAGAACTTGCATGTTCATTGTAATGCCTGTTGTATGTATAGCTCATTCTCATTTTGTATATGTATTTAAACTGGTTTTTTTAGCTTTTATGACACATGTGTCGAAATAAAGCTTATACAACAACAACAATCATAAAAACAACCACAGAAGGGCCTTGCACTCCAACCGAACAGCACAGACCTCCAGCTCATAGTGCTTTAAAAACATAAGGCAAGTTCACCTTGGTTCATTGATTTATTGACCCAGGAGACTTACTGTGTGTTTTTTTAATGTTGTTGGGGGGCTGCTGCACTCTCTGCAGGCCCCCACACCATTAAACAATGCTTAGTGGTGTCCCTGCCTCTTGTAGGGGCACCACAAGCATGAAAACATGCTATTTTAAAATGCCCTGGGGCATTATGGGGTGCTCCTTCCTAGGAGCAGTCAATAATAAAAGTGCAGCTCCTGAAGCCCTTATTATTATCCTTTAAACATTTTTTTATTTTGGGTGACCCAGTGTCCACCCGGGACACCCAGATCCTGCCATTACCCATCATGGGTGCCAGCAATTGTTTTATAATAAATATGGGGGTGGGGAGGGCGCACAGCCTCCTCTTGAGCTTTCAGGGCCCCTGGGATCCCATTCCTTGGGGTCTTTTTTAAAGAGGAGGGGGCATGTGTCACCCCTTCCTGAGCCTTTACAGGACCCAGATACCCTGTCCCGCGGGGTCATTTACTTTAAATAAGGTGCAAGTGAACACATGGCCCACCAATTACCCTTTACAGGACCCTAGGACCCCAACCTCCAGGGCAAAAATTATTTTTTATGGGAAGGGGACACCTTATTCTCTGGGACCTTACACCACATACAAAACACTATGTAAGGGACCACTGGGGGAGTCCAATATCCCCAAGGCACCACCAGCTCCCTACATGAACCCATCCTGGGTGCATCAGGAGCCAGCATTGCTCCAGACCAGCGGAAGCAGCTGTTTCTGTATGCTTACACTGGGCATGCACAATATGAGTTTCCCTGTCTGCAAGAGTGTGTGCAGGGAAGCAAATGTCTGCTCCCACTGGTGGGAGCATTTCTAAAGCTCACGCTGGGTAGGAGCAGACAAGTTTCCTGCTCACACTTTCGTGGGCAGGAAAATGTTGCCCCAGGAATGATCTCCCCAAGACACCACAGTGGATCCAGCCCTGGGGAATGGTGTCCCCGGGGACTTTCAAAGCTTGGTGAGGGACCCTGTAAAGGAACAGGGTGGGGGCTGCAACAACCACTCCCCTTTAATTGACAGGCATTGGGGTTTCTGGGGCCTTAGTAATACATATTTTGGCTCTAGGGGGATGGAGTCCCCAGGACCCCAATGAGTCTCATGGACTGGGGCGGTCGTGCGCCCCCCCTTTAATTTATGCACAGGCCCTGGGATGGATTCTCCAACCCTAAAATTGGCTCAGGCCAGATGCATCACCCCCAATTTTTATATGTATTATCCTTGCCCCCGGATACTAGCCCATCCCTACGGTCATATTATTTTCAAAGAAAATGGTGGCCACCTTTTTTTCTTTTTTTTTCTTGATCCTGCACAAGTACCAAGGTATTGTGGCAAAACATTTTGGGGGATTTTGGCTCCGGTGGGGGGGCGGAGTGATTGGAGGTCGTCTGGCACCCTCCCATAAAAGTCTACCCTGCCCCCTTATATCTTTTTACTTTTCACTTATTTTAAGGAAATAGGACTAGATCCCCATGGGCAGATTTACAAGGAACTGACGCATCTGCATAGATAAGCGTCAGTTTGCTTGCGCCAGTGTAAAATGTACTTGCGTCACCATGGATGCATTGTATTTACAATACAGTGCTCCATGGCGCATGGATTAACAGATGCGTCAGAAATACTGACGCATCTGTTGGCACAAAAGTGACGCATTGCTGGAGTTGCTCATGAAAGTGACGCAACTCCAGCAATGTGCCACAACAGATAGGTGAGTGCCATTCAAAAAGCCCTGCATCATTCCTTACGCCTGGTCTGAGCAGGCGTAGGGATTTTGATGCAGTGAAGGCGTAGAGTGATGCAGTGAAATGTTGTAAATTTCACTGCGTGAGTTCTACATGGCTTTTTGAATGGGAACACCTAGGCTGCATACATTATACCTGGCGCAGGTATAATGTGACACAGGGCTTTACAATGTGATGCATCTCCCCAGATGCGTCAAGTTGTAAATTGGCCGCACTTTTTGCACCGCCGTTGCGTCAAAAAAAGTGACGCAATGGCGGCGCAAGGAGGCACAAGGGGCTTGTAAATCTGCCCCCCCAGTGTCCTGTAATGGCTGCTGCAACATTTGCTTTCATGTTGCAGCCAGCCAATCAGAGCGCTCGCTCCCACGGGCGAGATGGCCCAAAGGGAAAAAAGCCCTTAGGACAATCAGAATGTTCTATTTTTTTAAGTAGAGCTTGCGGGAGTCCCTCGAACCTAGCTGTCCAGATGCACAAATTATTTTGTACCTTAATTTCTGAAAAACTACAGAACGGATTTACACCAAATCACAAAAAGCTCTCTTTTTTGGTCCAAGATCTAGCTTCCTGCCAAATTTGGTGAAAATTCCATTCAGCGGTTTTTGCGATAGCTCTGTATAGATGTAGCTAAAAAGATAGATCTAGGTGAAAGTCAAATTCATGATATTGACTAAGTTAGGAATATGATGCAACAAAAGGAGTCAAAGTTTGTATGGGCCCATCAGTTTTTTTTTACTTCTCACTTCAATATATTGCTTAGTTATCCCCAAAACCAATGTCCCAGATTTAAAAAGATTTGTGCAATGTATTGCTGTATGGACACCTCGAGCGTTGTTTTGTGCGAATAGCAGCATCATATTTACTTACCATCTGTAGATGTCATCTGCCTCCCTCTTGGTAAAATGACTTTTTGTGTGATAGTAAACGTCATTTGACGTATTTCAGTGCATGAGTGCTTAATGTCAAAATGTAGGACGTATCTAATATTTAGAATGGTATTTGCATTTTCTTGCAGCGAGAAGATACACAAAGTTATTTCTACTACATAGGATGTTGTATTCATTTCCTACGGTAGAAGCCTGCTTGTAAATAAAAGACATAGGGGCATATTATCTAAAAAGTGCGCTAAACATCGCAAAGCGTGTTTAACGAGCACTTTTTTATCGCCGGCTATCGTCGGAATAATTTGCCATGCTAACGCTGTATTAGCGACATTTAGCGCTATGGCGATAATTATTCCAGCCATAGCGGTGTTTTCCATGAAACATCGCTGGTTTTCCAGCGATGTTTCATGGAAAACGGCGATAACCTTACTGATACGACTCCTGTGGTCGTATCAGCATAATCCACCCCCCATGTTAGATATGGCTAACACCTGCTAATTGCAGGTGTTAAATAAATGGCGATGACCTCGGTTAGCGCGACTTTTCACGTCGCTAACTGGGGCCATGGCCACCTTGCTAATAGGCAACAGGCCTGTTAGCGGGTGTTTCCCAGGTTTGTTCGTCGGAACGCCTCACTTTGCATGTCATTAGCGATAAATATCGCTGACATGCAAAGCGGTAAAACACGGGCGCTAATGCCCGAAAACTGTCTCTAACTGCTGTTAGAGACAGTTTGCTGATAGGGCGATAAGAATATCGCCGCTTTAGCGGCAAAAAGTGCAGCTAAAGCGGCGATAGTGCCCTTGCTAATATGCCCCATACTTTTTTAAGGTAGGTGAGAAAAAGCTACAGAGGTCACCCAATCGCTGCCAGCAAACATGATTTTAACAAGCACTTATTTGTCACTACTTGGGAGCCTGCACAGTAATTAGTTCACTTCCTTTAGCCTCAGCTCTCTTCCCTCCATGGCTCTTTGATGATATGTGAAAAGCTCTCACAAGCAGAAGACAATAGTTATTGGCCTGCTGTCAGGAAGGGCAGGAGGAGTAATTACAGGTTACGTATATTATGAAGTTTAGAGGAGTGGACAGTAGTAACAAACGACCCTGACAAATAGTTAAAACCTTCCAGTGTAGCATGTTAAGGTTAAACAGTGCTATCAAGTCAAGGGTGCCTTTGAAGCTACTCTGCAAAGAGTCAACCTGACTGTACTTCTACACTGGAGGGACTTGAGGTGAGAGTAATATTGGGAAGGCAACCAGGTTGGTTTTCGGAGGAATTCTGTGATCTAAATAAGGCGACCCTGTGGGTCTGAATTCTGAGCGCCAAACATTGGCCATAGGGTTCTAAAGTTTTGAAAGACACCCAGAGGCTTTCTAGGATAATTTACCCGAAAATAACAGTAATAGCTTAAAATGAAGCCATTAGGTGTGCATCTTGTACATAGACCAGCAGACCACTTGGAACAGGGTCCTCTGCTACAAGACCTGGCTGGAGAAATTGGTTCATTCTGCCTCTCACCGCTGACTATTATAGCACCCCTGAAGATTCTATACCTGTCTGGAAGCTCTAGAAGTGAGCAAGAAGAAACCATCCAGCATCCGAAGAAATTGTGAAACTGAAGATTTAGCTGTTGCGGGAAGCAGGTGTAAAGAGATCTGGGTCACCCATGGATAGGAGGGGGGATCTGCTCAGAAGAGCACAGGAAGATTGTTAGGATGTTTGCTTGCCTATCTGAAATGTAACTGACAGTGCTCCTGCCCTCATGGCCTCAGTAAGGCAGAACAGTTTGCTGATGCCTATTTGGTATGATAAAAGTCCGCACTCATAGAACTTCCCAAATTACATATGGACAGCTAGAACTTGTGAATAAATACCAGGAGAAAATGGCTGGTAAATTCCAGGACATTGCAGCTTTCGATGCAGGAAGCACCAACATCAGCATGTTATGTCCCATTTTGAAGGGTAAACATGTAATAGGTGATAATTATCTCACCTGATAAATTCCAGTCTCCATTGTATCATATTTTATTGGGTGCAATAATTATCCTCAAACCGTCCGGCCAGAAAATGCATTGTCTATACGAGTTTTAGGTTCAATATGAAATAACAATTGGACCACTTGATAAAGTTCTACTGAAACAAAACAAAAAGATGTGGATCTTTTTTGATGGCACAGGTATACTTTATGATTAAAATGATATCACCATTTCTCGTCAACCCTTCAAAGGTCTAACCAAAAAAAGCAATATAAATTGTACATGTGATTGTAAACATATGATTTTCAGCATTGGAAAAATCTTGGGCTTTGTGCTTAATTAAACAATTTAGCTGAAACTCAGTTAAAATAATTGTCTGGGAAATATCCTGTCAGTTTATTGGAAACAGATGGCAGTGTAAAACGGTGACAATAGGGCATCATGCTTTAGAGTTAATTTGCCAATTCTGCATCTTTGCTGAATTTTCATTAAGTCGTCAGGTGCTCAGGTTTTTCAAAACAAATCCCATTTCACATGGGCAGATTGGTTTCAAGCCAAATGAAATACCATGTGGTACCAGTATAAACAAAACAACCTCACCAGCGTTAGCACCTGTGGCCAATGACTGTTCTAAAGGCCCCTATGTTATATCTCGTTCAAATTTAACATAATAATGAAAAGACGTGCATAGGATTTAGTTTTTAGCTGCTTTTGTAGAGGTATTGCTTTTTCATAAATTTTCATTTTCAAGCTCTTACTGTTTATTGAAAAGCAGGTTTAAGAAAATCACCCTTCACTAAGGTTTGGAAATTGAATACAAAAGTACAATACAAAAGATGTCACATACGTTTATAAATCATTGTAAGCCGATTTGTAGGCATACCAAACCCTCTACGAAAGAAAATGGATAGTTCCGTTGATACAGCTGGATGGTGTTTGAATAAATCGATCAGTTTTGCTTAGTCTTTATAATGGTCTTAGTTTGCCATGGTTGGTGCATTTATTTTCTATGTTTGTACTTTTAAAACGGCCAGAAAACGTCATACATCCATACATGCTAAGCTACTAAAAAGTGTGTGAAGGCAATTTATGACGTGATTGCAGGTTACAAATCCATGTGGACACATCTTATCATTATGAATAGTACACTGGAGGGGTATAACTGCGTTATACTCTATATTAATAACATTGGACACAATTACAAGTGTTACAGAGTTTCGTATCAGCTGGTGGTACCACACCCCTGTAAAAATGCACCTGGTATTACTGTGCGTGGCTGGGGAAAGTGGTTAATGCCTCTTTACGTCTGGAAGTGTTCAACTAATACATGGACAATAAACATGGGATGGGAAGAATGCTGAATATATTTATTTGGCAATGCAACAAGTCAGTGCAATGCAAACGGGTGAACCTCTGCTAAGCAAGCAATATCAGGAAGGATGTTACAAGCTGCATATATACATAGGGGCAGATTTACAAGCCCCATGCGCCACATTTACGCCGCCGTTGCGTCACTTCTGTGACGCAGCGGCGGTGTAAACCATGCGCCACGTTGCGCCTTATTTACAACGTGACGCATCTAGGGAGATGCGTCACGTTGTAAAGCCCTGCCCCACATGAAACCTGCGTTAGGTTTCTTGTGGGCGTTCAGCGCAGGGTGGGCGTTCCGTCGCAGGAACGCCTCGTAAAGTGACGCACTGAAATCTACAAGATTTCACTGAGTCACTTTTAGCGTCCATGCTGCGTCAGTACCCTGCGCCTGCTTGAAGCAGGCGTAAGGAGTGACGCAGCATGTTAGGCATAGGGCCCTTGAGCATTGCTGGAGCCACGTCGCGCTTGCGACACGACTCCAGCAATGAGCCCCCACTGCCACAGGATGCGACACGCATCGCTCTATCCTTGCGCCACGGTGCGCCGCATTGTAAATGCGACGCATTTGTGGTGGCACAGGGAGGGAATTGCGTGTCGCATCTGTTCTGGCGCATCCCTGCTGATTTGCAGAGATGCGCCAGAACTCGTAAATCTGCCCCTCAGTGAATGTGTTCTCCATAAGAAAAGAACATTTATTGAAAACATACAGACATGGGCACTAGAGGTCATATTTATGAGCTGAGTTGCGTCCTTCTTGCACTACGCAATGTGGTGCAAGAGCAACACAACTAAAAAATGTGATTCATGAAGCCACACAAGGCCAGTTTGCGTGGCCCTGAGTGACTTCATAAACCTGGAGTAACGCAACGTAGCGCAAATCGCTGTGTTGCATTACTCTGCCCCAGGGAGTCATTCCATGGGTGTTGTTGCATGGGTGTTCCCACGCAACTCCAATGGTTTTTGGTGCATTCCAAGATTTACCAAAAGTGGTAGAACTGGGAAAGCACCAAAAAAATATGCCTACCCAGGGGAGGCGTAACGGGGATAAATATCCTTGTTTCTCCTTGTTACTTCCTCTTTCTATGTGTGCTGCATTATGCCGCACACATAGAAAGAGTAATATGCCATTCAGGATTGTTTTTTTGCAGGAAGATGTCCTTTCCTGCACAAAAACAATCCGGCCAGAGCTAGGGAATGGACAGGAATGCACCATATTGCAATGAAGTGGATTCCTGCCCTAACGCAGCACAGCAAGGTGACTTGTGACTTGCTGTGCCTTGTTGCGTTACAATCCCTTAAATATGCTAATTGTATTATATGTTTTGTACATTTAGAGCCAAACAATACGCTTCACTTACTTTAGTGGAAGTGCTGGAAGTTTTACATCTGTGTGCTGTCTGCTAAATGTTTGAATGACGTCATTATATACTGTAGTACCAACCATTCAGAATACAGTGATAGTGCTTTCAGTTTGTCCGGTGGCAGTGATCTGCAAATGATGCTAATTTTTCAGAAGATTTCGGCAGGTCGCTTGGTAGATTTTCCAGTTGCTTTTTTACAAAGTGCCTTTTCACCTACTGCAATAGCATTTACTGCTTTGGTTTAAACATGCATTTAGTGCTGTGAATGATCATAAACGAATTCTTACTTAACCTTGGACTAGAATAACCCAATATCTCCCTTTCAATGATATGCTGAAGAGATATGCTTGAAGGTTATAAATTAAAGGCTAAAAGAAGTTGTTTAGTGGTTGCATATACTATGTAATGTGAAATCAATGTTTTGAAAAAAAAAATCATGGGATTATTTTAACCTACTCTGTTCTTTGAAGGTAGTACACTACTTGAACACAAAGGCGAATCAAGCTGGGGCTGATAATTACTGAAAGTTCTATTCACCACTTTTAGGACTTGTAGACCTACTAATCAAGTCTAGGAATTCTCTACAATGCTCTTACTTTTAACATTGTATGGGAAA